>JAAEAF010000214.1:0-387708 GCA_011037195.1 Triatoma infestans
GGGTTGTGTGGAAATTAGGTTCAGGACCTTTGGTCGGAATAGGATGGCTATGGAAGAGCTTAGGCTATTTCCGCTTAAGGTTATTGTCCGATTTATTCGGACTGCGATGAATCTTAGATAGATTAGATCCGGATCTGGATTTTTGTTCTAGACCCGGTTTGTTGTTGTTTTTCTCTGGGGTAGCTATATGGGCACAGTGAGGCTTTGGATAGCGTAGGGTTTCCCTCCCCACAGACAAATAATAATAATAATACCTATATTAATATTATGTAGATAATAGAACCATACATTATACTGAATTTGGTAATTTATAAGAAAGTTACCGGGAAAATATTTCAAATAACTGTAACAGGTATTTTATGTTGTATATAGATAGAAAAATACTCGTTGGAGCTAATTTCGAGGAAACCTGAAAAGACAAAAAAAATACATTTAGTAAAGTCGTACCACTTCCGTTTGATGGATTTCGCTTGAAGCCTTCGTTCAAATGTGGTTTGTGGTATCTAGTTGGAATGTGAAGTTTGAATTGTTAATTGAATAATTTCTTTCTCTCTTATTCTCTCTCACTTACTCAATCCAGCTCGCTCTCTCGAGTAAACATTTTCATTAATTTTTTTCCTAATTACACGGTCACTTTTGTTTCGTACTCAGGGGATCTTAAAACACAAACTATTTCCGGTGAAAATTCAATTCCGATAATTTGACACGGTCGCAGTATTTCCTTTGATAGTAGGTAGTTATGGCAACGAAAATCATTTCCGTTTAAAATTGCTACTTCTCCAGAATCTTCCAAAAGATAATTTTCATGGAAAAATCTTTTAAATAAAAGAAGTAAGCAATCATCAATGTAGATAGTATTATGAACTTCAAAGAATTACCTAAACATTGATGGTACATTGATGGTACATTGATGGTACATTGATGGTACATTGATGGTACATTGATGGTACATTGATGGTACATTGATGGTACATTGATGGTACATTGATGGTACATTGATGTTCCGTTTTTGAGAAATTTCATTCACAAGAAAATGCACACCTTTTTTTTTTTTTTTTACAGAAATCTTAAAACTAGTATTTCCGGTTAAAACCTCAATTTAAAAAAAAAATCTGGTGTGAAACACTCACACAACCTTCACTTACTCCAGTTCTCAAATATTATAATTGACAAATTTTATAGTTTGTGTGCCAAATTTAATGAAATTCGTCGAAAAACTGTCAAGTAAAAGCGCACTTTCGGTTTACTAATTTTCTTGAAACTCGGAATTCCGGTCATCTATTTATTTCTAATTAATTTTGTTTGGATGATAGAATTGTATAATCAACTATGATACCACTTTAGAGGAAGCTGTAATCACAACCCTCCCCTAAAAGTGCCCTTAAATGAATTTTCCCAGAGAAATGTTTTAAATAGAAGTTGTAGATCATTGTTTATATACGAAGTTTCAAGAAAATCGCGAAAAAGTGAAAAAATCATTTAGTAAACTGGTAATGTAAACGCACTTCCGGTTATCCGACTTTTTTGAAACTCGGAATTTCAACATGTTCATTTCTAATTAACAATATTTAGATGATTAGAATTATCTTATAAACTGAAATAGCACTTTAGATGAAAACCTAACCCCAACCCTCCCCCAGAAAATGTGCTTAAATTATTTTTCACGGAGAAATGTTTCAAATAAAAGTTGTAGCTCTTTGTATGTGTAGTTGATATAACAAGTTTGAAGAGAATCGTTGGAGCAATTTTTGAGAAAATCGCAAAAACGTAAAAAAAAACAACTTGTAAAGTGGTACTTCCGGTTGAGGAATTTTGACAGATGACCCACTGTTGGGTCCCATGGTGATAACTAAACGGAATCTCAAGTTTAAACTTTTTACGATTTTTCGTTTTTGAGCTATGCTATTCACATACATATACAAACACACACACACATACAGACCATTTGCTAAAAACCACTTTTTTGGATTCAGGGGACCTCAAAAAGGATATTCCCGGTGAAAACTCAATATCGAAAATTTGACACGATTACAATACTTCCTCTTACTAGGAGTAAGAGAAAGTGACAAAAAAAACAAAACAATGTTCGACAAAATCCTAAATACATCCTCTTACAGCGGTACGGGAACACAAACAGATACGGAATCTAATTTCTGTTCGGCCTTCCAATGATCAACTTGGCATATCCGGTCATTTAATTCACCGTTAAAATTTGACCTAGAAAAACTATGCTTCTATGATTAAATCTTGGAAGTTTCAGCTTTCTACGAGTTATGCTGACTACCCACCCACAGACACACCACACACATATACAGACTATTTCTAAAAACCACTTTTTCCAACTCCGAGGACATTACAACATGTATCCACTTTCTCTTACCTAAGAGAAACAAAAATATATATATATATATAAAAACTCAGTCAATTTTCGACTGTGTCCCAATCTTCGTATCTTAAGTTTGAGATACGATGACGTGGAGTTTGAGATTAAGATAGAGTTTCTGCAAGTTTTTGTTTAATTCCGATAAAATTCAATTTCGATAATTTGCTTTTGCTTAAAATTTACTCAAAATGCTGATTTTTTTTTTTTTTTTACAACACTAATGCTTTACAGACGTAACAGTTGTAGACGGTCTTCCACTGCGGTGCTTGTCAGTGAGGAAATAGCCTCATTTATATTCATCATGCCACCTAAACACAATCTCGCGCGAACTGGCAATAATAATTGAACGCGCCCAAAAAAGTCGCTTAATTCAGTTCCTGTTTTTATAATCATGGAACGCTATAGCTATGCTCTTTATTATTAAGCTCCATAGGTTTTCATCAAAAATTATTTCCTTAATCAGTAATTAAATAAAAACGACTGAATGAAACAGTTACTGCTGTAGATAACAGATCTACACAAACAAATAATACGAAATTCGATTTACATACTTATTTTTGGTCATATCTTAAAACTTTCTGAGTGAATCTCATATTAAATGATTTTTCCCTTTTGCCGGCTTGAAAACATGAAATTTTTAAGTGAAAACTCGATTCTAAATATCACACGATTGGAAGCCTTTCTTCCTATTACTGCAATAAGAACAACTCACACAAGTTGTGTGACTACAAGTTAATACAACTTTTCTTTGTAACTATGCTTATATGTTTTATAAACTTAATTCATCGGTCATTTAATCACCTATTTGGAGAAACTAAAAAAACTACAGAAACCAATTGCACGAATAATCACGTTATTTAGCTTAAACTATAATTCTGTATCAATTTTTTTTTTTTTTTCTTAACCGGCTATGTTTTTAAAAACTAGATTTATTCACTTTCAAAGTGAGAGGGAGGTAACTTTAAATACGTTATTAAGAACGATTAAAGTGAAATCTATCTACTAATTTTGTAACTATAGAATATCTGATACAATAACTATAGGTTTGTTAACATAAATAGAAATTGAAAAATAAAAGAAAAAAAAAACTTATATGGGTATATAAAGTTACAATAGAAAGTATATTTTTTTATAATTAATGTTTAACAAAAAAAAAATCGGTTTTCAAAAATTTATTAATATTTTATATTTACAGTGTTACCAACCCACTCCTGCAAATACTGAAATACTATTTATATTATAATGTATTAGTATTATTTGGTTAATAGTAATATTTAGTGGTTTTGTTAGTCAATGCTAATTTATTAAGTTTCTGGTTTATTTATCCAATCAAGGACGTTCTTCATAATTTTTGAAGCGATAAAATTCCATTTAATAATAAATTAACGATTTATGAACATATATGGAAAGAAAATCGAGTGTTAAACAATCAACGTCTTTATCTTTACTGCTGTCAATATGTTCTTCCCCCAAAGCCTAGCATCTTTGGCCTTTCGCCATTAGACCTCTCACAAATCAATATAACTTTGGCTGCCTCACATATTTGTTATCGGCGGCATAATCATGACTTACATGACCTAGACAAATGCCAGACACCAATAGGAGCCAGACATTTCTTCGGTACCGCATAGAGTACAAATAGAGCTATCGGTCAAGTGTGCCTGGAGCCTAATGAGCCCAATGAGCTCAAGTGTGCCTGGAGGTAATCGGTAACAATCAGCATCCTAAAACAGGCAACTCCCAGGTTGCGTGGTACATTGCTTGGAATATGGCCAGAAGTTTCTTCGAAGGTTACCCATCTTTTTCCATCAGCCGATTCATGGTATTTCTCTCCGACAGAACTTTTGAAAGTAGTGCGGATGATGCTGTTAACAGGAGTGGAAGCAGAGTCCTTTTTGAGGCTGATTTATTCCGAACCCAGCATTGCCAAACGATCCGCCTCCTGATTCCACGGATTCCACAACGACTTAGTATCCATTGCAGCAGCATCTCAACACCTCGAACTTGTATGATAACAAATCTCTTCCTTTCTTCAAATCGTGCGAAAATATCAAAACATGACCCGCCTATGAATAAAGGGGGGGTGAAGTCAGCCGCCTTTTCGTGATGTTCCCTCACAACAAAAATGACCAATTTTCTCTAAACTTCAAATTGGTGGAGGACATGTAAATACCCTGGTTAACTTATTCGGTAAAGTCGCATTTCCGGTTAACCGATTTTCTTCAAATTTGGAATTGTACCGATGCTCGTAATGTATAGCATATAGGTAGTTAAAACCATACGTTGCTATAGTTCGTTCCGCAAAGCTGGAAAACATCACAGATATTTTCCGTGCTAGCCTGCTTCTTTTTGTGGCCACCGACCGGTTTCGGGCGTTGGCCCATCATCAGGATATTTTTGTCAAAACAGTGTGATAATATAGACTTGCACAGAACAAATTTAGTTGATACACCTGTATCAATGCAGGACCTGATAACCTGTTGAACATCACCTAAATTTGCTGTGTTCGTATCACACAAAAAAATCCTGTTGATGGGTAACTCCGAAACTGGTCGGCGATAAAAAAAAAACAGCTGGCTATCAAGGCAAATATCTCTAAAAACCATACATTGTAGTGGTACTTTAGAAGAAAGCTTAACGCTATTACTCTACCACAATCGCCAAAACATCAATTTTTCTGAGAAAATGATTCAAATAAAAGTGAGAGCCATTTAGATATCTAGATAGTCCGGAAAAAGATTGTCAAGGAAATTCCTTTAAAGATGATCGGTTGCTAAAGCAAATTAAGTCCAGGGATTGTAAAAATGCCAAGATTAACATTGGGCACGGCATGTTATTGGTATGGATGAGTTTGCTTACAAAAGAGAGATAAATCCAGTGACTGGAAGATTGTCAAGATAACATTTGTGCACGGGCGAGCAAATCGTATGGAGATGATCGTCTTAATAAAGTGAGGTAAGTCTAGGGTCAGGTAAGATTGTCAACATTATATTGGAAAGAGCCTGCCATATATTAGATTAATTCATCAGAGGCATTTTCCGTGGTAGCCTGCTTCATTTTGTGGTCATCGACCAGTTTCGGGCGTTCGCCCATCTTCAGGATGCGTTTGTCAGACAGTGTGATAACACAGACTTGCACAGAGCAAATTCAGTTTATACACTGACTCAACCTGATTCCACGGATTCCACAACGTCTTAGTAACCATTGCAGCAGCATCTCAGCACCTCGAACTTTGATGATAACAAATCTCTTCCTTTCCTCAAATCGTGCGAAAATATTGAGTCAGTGTATAAACTGAATTTGCTCTGTGCAAGTATGTGTTATCACACTGTCTGACAAACGCATCCTGAAGGTGGGCGAACGCCTGAAACCGGTCGATGACCACAAAATGAAGCTGGCTACCATGGAAAATGTCTCTGATGCTTTCCAGCTCTGCGGAACCAACTACCAAAACAACTATTAGATTTTCGTAAGTTGCCAAATGTTAGATGTTTGTAGAAGCAGTGTCTGACTATAAGGTCAAATCCATGGCGACCTGAAAGATCTATTGTGCCTCTCTCAGCGCACCCACGAATATCTCTGAAATCTCCTATGTGTATTGTGTGATTGCTTGAATTGTGTCGCTCTAAGTGTTGCTGGTATTCTTTGGCTAGGAAATGAACCAAATCTAGGAATCCAGAAATGGGGAACCAAAGCGAGACAGCATGACTGTGAAGATAACATTGGACAAGCCATGTTATTCGGAGGAGATCCTTTATCAAAGCAAGATTCGCGCTCCCTTAGGTGGGAGCATGAGTTGACACAGTGATGTCAGAAATGACATCAGAAACTTGGACTGGAAAAACCTACCAGTGATAGAGCTATGTAAAGTAGGATTGCTCATGTAGCCAGGGGCTGATGTTGGGCTGTGGGACAGTCAATGTTTTGCCGATGAAAGTGTTTAGCCCACTTTAAAATACACTGAGTTTGACAATTTGTCCTGGGGAAAAACCACATAAGTATTTTGCAGAAAAAAAAAAAACGGAAAATATTAATTTGCTTTCTCACCAAAATTTTCCTACTTTTTTGTAAAATAAAGTTGGCCACCCTGATTTTATTATATTAATTGAAATAAACCATACGTTCAGTTTAAGCTAAAGATGTGGATTACATTGTTCTTTATTGGACTTGCACATAATTAAGTTTGCGGTTTATTACAAAGTCTTACAAAATTGATATCCATTTAGGTTTTCAATCTACGTTTCTTTCCTTTCTATTTTAATCTATTATAAAAAAAAAATAAAACCTTGAATACAATCACGACTTAATTATTAACCTTCTCAAAAAGTAACCTTGAATGTTTTACGTTTTTAAATTAAAAATGAATTCATACATACATGTTGAGGTCAAACATTTCTATAAAAATTTGTTCATGATATAATAATGATAATAGATTAAAAAAAAATACCTAATACTGTTTCTTACGTATCTAAGCTGGTTTTTGGTAGTGGCAGTAGGGGGTGGGAGTAGAGGCTGTAGTTAACCTCAAATAAAGAATGTATTTAACAGAAATGAAAAAAAAAACAATGATTGTTATATAGTGAACGTTCGGAATCGTCCATTTTGGTATATTATTATTTATTACAGCTGTATTTTTGTAATAATTTCCAAAAGGTTATTACTTTGTGACGGGCGGCTAATAGTAAATTACATGTTGATTATGGAGGGGAATATATTGGTATGTAAAGTTTAGTGGGGGGTCGGAGGAGATTGTTATCTCTAGCTATAACATAGTGGTAAATATTTTTTTTTCTCTTCATATTCCACTCGTGATTACTATTTCGTTTATTGCTATTGTTATTAGTTTTCTAGTTTTAACATTTTAACTTATAGAATGCGCTCTTGTAAACTATAAACAGCCAATTATAGGTCTGGAACAGGATTTCTTTTCCTTTTTCGTGAAGAAACTTTAATAAAAGTGTGGGGGGGGGGGGCTGATAGGACGTCAGTTGTTCAAGTTGGGGGAATCAAATGAAACAGAGTTCTCTGACTATTAACTTCTATAATTACAAGGGTTGTTTATCTTTGGGTATAATCTTTGTAAAAATTATATGTATGTAGATGAATGTATTTCTGGCAGCCATTTTATTGTTTCACCCTCTCTCTCTTTTTCCTCTTCTCTTGGAGTATTTTCCTGAACATGAAAAAATACAATGTGAAACACTCACAGGACTGTTCCAAATTTTCTTTAAATTTATAATATTTACAAACGTTTAATATGAACTGCCATAGAAATGGTAGTAATGGTTATTATGTAAATTCTTGAATATAAATAGTAATGCAGCACCCACTGTCTCAAATAATAAAACTTGAAGCGGCAATTTACATTTTAACCTAATTGTAGGTGACAAAGAACGAACTCTATTTTTTTTAAATCTGTTTCTTTTTTGTTTTTTTTTTTTTGAAAAATGTTTCAAATAAAAGTGTTTGGTTTTTAAACTTAAAACTTAAAACAAGACAAAATCTTTTTAGCCGTTTACGACAAAATTTCAAAAAAACCTTAATAACTAAATTCTGTAAAGTCTTACTTCCGGTACATCGATTTTCTTCAAATATACAATTTCCAGCAATGCTTTTAATATGTATTAATATTATACAGGTAATAAAAACTATGTCCTGACGCGTTGGTCTAGTGGCTAGAGCACTTGCCTTTGATACGAGAATTCAGGGTTGGATTTCCCTTGAAGGCAAGGTCGGTGTTGTACCAGCATCGTGAGAAAAAGTGGGAAGCTACAGTTAGTAGCGCACCTAGGTGGCGAAGGTCAAAGAACTACTCGGCGAGGGGACCGTGGCGTGTTTAACACATGTCCCCTCACTAAAATCCCCGTCTGGCAAGTCTCGGGGTTCTTCATGGGTTGTTGTAGCATAGATAGATTATTAAAATCATAAATTGTACTGAAATGATACTTTACAGGAAATCTTAACATTCCTGTTCTCCCAGAATCTTCCAAGAAGTCAAGTTTCCTGGAAAAATTATAAACAACAGTGATACAGTGATAGGCATTTATCTCCTTAGAGAGTAAACGATGTTTAAAGAAAATTGTAGGAAGAGTTTTCAAGAACATCACGAGAAACTGAACCAAAAAAAAAATCATTCAATAAAGTAGCATTTCCGGTTGATAGAAACTTCGTGTTAGATGAGGTGGTGGTTCCCGAAACGGAATATAATTTCCTGTGCCTTTCGCAACGACATACATACAAACATTCACACGAATATTTGCATGCAGTAAACTCCCTTATTATGTGCTCCTGATGACGCGAATTAAAAAATTGGGAGTTTTACTCAAAGTACACGGTAAATCGTCCAATATAACGTGTACCAAAATTGAATATTTTAACAATGTTTTCGACTCTTTGTTAAGAAACGTAATATATACATATTACGACAGTACTCTTGACTTCGTTAATGTATGTATACGGAAGCTAATGTAATGATCGCAGGATTTGATGGTAAAATAAATGAACACATGAATTGGCATGAAATTCACAATTCATATTGGAACAATTTTACTGGATAAGGAAAGAAATGTGTTATGGTGTAGAGTGACCGAGCTAAGAGTTATGATGATTGTTGGAAGTGTGTTTTTAAATTCCATTCAAGCGCTTTTTTAGCGGATCAATTTTCATATTTTCAAATACATATGTTTAAAATTTACATTTCATTCTCAATTTTTTTAAATTACAATTTGATTGCCAAAAAAAAACTTTACCTAATAGTTTTCAATAATTAAATAAATACAGTTCTTTGCGTTCCTTTTTCTTTATTAAAAGAATTTTTTCTATTTTGTTTTTCTTTGTCGAAGAGTTAAAGGTTTGAAACAAGTGAGCGAAAGCATTCTGTATGCAGTACAACTAGATTTGAAATTGAACCAATTATATAATTAATCTGATCTTATATTTATTATGTTAAAATAGGTTTCGTATAACGCGATTCCGCGCTTTTATAGATATATAGACTATTCACTCTCAGGCAGCCCTTAGACCATTCACTCTCAGGCAGCCCTAAAAAATGTATCTCCAGAGAAAACTCAATTTCGAACATTTGACATGATCGCAATTTGACTTTCTTTTGCTTCAGAAAATGTAAAAATCTGAAAATCTCATATTCCATTCAGGTACCATCACGAAGGATTCATATGACACGAAGGATTCAGTCAGAATCCATCGATGGGAAAAAGATGACTTTGCTGTTTTTCGCGATTTCCGTTTTTTTTTCTTCGGGGAGCCGTACCGTTAAGCTTTCCACCGAAGTGCCACTTCAGTAAAATGTACTGTTCTCGGTACCCCTATGGGATCCTACAGGAAATTACCTGTTAAAATTCCTTAACCAAAAGTACCATTTTACTGAAAGGATAATATTCTATATTTTTCTCAAAAATAGCATCAGCGGTTGCCTTTAAAATAGTTGTAAAAACAGGTCACAACTTTTATTTGTAACATTTCCCAGGGAAAATTTCATTTAAGGCAGCTGTCGGTGGGAGGTGTGTGGTTATGTTTGTTTCTTTCTAAAGGGCTATTTCAATTTATTAGATAAGTGTATCATCTAAATAATATTAAATAGAATTAATTATATTGCAAATATTCCGTTTTCTAAGATTTTTCTCGAAACTTGCTTCAACAATTTTCTTCAAACTTTGTTTATCAACTACACATACAAAGGTGAACAACTTTTATTTGTAACATTTTACCGGGGAAATTCATTTAAAGGGGCTTTTGAGGGAGGGGGTGTGTTTAGGTTTTATTATAATGTCCTATTTTAGTTTATTAAACAATTCTATCATCTAAATAATATTAATTAGAATTAAATATTGTTGTGGTTGTTTCCACAGAGCTGGAACGCATTAGAGATATTTTCCGTGATAGCGTGCTTGTTTTTGTGGACATCGACCGGTTTCGGACGTTCGCCCATCATCAGAATGTTTTTATCAAAACAGTGTGATAACATAGACTTGCACAGAGCAAAAACATCCTGATGATGGGCGAACGCCCTTTACCGGTCAATGACCACAAAAAGAAGCCGGCTATCACGGAAAATATCTCTGATAGAATTGAATATGTTGTCAAAATTCTGAGTCTTTGAAGAAACTCGGATGACTAGAAGTGCGTTTTTACGGAAGTTATTTCAGTTTTTGTACGATTTTATCCAAAAAAAACACCGACGGATTTCATTGAATGTATTGGTATACTAACTGAATACAGGAATTTTTGTTAGGGACATTTTTCTGAGGAAGTTTTGTTGGAGGGGGAGTGGGTGGTTTCCTTAAAAACAAGTTATTTTTATTAAGTTTATATTCTATACTTGATATAAACTTGAAGACAAACAAACATTAGGTAAAAATGATCAGTTTGGAGAAAAATATGTCGGTTAAATCAGTGTAAACTGCAGTAAGAGAAAGTCGTGTGAGTGTTTCATTTAATATCAGTAATAATAATTGTAGGCTAAAGATATAACCAACACAGGAAAATTGATATTGTGTCATGCAGACAGACATACTTTGTAGTGAATGTCTATTAAAAATTATTGTTACCCATAATAAAAAAAATGGATACCCATAAAAATAACCAATCATTTTTAGCCAATTGTAATTCCATATTTCTATATTCTATATTATGTATGAATGAATCAATAAAAACATATCTATATAGAAAGCAAATTGAAATTAATATTTCAAGACCAATTTTTACAAAATGTTTATTTATATAAATTTTTTATTCTTCATAATATTTTCAACATAGAAATTTGTTTTCTAAAAACATTAACTTACCTTCACAGTAAACTACCTACACATGTAATTCACAAAGTAAACACCGGTAAAAAAAAAAAAAAAATGGCAATTAAGCTCCACTACTCTCCCGAAATTCTAACATATCCAACAGAAATAAACTCTTATCCTCTAAAAAGTCGTCATCCGTCCAATGCTAACATAAGTAAGCCAGTGCTGCCTGGAGTTCCATCTGTGTAAATCCAACCTCTTCAAACTCCAAGGTTTCCCAAAACAAATTCCTTCGTTTTGCCAATAAACTCGCTAACGCTAAACATGCTAATATTTTCCAATCTTCATGATATTATGGACACCACTAACCACTATATTACTGACTTTAGTTAAAAAAGAACTGTTCAAATTTCTAGCCAGAATCAGGACGCACTCTAATTCTCACTGCTAATCCATTGCTGGCTATGATTTTTCAAGAATCAAATAGATTCTCAATACTTAAAATATAATTTCTCCATTAATAATTAATTTTCTTTTTTAATCCTTATTTTTCAAATGTCAATGGTTTTTTTATGCAACCTTTTTGTCCCCCGGATGATATTCAAGTAAATTTATATATTTCTAATGTTAAGAACAATGGAGGAAATGTTTAATATAATTATGTATTTTAACTTTCACATACTTTTTTAAAATAAATTTTATTATTATTATGAAGAGGTGATTAGACCTTTTTCTTTTTACTTTGTCTTACGTAGCCCTTGTTCTTTTTACTTCCTACGTAGTAAGAGGAAGTATTACGACCGTGTCAAATTTTCAAAATTGAGTTTTCACCGGAAATACATGTTTTGAGGTCCTCTGAGTACGAAAAAACTGTTTTTAGTGAATGGTCTTTGTGTATGTGTGTGAATAAAATATTTAAAAAATGAAAATTCAAACTTTCATTGTATTCCTTTGTATTCCTTTACTTACCACACCGCATGTGAAGATTTTGGTCAAAATCCATCGTCCGGAAGTGTGACATTGAATCATTCGGAAAATGCAAATTTCTTCGCGATTTTCTTGAAAATGGTTCCAATGATTTTTCTTTAAACTTCACATAAATAAATATCTATCACTTTTATTTCAAACATTTTCTCGGGCATATTGATTTTTGGGGGGATGTTGGGGGGAAAATTGCCGTAAGGCTTCGTCCAAAATATCACTTCAATGCTGTGGTCCGCTAATACCCATATATAATATTAATATACATGGGAAGCATTGCTAGAATTCCAAATTTGAAGAAAATATAATCGGTTAACCTAAACGAAAAAAACGACTTTACAGAATAGGTTTTCGAGATTTCTTTCGAAAACGACAGCGGGGTTAGAGGTTACTCTTCCCAGTGACCTGGGTGAACTCTGAGGTAGCAGGGCTGAGCCAAGGATGACTGCTGTAACCAACTTTTTAGGGTTCCTGGAGTGGAGTACGTCCAGATCTGAACAATTCCAGTGATGCACTGAGCCTTTCAGTGGATTCTCCCACATATGGTTTTCACTTGGGCCTATGGGTTATGGAACCAAGTGGTAACTCTAATAGACCTGCATGCGTCTTATAAGTTCATCCCCCGATCTCTGCAGGTCAAGGCAGTGTTGCTACTCTCCTCGTGGCAACACTGAAAACTTCATGCATATCCCATGGTCAGGCTTAGTTCAAGAAGCTCCTTCAGACTTTATGTGACCTTATGTGGTTAAACTACGCATGGCCTCTCAGTAACCATCACAAATAGTAGCAGTTGTGTAGCCCATCGGGTGTATAATCAGTCACTTTGTATCTCTTGTATATACGAAATACTGAACTAAGGGCGCATGCACTAATTTTCACCCCATTGCTTGCAATTGAGGTTGCCCTCATAGTGATGGTGGTTTGAACAATAACTCCAATGCCCGCATGATATGAGT
Source organism: Triatoma infestans (assembly GCA_011037195.1). Taxonomy (NCBI): domain Eukaryota; kingdom Metazoa; phylum Arthropoda; class Insecta; order Hemiptera; family Reduviidae; genus Triatoma; species Triatoma infestans. The sequence continues at coordinate 13,074 of JAAEAF010000214.1, forward strand.
TGAGGTTGGGCGAGGCTCGCGATATAAATTTAACCCCGGGGGCCAACCCGAAGCTGGAACTGCTTTTGCTGGATGCGCGCGGTGTCAGAGTCTGAGTTCTGGTAGCGGGATGGACGACCAGTAGCAAATTGGATTTTGCACACAAACCTAATTGATGCAGTGACCCCTCTTCTTGTAAAACCAACCCCGATAGGTCCGGTATGCTTAAATGGCGGGAACGGTCTAAAAATAATCCTCAATAACGAATAGGAAAAGAATAAATAGGAAGGATTATTGTAAAGATGATTATTTTAAACTTGGAATGCTAATTGCCTATCACTTTTATTGTAACCTTTTTTCTAAAAAAAAGTTACTGTAAGTAGTTCCGCGGAATTTGTGGCATTAAATTGAAAATTTTTTATGGGATAGGTTTGATGTAGTTGGATTACTATGAAATCACTTCTAGTTGTTGTGGTGGTTGGTTCCGCAGAGCTGGAAAGCATCAGAGACATTTCCGTGGTAGCATGCTTCATTTTGTGGTCATCGACCGGTTTTGGGCGTTCGCCTATCTTCAGATGCGTTTTCAGACAGTGTGACAACACAGACTTGCACAGGGCAAATTCAGTTTACACACAGAGTGAGAAAAACGCATCCTGAAGATGGGCGAACGCCCGAAACCTGTCGATGACCACAAAATGAAGCATGCTACCACGGAAAATGTCTCTGATGAAAAATCACTTCTATATTATGCGCCTGGGTAGGTCATCCCACCCCTTGTATACTTATTTTTGGACGTAAATTGACATAATTCATTGATTGGACATAATTGTATTAACATAAATAAGTTAAAGTCGTGTGAGTATCAGACCAGATCTATTTTGCTTTCTTTTGCTAGACTAACACAAATCGCAGAAAACTCCGTCTATATATTTTTACCTGACCTTTGCATGAAATATAAACATAGAGTTGGCAGAGATTAAATTCGCTGGCATTTTAGGAGAATAGGGTTAACACCGAGTGGCAGCACCGTTGACCCAACAAACATTTTAATGAAAGTTAAATAGTTATGCCCAAGTCCAATACCCTGGGGGATCCGTAAGAATCAATTGTACCACGAAAAATGTTTTTAATGAAATTGATAAGTTCATATAAATGCACGGTTAGTAATACTAAGTTTAAAGGAGGATGCTTATGGAACCATGATGTCCATTAAGTGATTGGACAATAAGTGTTTTGATAATCAAATTGAGGCTTCAGCAATTAGCAAGAATGTGAAATGGATTCATAACAATATGTGCAGGTTATTCAAGAAATATTAGAATTTGCTCAGGTAACTTCATGGAGCAATGGACATTAAAAGGAATAGGGATAGGATTAGAATGGATAAAAAATATCTCATGCTGGGTTTTCTGGAAAGAAAGTGATGGTCTCCCTAAGGAAGGAGCTAAAGATAAACAATTAATACCACCCTACAATAAGGTGCATTACAAGTGAACTAAAGACAAGAAGCCTTGTAAAGTGGGAAATGGAAAAACTTGGTAAAAGTCACAAAAAGAGACTTTTACAAAAAAAAAATGTATTATGTTAAAAATTCAGCATCCGTTTGTTTGTGGCCGCAAAACTCGAAAAGTAATTGATGGATTGACTTGAAATTTGTACACAACGTTGCATTTCTATAGAAGAGTGTTTATTTTTTAGTTTTGTTTTTAATTTAAGGCTCATCACATCTATGGTCATTGGCGCCCGGAGCCTTCTCTGTGCACTGCCGGCCTCCGAACAGTGTTCTCTCGTTACAGACATTACTGTCCATCACCGGACAGTGAGCTGTAGAGGCTTCCTAGGAAGAAAAAATCTAAGGGTAGCAAAGAGTGTTTATATATACTTTTTATTCCGAAGTTCTCGCGGAAACCGGAAATTCCGAGTGTTTCGCGAGTTTGGCAGAAATAGACGGAATCAGACGCGTTGCGATGGTGGCGCGTTCTCTGAACCTCTTTCTCAACTACTTATATGTACCTCTCACCGCCGCCAGTCTCGAAATACCTCACACCAGACTCGCGCAATATTAGTAGACAAGGTATTCCAAAGCATCCAAACAAATTATCAAAATCACGCATGGTTTAGCGGAACAGCCATTCTAACGGCTAAAAATGTTGACGTACTCGATATGAACTACATCATTCTAAACAGAATCGCAGGGGAAACAGTGACATACAAATCCCTACACTCCGTGAGGGACCAAAGGGAAGTAGTGAATTTTCCAACGGAATTTCTTTATTCACTCGATATTCCCGGATTACCGCCTCACATTCTAAATTTGAAAATTGGAGTGCCAATTATATTACTCCGAAACATCAATCAGCCAAAGTTATGCAATGGTACACGATCAGTAGTTAAACAAATTGATGTATAATCTAATTGAAGCAACAATTCTTATTGGACTTCATAAAGGTGAAGACTTACTACTTCCACGAATACTACTCATACCGACAGAGATGGCTAAACAACTGGATAAACGACTTCAATTTCCAATACGCCTTGCGTTCGCTATGACTATCAATAAAGCGCGAGGACAATCTTTGTAAGTGTGCGGTTTGAATTTAGAAAACGAATGCTTCACTCATGGGCAATTATATGTCGCATGCTCCAGAGTCGGTAAACCATCTGATCTTTATGTTTATGCAGAAAACAGACAAACAAAAAAATGTAGTCCATTCAATAGCTTTACAATAAAAAAAAGACTTTCAGTTAAAAACATTTTTTACTTGCTTTCCTTTCTTCCCTACAGCAACGCAAAGTAGGATATTAAATTGAATGATGTGGTTTCTTGCTGAATCTATGTTAACTATAACACTTCTATTTACTTCCCTTATAATTAAAATCAAACTGAGCCGCAGCGAAGCGTGGCCGGGTTTAGCTAGTTTTACATAAAATGATAGATTTCTTTATACTTCAAATTTTCCTCACTTTCCTGACCTAAACATGAAGGTGATTTGGAAATAGTATTATCAACCTAACAACTCCACCAAGGAGGGGAAGTGAAAAGCGCCACAGTTATACATAGAACCAACCCTATGAATTTGAAAATCTAATGCCACTAATTCTGTAAAACTTTGTGACGTCAATTTCGAAGGGGGGGTTGTTTCAAATAAAAGTGATAGTGTCTTTTAAAAAAAATCGTTATAGCTGTTTTCCAGAAACTTTTTAAAAAAAAAATCAAGTCGCTCTTCCTGTTAATAGATTTTCTTCAAATTTGCAATTTCTATCAATGTTTCTAATGTATATTATAATATTATCCAGGTAGAAAAAAATAATACACTGTACTGAAGTGGTACTTTAGAGGAAAGCATAACGCTACTATTCCCCTCAGAACGCTCGAAAAAAAAAAATCAATTTGCCCCGGAAAATTTTTGCATTTAAAATTTTAGGAATTTATTTGTGTAGATAGCACAGAAATTTAAAGAAAATCGTTCAAACCGTTTTTGAAAAAATGGGGAAAATAATTCAAGAAAACAACATTCAGTAAATCGCACTTCCAGTTGCTAGATTTTGCCCAAAATCTTCATGCCAGTTGCAGAGTTTACCTAAACAAAATATAAAGTTTAAGCTTTCCGTGATTTTTTTGAGATATTTTGTTAAAACACACATACACATACAGATTATTCGCGAAAAACTTTTTTTTTTCGTAACAGAACATTTATTTCCGGTGAAAACTCGATATCGAAAATTTGACACGATTACAATACTTCCTCTTACTAAGGAGTAACAGAAAGTAAAAATATATTAATAACGAATTGGTTTGTTTGTATATAGTGAGCAAAATATCACAAAACCACAAACTTGATTTTATTGATGATCTCTTCAGGTACGTACTGTTTTCGATCAAAGTCCATCAATATGAAGTGTAACTTTACAAATTTTTTATGTCACTTTTTAGCGATTTAGTCGAAAAAAGCTCCAACGATTTTCAGTAAACTTTGAATAGTAACTACACACATATAATTCTATCTTTTATTTTACATGTCCAGAATAATGGATTTTTGGAGTTCTTGGCCGAAGACCCTAGCGTGTGAACTGTGTCCTTGTCTGAAAAGTGTAGAGTATGTGTAATCTGAGTTTAGAGAAAATTGTTGGAGCCATTTTCGAGAAAATCGCGAAATAATGAAAAAAAAAAAATGTAATAAAGACGCGCTACGTAGATTTTGTTTCCAAAACCTTCGTATCAAATGCGGTCAATATCAAGTTGAACTTCCTGCGAGGTTTGGTTTTTGAAATATTCTGTTCACACACACACAAACATACACACGGAAACCATTCGTAAAAATACTTTTTTCGTCCTCAAAAACATGTATTTCCGGTGAAAGCCCAGTTTTGAAAATTTGACATTATCACAGTACTTCCTCTTCTTACTTAAGGGGAAGAGAAAGTAAAAAGAAATGGCGAACCTCTATTACATAGCAGGACCTACACAACTGAGAACTTACACACGCAAACAACTTGTTTAGAAATTATATTGTGGAAAAAGGCATTAGGATTCTAAGAAAGTGTTTTGTATGTGGAGTTCAAACCAGACTTATTGTCCTCTCTGTCGGAAATAGTAGTAGCACGATGTGTGTGTGTGTGTGTGTGTGTGTGTGTATGCTACCACCTCCAAACATCCGCCTCCAATATAATTTTATCCCTCTAAAAGGGGAGGTGGTAATCTTTGAGTATAATGAATGTGTATGACTGCAATGTAGGTTAATAGCTATAACCGCCCGTATATACCGCCTCCAAAATTCTCCCCACCAATCGTAGAAACAATTTAATAAGCACTAGATGGCGGCAGAAAAAAAAAAAAAAGGAGTCAGATATTGGAAGAGTTAGAGAGAGAGAGAGAGAGAGAGAGAGTCGGAAATTGGTGTACGAAAGAGCAAGATTGAGTAAAACTTTTTTTTTGTTTTGAGGTGGTCGCCTGGAGATGGGTGGGTAAGTACAGAGTTATGTTGCTGAGAGGGTGGTGGATTGGACCCGGATGAAGTAGAAAGGCAGCCACTGCTTGCCGGACCAGTTTAGACGAGATATACTTGGCACAAACTAAAAACCGCATATCATGTTTTCTGAGTTTATTCATTAATACACCAAAGCGGGTAGCTAGATCTGAGTTGTACAGGATTCAGTTTCAGCCAAAGAGAGACAGAGAAGAGAGAATGAGCGGAACATATAGGTAGGGTTCAAACTGGAGAAAGAGAATAAAATAAAAAATAAACTAGGAGAGGAAGAGATTGTGATTGCTGATGTAGTGTAACGTTTGGACCAATAGTTGGACTGCTTAGAGGCGTGGCTATAAACTTTGTAGGCGTGGTTGTTGCACAGAGTAAAAACTGTTTTTATCCATCCCCACCATATGCATACATACTGCTCAATGGGCGTGGCCTAAACAAACAGAAGTAGGAGAGAAAACGATTCAGGGATAATAAGTTTAAGCTCAGTAGTTCAGTCTACAGAGTGATATGACCAGTACGCGAGTGATGCGTTGAATTTATTTTCAATAACTAACAAGAATTTAATTTTGGATTATTTTGTTTAATTTAGAAAATCATTTTTTTTTTTTAATTAAATTTCTTTTGGTGAAATGACAACATCACCTAATGCACCTTCTTCATCGTTAAGTGAAGATGAAGATGACCAAGAGATCAACGTTGATTCCGGACACGAAGATGATGGATGTTGTCAAGAAGAGGATGATGCATCATCACTGGACGCCGGCAGTTGCGGTCCGGGTGCTATAATCACAGCAACATCGCCAAATCTCCTACATACCGGTACAACTACCACAGCACATATAAACAACCATAGTACACCTACAGCACCGTTCTTACCGTTCAGTATTTCAAGACTGTTAGGCGAAGAGGATCGTAAAGCGGTCGCAGCGGCGGTTGATACTGTGGAAACAACGGCCGGTGTAATCCGTGTACCTGCACAAAGGATACCACCACCACCTACTGCACAAGCCACTGCAACTGCAACAGCAGGACCACTGGCACCGGCACCATTTCCATGGGGTCTTGTACATCCGGCTGCAGTCATTCACAACAGTGCAGCGGCTGCGGCTGCAGCGGCCGCTTTTGCATCTCACGCTATTAAGGAACGATTATCTGGTAAGTGTTTTTTTTTCATTGACCCTAAACCATTATTTAAGAAAACCCATTTTTCTACAGGATTTTTAAAATCATGAAGTATGTCAAATTGCCATCGCTTACTTAGCATGTATTTTTATAGCGAACGTCTACGTAGTCATATCTATCGCGTCTATTAAGATCTTCTGTAGCTCCCTTTTGCATGTTTGAGTACTAAACAAAGCTATCCTTAAGATATGTAATTAATTATATAATTAAAAATCATCAATCAATCAAATAATTATTAATTAATAAAAATCAATACCTATTTAATAGGATTTTTACTTTCTCTTACTTCCAGTAAGAGGATGTATTATAATCGTGTCAAATTTACAATATTAAATTTTCCCCCGGAAATACACGAGGGCCACTGAGTCCGAAAAAACAGTTTTTGGAAAATGTGTGAGTGTGTTGTGTTTATGAACATCATGGCTCGAAAAAACGAAAAATCGTTCAAACTTAACATTCCAATTTAGGTATGAAACTCCGTTTAGGTATCACGATGGGAGCCAACTGTAAGTTATCTGTCAAAATTCCTCAACCGGAAGTGCCACTTAACTGAATGAATTTTTTCGTTTTTTAGTTTGCGATTTTCTCGAAAACTGTTCCAACGATTTTCTTTAACCTTGTTATATATTTCACGCATACAAAGAGCTACAATATTTAGTTGTAACATTTCTCTAGAAAAATTCATTTAAGAGTGCGGCGGTGGGGTGGGGAATATGTTTTCCTCTAAAGAGCTATTTTAATTTATTATATAACTGTGCCATCTAAACAGAATTAAATGTGTTGCCAACATTTCGAGTTTCAAGAAAATGAGTAAAGCTGAGAAGCGTTATTACTGAACAGTTTCTTTTTAAGTTTTCTGCGATTATCACAAAAACGGCTTCAACAGTTTCCATTAAACATAATAATATCAAGTACACATATAAAGAGAGCTACAAGTTTTATTTGAAAAATTTCTCCGGGGGAAATTCATTTAAGGTGGTTTTTGGGGGGGGATAGGTAGTGTTATGTCCCCACCCCCCTAAAGTGCTATTTCAGTTTATTATAAATAATTCTATCATTTAAATAATATTAATCCGCTTTTAAAAGAAAATTGGGTTGAACGGATTGGCGTTTTTACTAAACAGTTTTTCCATTTTTATTTTAGCAATTTTTCACCATAACCAATACCGACAGATTTCATTAAATTTGATACACTAATTTATTACGAATAACAGAGAAATGCCACTTTTTTGGGGGAAACTATTTTACAGAGAATGTTCATTTAAAGTAGTTTTGGGTGACGGAAGAGGTGATGCTTTTTCTGGAAAAAGTTATTTTATTAAGTTTAATCTTCTATTATAAGTTTGAAGAAACATTATCATTTGTACTGCAGTAAGAGAAAGTGAGTGAGTGTTACAAACCAGATTTTTATACTTAAAACATTGTTTTTGTTTTGTTTTGTTAATATAACAAACTTTAATTAGTTTGAATAATGAAGGACCAACATGTAAGATTAATTTTGAAACTTAAAACTCATAATTTTTACTTAAAGCTTGTTAACACTTTGCTTAATGTTTGTCTTCAATATTAGGTATAATAATGGGAGAATCTAAACCTAATAATACCATTCTTTTTATGAAAGCGTAATTTAGCATATAGAACATCTCCCACATGTGGTCCTTTCCTATTCAAAACTAACTGAAATCATTTATCTTTAATATTAGAAAATAACGTTTTAAGAATAAAAATTATAGCATTAATATCCTTTGAAAATGCCACCTATTGCCGATACGTCAGGAAAAAGGAAAAAATGAGTAATAAAATAATATTGAAAGCTTTAATCATAATTGTCTAATAAAATCAAATCGTCTTACTGTCTAGCAAACAGCCTATAAAACCAAAACAGAAGAAGATAATATATTTAGCAATTTTCCAGCGGCAAAATTGAAACAGCATTTTAAAATAAATCCCCACCCCACCCAAACAGATTCCCCACAACCACCTTGAAAATCATACCCTGGAAAAAATGTTTAAAATACAAATAATAATAGATACATATCTATCCAGAATTATTGGCAGCATGAAATCCAGAAAAATTCCAAATTCTAGTCATGTTAAAGTTACATTTCCAGTTTCCGAATTTTTTCCTCCAAACTTGGTTTTTCTAACCAATGTGTTTATAATATCCTTTAATATTCATTATATTTGGTATTAAATGAGTCTATTATTGTCAAATGGAACTTTACATCTAAATTTAACAATATAATCTTCGTCTAGATTACTCTAAAATTAATTGTTTCTAGGGAAATGTTTCAAAGTTTTACGTCACTGAGAAAAAATTGAAACAAAAACTGAAAAAGAAAACCAACCACTCATTAAAGTAAAATCGCATTTAGTTTCAGTTTCACTCTTTGAGCTCTTATTATTTCTTATATTTTTTAAATATTTTGTTTAGACACAAAACCATACACGAACCTATGATAAATTTGATTTAATCGTATTCAGAAATCTTCTAAACATGTATTTCCGGTGAAAGCTAATTTTCACTACTCCGTTTTACTGCAGCACGAGAAAATAAAATTGCGGCAAACTTGTACGACACGATTACTTTTCCTAATAAGTAGAACCGTATTCGAACAAAGGTCTAAAGCGGTTTTCAACTTACAATTCAAAAATGGTTTGTTAATTCACCTACGAAGCTTGAAATTCATCGAAATACAGGCCATCATTTACTACAACTTGAACTCATCTGGGAGTCAACAATATGATTTCCTTCCGATACCTGGAACTATTTTTGGAGCCGAAAAACTCCGAACAGCTCGTTTTTACCTCTTCCATATTTGTAAATTTTTTACCACGTAAAATGTGGGCAACGGAGCGGAAGAGATGGTTATCAGTGGGTACTAATTCTGGGCTGTAAGCTCCGTGAGGAAGGAGCTCAAAACTCAAATCTTCGATTACTGAGAAAGTTTGACGTGACGTGTGCGGCCTTGCGTTGTCTTGTTGAAGGAATTCACTCAAGAGTTTGCAGCCAAAACGGAATGTAGCTACGGGTTTTAGCTGAAAAGGCTAGTTTGGATGTAATCGCATGACCGGTAGGAAATAGCTCAAAATTTATAACCCTGTCGTAGATCCACCACACGCACAGCATCACTGTATTCTGAAATCTTTCTCTTCAAGGGACCATACAGATGGTTGGCCTAATCTAATTGTTTTGTTTGTTCGTAGTCGAAATAAACCCACTTTTCATCGCAAGTAATAATCGTTTGATGAAACAAATTTCAACTCGGCGTGCGGCTTGTTGGGGCGTAAATTGATGTAGACGTTTCTAGGAATTATGGCGGCTGCTCACAAGTGGCGGTTTATGGTTGAGTTGGACACCCTAATTCACCTGAAAGTTTTCTGGTGCTGGAGCAATGATCCACCTCTACAGGTGCCGCCAGAAGTGCTGATACTAAGGAGTGAGAGGACGTCTGGTTGAAACTTACTTTTCGGGCTCATATTACCCTCTCTAAATTTTTGAAACCAGATCTGTGCAATCCGAGATCTGTACAGAACCTTCTCTCTCTAATTCATTAATTTCAGAAGCGGCAGTAACCTTTTTTAAAGTAGTGACGCTAAATCGGCCGAATTTCTAGATTAGTTAGAGTTTCTAGAGTTATTTCTTAAATCGCTCACAAATCGCACAGATCTTTCCACAGGCTATTACAAATATGAAGTGGAAGTAAAAGTGGTACCTAATGAGAAACTTTTGGTAAATTTGAGTTTAGTAAAGTACTGTTAAGGATTAAGAGAAAAAAACGCAGACTTTTATTACACCGTAGTATTATAGAAATTTACAGGGCGCTGGAGTTCTTAACCCAAGATCCACTGGAAGAGGTATCTGGGCGTTAGAGGTGTTACATGGGGAATAAAAATCAGCTGATTATCTTCATTCTCTAACGTCCAACTGAAATATTTCCTCCTAGCTCAGTGGTAGCGCGCTAGACTCCCATTGGTGCCTGTCATTGGTCCCGAGTTCGAGCCGATTTCTTTTCTTCCTAGGAGCCTGCTTCTACAGCTCACTCTCCGGTGATGGATAGGTTGTCGACACAATGGAACACTGTCCGGAGAAGACTCTTGGGCGCCAGTGACAATAGATGTTCAGCCGCCTTAAATATAAAACATCTCGTATGAAACACTCACATGACTTTCTCTTATCCACTTAAATACAGTTCTCTATAAAATGACATTCTTTAAATTTTCAATTTTGGTCATATATCAGATGGTGGAAGGATAAGTATCAACCCAGCAGGTAGAGAATCATTACATTGTAGAGAGCGCCAGTAATATTAAACAAACACATTTGAATTTTAACGTCTAGATTCTTCAGAAACACATAAAAACAATCAGAGAAAATGTTAAAAATAAAAGTGGATAGGTTAGTATTCCAAGTTTAAAATATAACCGTTACAGTTGTTTTCAAGAAAATTCCAGAAAATCAAAAACCTATGCTGTAAAATCGCAATTCAAATTAACCGAATTTCTTCAAATTTAGAATTCTACCAATGTTTCTAAAATTTACGTCGTTATAGAGATGGTAGAACCATACATTGTATTGTGGTACTTTAGAGGAAAACCTAAGGCTACTGTTCCCCCTCCCCCGCCAGAACCACCCAAAAAATCAACTTTCTAGGAAAATGTCTCAAATAAAAGTGCTAGGTGTTTATGTGCGTAGATAGTATACGAAGTTTACAGAAAATCGTTTGAGTCTTTTTCGAGAAAATCGCGACAAACTGAAGAAAAAAAAACATTGATTAAAGTAGCACTTCTGGTTGATGGATTTTGCTCGAAATCTTTGTGTCAGATGCGAAGATGGTACCTAAACCAAAGATCAAGTTTTAGTTCCCTGGTTTTCAGTTTGTCAAGTTTTACTTGTAATTTTAAGATATTTCTACTTTTTCTTACTCTTTTAGTAAGAGTTTTAGTATTGCGGTCGTGAATAGATTTCATTTTTTTTTATGGAAATGTATGATAATTCATATTAGGATTAATGGAAAAGATTTGGAATGTCAATAACTTGGAAAATATTAATAATTAGTAAGCTTATTTGTTGTAAGCTTGTTTTTTGTGAAACACTCACCCGACTTTCTCTTATGGCTGCAGTTAACAAATTTGTAATAGACAAATTTTCTTCGAACTTATAATGTATTAAATGTTTGTCTTCAGTTTTATATCAATGGGAGAAATCTAAACATATTAAAATGATTTCTTTGGAGGAAATCATAACCTCCTCCCTCCCCTTCACCAATACTTCTTTAAATGAATTGGAACAAAGTTTCAAACTAAAGTGATCTGTGACAGTTAGTGTACTAAATTTAATGAAATTCGTCGCTGTTTTAGCGAGAAAATCGTGAAAACAGGTAAAAAAAAACAAAAAACTGTTCAGTAAAAACGAACCACCGGTTTACTAATTTGCTTGAAACTCGAAATATTGGCAACACATTTAATTCTATTTAGATGACACAATGATATAATAAATTGAAATAGCACTTTAGAGAAAACATAAACCCCCCACCCCTCCCACAAAAAGCCTAATTAAGTGACTTTACTCAGAGTAATGTTTCCGATAAAAGTTGTAGCTCTTTTTATATGTGTTGTCACATATTTAGATTAGATTAGATTCTGTGAGGGGATTGGATCTTCAACCTGCGCCACCGCGACCACCAAGGGTCTATTGTGGCACCCCCTAAGTTGGAGACCCTTCCCCAGTCCTGTCCTTTATTTGAATTTTGGAATCTGGGGGGGGGGCTCCTAGGTGGTCGGTTAAGAGCACCTCCCATCGGAGCACCCTCTCGAGTCCTGTCTGCCCTAATAGACTTAATGGACCCGAAAGGGGCCCCTGACTTAGGCTTGTAGGCATCAGCTCTTCCTCTCCAAAGAGGCGAAACCAGCCATACAAGCCCCTGTTCATATATTTAGTTCAAAGAAAATCTTTGGAGCCGTTTTAGAAAAAATACCAGAAAACTAAAAAATACTTTTCATAAAAAACGCACTTTCGGTCATCCGATTTTCTTTGAACTCGGGATTTCAACAACAAATTTAATTCTAATTAATCTATATACATAAACATTCAGTATCCGTATGTTTTTGGCCGAATAGTAGTCGATGGATTGACCTGAAATTTTTACACAACGTTGCATTTCTAGATAAGTGGGTTTGTATATACTTTTTAGTCCGAAGTTCCTACGGAAACAGGAAATTCCGAGCATTTCGCGAGGTTGGCAGAAATAGACAGAACCTCTTTCTCAACTACTTATATTACCTCTCATCGCCACCATCTCGAAGTACCTCACACTAGTCTCGCGCAGTTTGCCGCGCTGGCCGAGTGAGTGATGATGTTGTTTAATATAATAATAATACTTTTTATTGTTTTATTATTACCTTAATTTTTTGTTTATTGCAATATGGGAGCACACATAACAGCGTTTTTTCAATTATGTCAAACAGATGATTTTGCAAGAACTTTGATGTATGCAGACATTCCGACTTATTACACTTGGAACGCAACACGAAATAATTTCGAAAGAATGAAAAGAGGCAGCAATAGTTGTACAACGTGGAATATTTTCATCTAATATTTTAGGAAGAAGATACACTATAATCCAAACCACGCAGAATGCTTTTATTTACGTTTGCTTCTGGTTACCGTTCGTGGTCCATCATTTATACACTTGCGAACAGTGAATGGAATAGTATATAATACGTGTAAGGAATAGTATATTAAGTGAAGCACTTAATTTGCTCGAAAAAGACAATCATTGGGATCAGTCAATTGAAGATTCATCGGCTACTACTAATCCATTTCAAATACGTACGCTGTTTGCAATTATTTTATCTACAGTTTCCCATCACAACCACTAAATTGTGGGAGAAATACAAAAACTAGATGGCCGAAGATATTCTGCACAGAATGCGTCGAGAAACACATAATCATGGCTTGGATTTCACAGAAGAGATATACAATGTAGCGCTAATCTTCATTGAGGATCTTTGCCTTGCAATGTGTGACAAGTAGTTGGCACAATTGGGAGTAACAGCACCGTATGGGTCGTTCATTTGAGAGCAATCATACACTAGAAATGTCTTAAAGCTGTTTGTCCAAGAAAATACACTGAAACTCCTTCAAGAACAATAGATAGCATTTGATACCGTCATAAGAGCTAGGGTATTAAATTGATTTATTTGTTTTCTTGCTGAATCTATGTTAACTATAATACTTCTATTTACTTCCCTAATAATTAAAATCAGACTGAGCCACAGCGAAGCGTGGCCTGGTTCAGCTAGTATTACATAGATAGAACTGTGGTAATGAATTGAAATAGCACTATAGAGGAAATGCATTTTAATGAATTTTCCCGGAGAAATGTTTCAAATAAAAGTTGTAGCTTTTTGTATGTGTAGTTGATATACCAAATTTCAAAAAAAAAAATCGTTTGAGCCTTTTTAGAGAAGAACAAAACACAAAAGAAAATTAAAAAAACATTCAGTACTTCCTTTTCAGCACTTCCCATTGGTGGATTTTCCCGAAATCTTTGTTTCTGGTGAGGTAGTAGTACCTTAACCTACCAGTTTGTGGTTCCCGCGGCTTTTCTTTTTTGAGATATTCTGTTTTCTCTCTCCCTCTCTTTTACACACACATACAGACCATTTTCTAAAAACCACTTTTTTGAACTCAGGAGACTTCAAACCGTGTATTTCCGGTGAAAACTCGATTTCAAAAATTTGGCACGATCGTAATACTTCCTCTTATAAAAATGAAAATCAAAATTTGTAGGTTATATATATATATTTTTGGAAAATTAATTATATTTTGAATTTGATTATCTTGAAACACTGTAATGAACTAAGAATATTCTATTTTGTTTTTTTTCTATAGATTGGTTAAAGTAGGTTAAAGTTTATTTATATATTTTGAATTGTTTGTATTATGCCCCCCATAGTTTTGTAAGTCATTTTATACGTTCATATTGACCAACTCATTTTGCCATGACGTAATTTAGTGCAAATAAATGAAATAATTATTATTACCTTTAATTTGTTTTTTTTGGAGTATTCTATGGGAGTAACAAATGTTAAATTTGCCTCTAAACATGCCTCTTTCAATACAACTTCCACTTCTAGCATCTGTATTTAATGTAAATGCACAGTAAGAGTTGTGATTGGTTCCGCGGAGCTGGAAAGCATCAGAGATATTTTCCATGATTGCCCGCTTCTTTTTTTGTGGTCATCGACCGGTTTCGGGCGTTCGCCCATCATCAGGATGCGTTTGTCAAACAGTGTGCTAACACAGACTTGCGAATTGAAAAATTGAGCAAATTGAATTTGCTCTGTTCAGGAAACATCCAGATGATCACAAAAAAAGAAACAGGCTATCTCGGAAAATATCTCTGACGATTCAATAAAATCATTGCGAACTCTAAATTTGAAGAAAATTATTAGCGAAATTATGATTTTACAGAAAACGTTTTCTTGTATTTTGAGAATTTCCTTGAAAACGGGTTCAAGTTTATTTTCATTTCAGATGATAACTTCACATATCTAAATTGCTTTTTTTCCTTGGATATCGGGAAATCTTAACTTTAAAATGCTGTAAAATATTTACCGTGGAAAGTCAGAAGAGGGGCCTGCCATACAGTATTGGTATTACTACATTTCTTTCAATGCTTTTATCTATAAATTAATCTAATTTACCAAACTTCTAACCAGCGTTTTGCTTGCTATAAATTTTTTAATATTTGCATTTAAAGAATGAGAACAATCTTTATATATGGCAGAAATATGTTTTTTTTTATAAGCAGCAACCTTTTTTTTATAAAGCTGGATATTTTTTCTTTAAATAACAATATATATTTGGAATTCGTACATAGGTATCGATATATTTCTTAAAAAAATGGAATCATTCTGGAAGCCAATTAGTTTTCAAGCTGTATCAAACTAAGAACTTTTCATATTTCAAATGAAAAAGGTCCTATTAAATGAGCAAAAAAAATTAATATATCCCTTTGAAAATGATTAACAATTTTTATCAAAATATTGTGAAAAAAAGCACAACTTTGATTTTTAGCTGCTTACATTTAAGGAAAATAAATCAAAACTTTTTTTTGGAAATGGTTTTTAAACAAAGTTAATTTTTATAGAAAACATGCCGAAAAGAAAGTATAGGCCAATTGTATAGTTGTAAAGGTCGTAACACTACTATGCAATGAAAGTGGACAAATAGGCGCCACTCTAAAACATAATGAAGTATTATTACTCTGAGAGATTAGTGGCCGATTATTTTTTAATTTTATTTGAAAGCGTTGAGGGCTACAAAAAAAAAAATCTCACCAAAAGTGGCATGCGAATTCTATTAAGATACTTTAAAAGCCCTGCTAGAATTCCCAATATTTGAATAAAGTAGATTTACTAGGCATGAATCTTTACAGTATAGGTTTCCGACGCTAGAATTTTTTAGAATTTAATCGACAATGATTCTATCGATTTTCTTGGAACACTAACTGTATAGATCGAAACTTTTTTTTATTTTTATTTGAAACATCTTTGTGTGGAAAAAGGGGATGGATTTTAAGGAAGTTCTGGTGGACCTGTGAAATTTAGGGTTTTGTTAGGAAACCTGTATGTGCAAATTACCTACTTTTTGAAGACAATATTGTCAATTTTATAATTGTCTTAAAATGCAATAAATGAACGTTTTGCACAATCTGGTGTGAAGCATTCACGCGACTTTCACTTACTATTGTTTTCTATAATCTTCAGACTTTAATTATTTGTCCTAACATTAAATGAAGAATTAATGAGGACACAGTGCAAGTCTGGAAATCGGCATCTAGAACCGTTCGAAAAAAGGATATAATTGTTACTCATTTGGAAATCGGCTATACTCGGGTATCACATAGTTATCTGATGAGCACGGAACAAATCCCATTTTGTAATACTTGTAATGCCCCAATTATTCGTGCAACATTTTATAATTGAGTGCTCATTATATCAACAAAATAGAAAATTGAACAAGATTCCCAATGCAGAAGCCCTGAAAGATGATTCCAGCTATCATCGACCGCGTGATAAAATTTTATAAAAGATATTAAAGTTTAATGAAAAAATTTAGTGGAAATAATAAATTTGAATTTACATGTAAATAGTTTATACTTGTATATAGATGTAGATAACCCATTTTAGACTTTAGGCTTAATATTTAGAGATAGAGGAATATTGAGTACTCTATCCCGACCAAATAGTACATGCTTGTTTGTTCTGTGGTATGAGTGTATTTATTAGGATGAAAGTATTTATTGGAAAACTTGTAGTTATGAATGAAAGTGAATGAGTGAGTGAGTAATGCCAGCGCTAATATCAGCCATTCATGAAAAACAATAAAATATTCAACCGATTATTCTAAATTCGGGAATCATTTTTCAGTGCAAAGTGTATAAGGTGTGAACAAAAAAAGAAAAGAAGAGTTAGTGGGAGATAAGAGCCTACCTACCTCAACGCAGGTGGAAGAAGTGCGATGACATTATAGTCTAAGAAGACAGCACCAACAGACAAAACAAATAACATTAATTGCTACAAATACCGCAGGACTTCCTAAAATCAATTTCTTTTCGGGAAAATATCATAAATAAAAGTAGATAAGTGTACATCTATTCAGTTAGCATTTCAAGATTAAAGGATATCGATGTAGTCATATTCGATAAAATTAAAAAATAAAAAAACAACTCAAAAAACCTGTTCTGCAAAATCGCACTTCCGGTTAACCGATTTTCTTCAAATTTGGAACTGTTTTTAAATGTACGTATATTAATACTATAGAGGGTGGCAGAACCATACATTGTCCTGAAATAGTACTTTAGAGAAAAGTTTAACGGTAATGTTTACTCCAGAATCACTCCCCCCCCCAAAATCAATTTTCCCGGGAAAATGTTTTCAATAAAAGTGATATAACTCATAATATAGAAAATTCGGTAGAAACATGTTGTTTTTTTTTAATTAGAGGACCTCAAAACTTCTATTTCCGGTGAAAACACAGTTTTTGGTAAATTTGACACGAACACAATATTTCCTGTTTACTAGGGAATAAGACAAGAGAGTTAATACCGGAAATTAATTTCTTCCAATTCTTATAATTAATTAATTAAACTAAAATAAACTTAATAATAATTTGAAGTAATAAAGTAATGAACCTTATTTAACACAGCTGCAGCAGCAGCCGTTAATGGAGGCTGTAAATAAATAAATAGACCTCCCTCCCCCCCACATTTTCACGCACACACACACACTCCGTTTTGTTGTATTCAATAATGTAATCACAACTATGCTAATTAATTCAAGACTTTATCTAAACTATTTAAATACTTCATCAAAGAATATTACCCGACAACATTACGGTTCTTCGTTCCATACCATTATACTAGTTTTTCATTTGCACATGTGTGTCCCAGTTACAGAGGGAAATTTTCCGTTTTTGAAAAATAAATCCTGATGTAAAACTCACATCCAGTTGATACAGTTTTAACTCACAACTTTCCTTCAAACTTTGGACTTTTTATTCAAAGATTAACTATCCTTAACATGAATATATATGAAGTAATGGGGATATATGTCAGTTTTCAGTCAGTATATAGCAATATCTCCACGAATATAGCCTATATAACTAAAAGACCCCCACACCCACAACTTTATTATCAGATATAATTTATAAAATAAATTGTATACAATGCCCAGCTACATACATAGGACAAACATCTCAATATTTACAAAAATAGACTGTACCAACATAAATGCGACTGTCAAACTGAAAAAAAATCCGGCTGACATGACTATAGCACTAACGAAACATTGCATACAATACAAATATGAATTTGACATTGAAATCACTAAAATTCTCTCCATCAGCAATAACAGTAAAAAAAAGAAATATACTAGGAAATTATTCATATTAAAAAAGATAAATTATGTATTAATTATAGAACTGACACCAAAAACCTATCCCTTAGTTTATAACAATCTCCTGGAATTTCCAAAACAACATACAGACTAAGATACGGTTTTCTCATCCGCTCTCCTAGCCCTTTATAAACCTTGACCCATCCAATGTCCGTAACACTTGGTGATGGAATGTCACAGATTAAACTACAGTTTGTAATTATTAATTGTAACTGAAAATTGTGTAAGTACATTTCCTAAGTTATTTCCTAAGTTTCAATAGATGTGATTTAGTTTAATATTGATCTGTTCTACAGCAATAGTTTAAAATAAATTTAAATGTGTTATATATGTATCATACTCTAGTTTATTTATATAGTTTATTTTAAAAAAAAATTTTGAAAATATTTAAATTTTTAAATTCATATTTTATATTGTTTCTATTTTTTTCTGATTTGTATTAAAACCTTTGTACAGACCTTGAAGAAGGCAATAAATTTGCCGAAACGTCGGTAGAAATTTAAAAAGAGTTCTTTTGTATGACCGAACCTCAACATCCAATTTACAAATATAGCCTATGTTCACTTGAAAACATAATATATTATGTAAGTGTTAGGAACCGCACATTATACTAACGTGTTACTTTACAGGAAATTTTATAGTTGCAGCTTCCTCACAATCCTTCAAAAATTCAGTTTTCCTGGGAAAAGTGTTTGGAATAAAAGTTTTGATGTAGATAGGAGTATATATAGTGTAGTTTAAAGAAAATTGTTGGTAAGATTTTCGGGAAAAATCGATCGAAACTTTCAGCACGATATCTTCATCTCTTTCTTAAGCGTAATTAAATTGTATTGTGACTGAGAGAGAGAGATGTTGCGATGAAAATCGTATTTAAAAAATTCCAAAAATCGTAACACTTTTTCAAACAGAATCAACAAGTGATAGTTAAAAAAACAAAAATACAGACAACAATTTACTATTGCAAATTTCATTTTTTTAGTATGAAAATTATTTACATTATTTAGAGATTAAAATTATAAAAACCCCTACATCATTTATAAATAAACTAATTTATATAAAGGTCATGAATGTAAGTTATTTACAATATTTTATATAGATATATAAAACCTTATTAGTTATGCTATTTACTTCAATATACAATAATAATTATTTAGATAAATTATAATTATACAACTATTTCATTGGTTTATTTTCATAATTGCTAATTTTATACCTTTTTACCTTTCAGTCCTATTATATATTGTAAGAGTAATTATTATTATCAAAAACTAATGTTTTATATATATATATATTTATTGTCAAGCTCTAATTATAAATAATTATTTAAAACTTATACTTTTCTGAAATATTCCATTTTACTAAAAATTAATGAGCTTTTATTGTTAATGATTAACGTTTCAAATTTATAATAATATGGTCATTATATAGATTAATTGATTGTTTCAATGACTTTCTTCAGGTTTTATAAAGTAGAATATAAAAAACAACTTTGTGGTCATACCACGTTTCCCTCCGATATCTGGAAGTCCACTTTCATTGTGGACCATTGTGATTTGTAAGACATAATAGTGAGGTTTGTGTATATGTTGCGCCCATGGTAATACGCAGAGTTACACCATGATTGAGACGCCAGTGCAAAGTTGCCGAAGAATAATTAGTACCTGATGATCAGTTTGTACTCCTTGGCGATGTTACTGGGATGTAACAAAAGTCTTTGCCTTATTTTCTCTCTTAATCCTCAACAGAAACTTACTAAGAGTTACTTTACCAAACACTAGTTTACCATAGTTTACCAAAAGTTTCTTTTCAGTCACCCCTTTTACTTTCACTTTATGTTTGTATCAGCTTTTGGAAAGATCTATGCAATTTATAAACGATTTAAGAACTGACCTAGCTGAATCTAGAAATTCGGCCGATATTATGTCACTACTTTAAAAAAAAGCTACTGCTACACACGAATTAAATTTCGGAAATTAATAAAGTAGAGAGGGTAATAGCCTACAAGCAATCTAGCCTAACAAGACTTATTAGAGCTGTAGCATTGAATATACGCTATAAGTACAGAAGAGGTCCCGCAATAGTGGCTTTCAGGTGTGCCATCCTGAATTATTAATCCACAAGAATGAATTACCAGCTATGAATGGACCAGTGAATAATCACAGAAAGGCTTAAAGCAAAATACACTAGATATTTGGTCTTCTAATCTAGTAAATAAATAACATTAATTAATTATTTTAATATTTAAAATACAGACAATTCCCAGGGAAGTTTTCACACAGACGGTGGAGCGGGGAAAGGTGAGGAATTCAGAGGTTATTTTATATTTGAATTGAATGGGGTGTGGGAAAAACCAGTAGAATTTAATTTTCTCCTGACCAATATGAAATAATTTTGCAATTTTAATTTGAAACAGTTCAATATATATAGTAGGCAAAACGAGATAGGGGGCATTTTTAGTGGGGCAATGGAAGGTGGAGGGGATTTGGTATTCGATTTAGCGAATGTATGGAGGGCGGGCGAGAAGGTGAACAGAGCTCTAATAGCGACACTACAATACTAAATGCTTATGGTGTATGTGAAAACAGTTTGTGTAATCAACAAAATGTACAATTAGTAACGTGTTTCACTTTAATATATTGTTTTATTTCAATATTTATAATGTTGTACAATACCCCCTCCCCATTCACCGCACAATTCTATTTAACTCTGAACTAAATATTTATATAGTTTAATAAGGTCACAAATACATAAAATATTTTATTTATAAATGCATATATACATATAAATTGAATTTTATTAAATAACTCATTTAATATAGACGGTAAAGATTTTAATCATAAAACAGCGCTTTTAATAGTAACCATGGAAACTGGATAAAACAGCCGATCAATATTTTATTAAAAATGACCAAATAGCCGTTTTATTGGTTACAAAATAGATGGTTTTCAAAATTATTTTTAAACACTTAAACTTAAAATATCATTAACCGTATTTATTATTATTATTGTCTGACGAAAGGTTAAAAAAACTTCTCAAAACTTCCTGGATAGCTAAGTGGTTAGCGTACTGGACTCTCACGCGGAAGACCCGGGTTCGAGTCCAGCTGTGTTGCCCTTAGATTTTTTTTCTTCCTAGGAGTCTTTCAGATTAATGTCCGGTAATTGACAGTGTTATCTTTAACGAGAGAACACTGTCCGGAGGCTGGCAGTACACTGAGGAGGCTCCGGGCGCCAATGACCATAGATGTTGACGCGCCTTAAATTAAAAAAAAAATAATAAAATCCTGGAAAAATGCCGTAGGCTGGAAATGAATGGTAGGCATTTATTTAAGTAGATAATATGTGAAGTTAAAAGATAATCATTGAAGATATTTTGAAGAAAATCGCGTAAAACTGGAAAACCCGTTCAGTAAATGACACTTCCGGGCAAGTAGATTTTGAACAAAATCTTATTGTCAGATGTGGTTTAAGTTCCTGCGAATTTTCTTTTTTGGTGATACTGTGTTCGCACACACACACGGCGCTAAAAACTTCGTTAAAAAATATTTTTACTTGCTCTTACTACTATCAATAACTACCATGACACATGTTCAGAAATAGAACTTCTCCACATTTTTATGACCTGCAATAGACACACAATTCACAAAACTAATCTGTTTAATTCTTTAGTAAAGAAACTGATTAACCCATTTAATTACATGTACCTACTAGATGAGGCTAATACATTATTTGAAGAAATAATGGAGTTCGTAAATATGAAATTATTTCAATAAAACGGATAATAGCTGATAGTTTTTGCTAATGCTAATTAATAATAATAATATTTATTTATTTATTTATTTTTTTAAGGAGGGGAAAATGTATTATGCATCTGGGAACAGTGTTCCCAGATATTTGGGACTCTCACCCACTCCTAGCCATCCCGTGACCCAATAATCCCTGCAGGAATGCATAGTCTCAACGATGGACTCGGGCGTCAAACGGCCGAATTCCTGCTCCAAACCATTTCTCTCAACCGCCCATCTATCGCATTCGGAGAAAATTTGGTAGGCACTATTGAGGACTGAATCTGCGAAGCTACATAACGGATTCCCGCCACCTTCCGAGGTAGTAATTGATCTCGCCATGGCTTCTGTCCGCCCACTCAGTTGGGTTCGCTATCCACCTTCCTCAGATGTCCGCACACCATTGTTCATGCCAGGACCGAAAATAATAATAATAACTATAAAATATTTAATCAAAAATTAGAAATAAAAAATCCTAATGTACGTAACAAAAAATCGAAAACTATGGTGGAAATCGAACTCAGAGGGTGTGCTCTCATTACAATTACTAGGCTAAACGGCACCTAGCACATTATTAATATAATTAATTAATGATTATTTTTAATGAATGTTTTGAAATAACAGAAAATTTGATATTATATATATATATATATTGGAGAGGGAAATAATTAAACTATGTGAAGTTCATGTCTACCAGGTGGCATGCAAACAGTCAGACGAAATCACATGATACCCTCATTGTGCTTGATGATTTGATCTTTTCTACAAATACACACACATCACACGATACATTTTTTAAAACACCTTTAATTTATTCCAAGTAAAAGTAAACTTGTGTTCTGTCTACAGCAACTTCAACATAACTAAGCGACAATAATTCTGAGAATATTTATTTCCGGTCATGATCTTAATTCCTTTATACTTTTGCAGACGTGAAGGCGGGGCAGGGGATTTGGCCCGGAAACCTTGGCATTCGTATCGATAGTTACTATCGGATGTATGGTAATTATAATTATCATAATATCTGTCTGTGTTATTTGTTGCGCAAAGTGTTAAAATCCATCTGGTTAATATTTTCGTTCAAATCAGATATTTAGAAGAGAAAACATATTTATTTGAAACACTCACCTCACATTCACTTACTATTGAAGTTCTATTTGACTAATTTTTTTTTTTTTTTTAATTTAAGGCGCGTCAGGTGATTGGCGCCCGGAGCCTTCTCAGTGCACTGCCAGCCTCCGGACAGTGTTCTCTCGTTACAAACAACACTGTCCAACATCGGACAGTGAGCTGTAGAGGCTCCTAGGAAGAAAAAATCTAAGGGTAGCACAGCTGGACTCGAACCCGAGTCCTCCACGTGTGAGTCTAGTCTTAGCTATTCCCTTCCCTACTTTTTTTTTTTTTTTTTGACTAATTTTCCTCAAATACGGATTTTTTTTTTAATAAAATTAGTTTTAGTTGGCTTTAATATTACTGAAAGTATAGCTGGTGGAGATTACTATTAGCTATTAGTTGTTCGTTTGTAAGTTAGCGCTTTCCGGTTGTACTTTAACGTGACTAAATTCAACCTTTGAAGCCATGAGCGAAACTTAACAGAAGTTTTAAAGTTATGTCTAACTTATAGATTCCCCCCGGGGCTCCTCAAAAATCAATTTTAGCGGAAACAAGTTCGAAAAAAGTTTAAGGCTCAACTATAAATTCAACTCAACTCAACTGTAATTTCTGAAAGTCACATTTCTGGTTAAGCGATTTTTTTTTGCGATCGTATCAATTATTGGAATTTTTTTTTCCACCGGAAGTACATGTTCTGAGGTTTCTTGAGAATAAAGAAACTTCGTGGAAGCTCAAATTTAGCGTTTTTCGTTTACATACTACCATCATATAGGTTTAGGATGAAGGTACGAACAATCGGATGTGCAAATTATTGAAGTTTTTTCTATTATTTATTTTTTGAAAAATGTCTGCAATGATTTTTGTTTAAAATTCGTATACTATTTACACACTTAAATACCTATCACTTTTATTTGAAACATTTTCTCGGTAAAATTATTGATTTTTTTTGGGGGGGGGATACTTAAGTCATCTCTCTTTACATGAATTGATTGAGCCTTTTACTCTGACATTGGATGAGAATATGAAACCGGTCAGCACCAATAATATGAAGCATACAATAGATAAAATCATAGAAGTAACGTTCCTCTAGAGTTCTAGTACAATGTATAAATAAATTCTACCATCTATATACGTAATATTAATAAAATACTGTAGAAGCACTGCTGAAATACGAAATTTGGAAAAAGTAATCTGTTAACATTATAGAAAAGGTGTTTTTGAAGGTTTACGGAAAATGACATTAACGATTTCCTTTAAACTTGGAATATCTCAACTGTATAGATAAAAAACTAACGTCTTTCTGGAAAAATTGTTCTTGAATTGAAAATTAAACAGAGTTCTGTGGAAACTCCGACAGTACAATTTCAAATAATGTGTTTGTTCAACATTATTAGCGCTCACTTCAAGACTACATTTTATCACTTCTACTACCTGTCTGGGTAGGTTCTTGTCCTTCTTCCACCTCACTATTTAAGTTAGAAAAATTTCAAGTAAATTTTGAAGTTTAAAGAAACTTCAATAAAATTGTATTGATATCATTAAGAGAAGGTCGTGTGTTTTTATCAAGCAACATTTTTTTTTTTAAGTTTCAGTTATAGAGGTAATTTTTTTTTTTTTTTTAGTTTTGTAAGCCCAAATACATAAACGTCGACGGATATTCTGGAAAATGGCTGCAAGTTATTTCTGCTAATTTGGAACATTTACTATCACAGATAAAGATGTTTATCATTTTAGTCAGAAATTTTCCCTCGAAATGTATTTTGCGGGGCTTTTTTTGGGGTAGCTGCTATATGGGGGGCCAGTGGGGCTTTCGATAGCGTACGGTTTGGTCCCTCCCCTCACACAAATAATATTAATAATTGTGGGACTGAAAAACAGCTACCGCATTAGGCACCTCTATAAGACGATATTTGAATTAATTTGAAGGTTCATTATCTATGAAATTATGGACGATTAACTGCTGAGAAAACTGCTAAGAACAGTAAGAGAAAATCGACTAAGAGAAAGTAAAAAGATATTTTTATTTTTTTACCTCCCAAACTAATATTTAAAAGCTGAAGGTCAAAAAATCTCTTAGACGAATTGATAATAGAATGTTGCGTGACCAAAATATACCGTTAACTAGTTTTGGTGATTTTTTTTTTAGATCAACTTCTCTATTTACTAAGATATTTTGCCTACAATTTTCTATATAAATATAGTTTAGTAACCATTTTTATTACTATTTGATTTCTTTCTAAACAAATTACCATTGCAGGTATATTCTACTTCATGTGTATCTATAGTTTAACTGTATACGTAATTTTCTCCATTTATTGGAACAGAAAAAAAAAAAGTTTATCCGATGACGTTTTATCCGGTTATAAAGAGCGTTCCGCATAATGACTAAGGAAAATCAAAATTAAGTTAACCATCAGCTAAGTAAGTTGTAAAAATTCAAGATAAAGATCGAATTCTGTTAAAATCTAAAAATATGGCTGGCGAAGAAGGCTATCATCAGAGTAGCTAGGAAGGGATGGGAAAAGTGCATTGGCATTACGCTCCCCTTCTGAAAAACTTCCCTAGGGAATAAGGTGATTGAGAAATAAGTTTCATTAAAAATTTCTCTAGGAGTTGAATAAAATAAGAGAATAGGACAATGTATCCATCCATTCTGTCTGTTATATTCGTCAGTGTCAGTTATATTTGTTAGACAGGTCCGAGACCTGGTGACAGGACTGAGATTAGAATTTTTTAGACCTAAAACTAGGAATCTGTATCAATTAGTAGGCGAAAGAATTCACGCATTTGGAAAATATGTCAAGGTAGACAGTAATTATGGGAATCAGAAGATCCGATAGGGATAGGTCGCCATCAAAACATTATGTTCATCCCCTCCCCTCCTCCGAAACGAAGGGCAGTTTCTGAGCTCTCGCTCATACCAACCCATAAAGGTACGCTAAACTAAATAAAGAAAAACGCGAAACATACTAGCCACAGACAGGTAAATAAAGATTGTGCAGCGTATCTGTTTAGTTACCTTATATTCCGGAAAGGATTAGTCAAACATAAGTACACAATAACGTGTATTCCTATTCAGTCATTAATCAAACGACACCAACATAACCTCTTTCCATGACTCGCTGTTCCCAGCAGGAATCAACTATGCTTAAAACTATGCTTAAACCTACGAAATATAGTTCGAACTAGTTGCTCTCCTATTCAGTCAATAAATTATTTTCACTCCAGACGTAAACTCAATTACATAACATAACACATATAATCCACTTTCTTTCTCTCCAAGCCATTCGACGTCTTAGCTTAAAAAATTGAGCTCAAGTGTCATCAGTTCCTAAATGGTAGGGGCTTAGCCAAACATAGTGACCTGAGCAGAAATATAAGAGCTACTCTAATTTGAGAGCAATGGAATGTTGACAGAGAGAATAAAGAGATGGCCGACGCTCAAGCAGGGAAAGGCACAGTTTACTTTTGTAGGATAGGCGACTATCTCTCCAAGAAGAGCTCAGAGTGAGAAGGAAGTCAAGAGAAGATTGCTCTGGAGAAACCCTTATAGGATTGGAGCAGACTAAGACTTTCCTGTGCAGTTATGACGAGAATAATATTTAAGGCATGCAATCAGTCCTAATAAAAATAGGCTTCGTATGTTACGGGTTTTCGTCTGAATGGGGCATTGTAGACTCGGAGCGAGAATCTGGGCCTAGAATGCGTTAGCATTTACTAAGTTCTACACTGTATTTGAGCAAAATATATGTACCCGCAGACAAATTCTAGCTCGATTCATCCTTACAATTACATACTTACATTGTGTATACATTATAACCGATTACATTCTATATACAACAACGAACCTGCGGAGGCTCTAATATTTTTTTAATAAAATTATCTTATTAAGTTCGCTAATATACTGGCCACTTATCTAGTAGATCCTGTATGAGTTGAAGAGGCTAGGTGGCGCCTTAGATCGTCTTTTTTTGCGTAATATCTCTCCAGTACGAATAATCACAGCAAAATCAATCTTGAAATACTGTTTGGATAACACCAGAGGTTCCGAATACTCATCCAGTGGTTCCAGATCTCTCATCTTCATATTATGGTGCATTAAATTTTATTTAATTAACGTTTTTTTATTAAATTTTTCTATATCATTTAAAGAGCGTCAATTTTTATTTCACTTTGCCGTCGAATATTACTTTCCGTACTTACTGGAATAACCTAAAGCTGCTCAAGAGATTAGCGCGACCTGTCCAAGTAGATTTCCGTTTTTCACCGTGAATTACAAAATATAGAGAAAACACTTCTTACGTGTAGAGACTAGAAACAGCAGTGCAACCGAGATAATAGATTTGCCCATGGACATGGAATATGAAAGGAGTAATTTGTTCTGACATCTTTTTCTTGTTCAGATTAGCAGATCACGACGCCTGGAAAACATAAAAGATTTATTCAATGAAATTCTGCTTTATTTAGTCTGATTATCGAGTGAGGTTGTCTTAATATCCAAATCACGATCAGGACATAAAATGAATTTGAGGTCCATAAAATGAAGCACGCTAACATGGAAAAAACTCTTGTCTTTTCTATTCTTATTTACTGTAGACTCGACTATGAACGAGTATTTTGAATGAGTGACTCGAGTATTTTATGATAATGTATTTGTACAACATACTTTTTAATTAATTACACTGATGATGAGCGAATTTTCTGAAACGGCTGATGGTTAGATGTTAGAAATGAAGTGGTTATATTATCAAATTCACTGCGATCTAACAGACCTATCTGGGATGCTCTTTAGGATGTATATTAGTCGTAGTTTGGCTGTGTGGGTACACTAAACCCAAGTAGTTGCTTACACAATTACTTCTGCAGGCTCTTATGTGTATGTTGTCAGCATCTGGAATGTCACTGTGTTGCTAGCGTCACTGAAGAAGTGGTTAGTTTACTTTCCTCCAACGGAGAAAGGATTATGTCACATTGCGACTAATCACATAATTTATCATTTATCACGAAATTAGGCAACCTCAAGTTTGAGGAGAAGTAGACTAATAATTTACCCCCACCCCAACAAAAAAAAACCTCGCGATAATTGACGAAAGACTAAAATTGCTACAAAGAATTAATGGTTTAAGGAACATTTCACTGTGTTAAAACCTGAAAGTCATGACTGGTAAGTTGATGGTTCCCAGAAGTGGGGTTGAAGGGAATGGTGAACGAGGCGGCACGGGTAGGTTGCCCACCCTCTTGGTATAAAATCATTGGGGGCGGCAATGTTTAGTTAGTTTCTCTGCAGAGAAAGAGAGTGAGACGGATAGAATGAGAGAGCGCATTCAATTCACTTCCATCCATTTTCACCTTAATCCATTTAACCCTCCCAATTAAGTAGACTTTTGATTAATTTTCCTAAATATTGAACAATCTAACTAGAAAGTGGGTTTTCAGAGTTTGGCGCGCAGGTGGTGGTGGGGGATTAGGAGAAAGAGCGCACAATCTACTTCATCTCGTCTTCTTATCTCATTAGTGATATCAGTTTTTCATTTAAATCTAAGGTGGGGATAGGCTAGCAAAAGTGGTTTCATGGAAAATACAATTTTCCCCACCATTTCTCACTTTAATTAGAAAACCTTAATCATAATTAAAGAATAATTTAATAAAGTGAAGAAGAGTGTTTACATTAACCCCACACTCCTCAGTTAAGAATAAAAAATTAAAACCTGTAAATTCTGATATCATCGTTGAAAGCTTTATTTCTTCTTATTAAGAAACTTAACTCACTAGTTTCTTATAATTATTAAAAATCTTAAATAACTTTAAGTTTAGGAAATAAATTTCCCAAAACTCCATTGCTATTTCTTATATTCTCTTCCCGCAATGAGATCGTATCAGATTTTTGACAAAATTGCGTTTTCACAAAAACAACATTGTTTAAAATTCTTCTGAGTCCTGAAGAAATATTCATTTGAAAAGAGTGTAAGCGAGCTTGGCACTGAACGAGAGATGTACAAAAGAACTTTACTCCCGTGTTAAATATCATTTGAATAGTTAAAAATAATCGTTAAAACCAGGGTTTAAATCCAGAAAGACATAATTTAGACCTGGTGACCTCTAAGAAAGGCATGTCAAACTTGTTCACCATCAAGGGCCAAATGCATAATACATCATTTCACCGGGCTCATATAATACATCATATGAGCTATTAAGAAAAAATTCAGCATCGCTGAAAGAGAAAGCAAAAGAGAATTAGGCAGAAACGTTCCTATGAAAGTCCGCCATTTTGTAGTGGGCCGTTTATACTAGCGGGACAATATAAAATTGATATTAAACACCCATAAAAATTTCTTAAAGGAATTCATAACATTTAGTTATAAAAACTTTGCTTTGTCCTGGAGTTTGTAGCCAGTCCATTATACTGTCCTTAATTTTATATATTTTACACAGTCCACACATTGAAAGATTAGTCCGAAGAACTACAGATATGTAACTATGCAAATTGGAGTAAGACGAAGTCTTGTGGGTGTTTCACACCAGATTTTTTTTTATTTTCAGAGTTGGTGCCTCAAAACTGTATTTCAAAAAATTCACACAATCGTATATACTTCTTCAAACTGGGGGGAGCAAACGAAACTAAAATTCAAATTCCAAACGGGGAATAGAACCCATTATAGAGTAACAATGACAGGATATAACCCCGCGCCTCAAAACGTGGATATTATCTTAGTTTGGGGGAAAAAAACTTTGAAAACCTTATCAAAATTTATCACCAAACAGTACAACTACTTAATTATACCAAAAAGAAAAAAAAGGAACCGGAAATAATTTGTACAATCGATTAGTTAACTTGTATTTTGTAGCTTTGTCGGAATGTTGATATCTCCAGAAGGCATTGCTCTTCCTCCCCCACCAGTTATGTTCATTTTAATTATTAGTTGTTACTTATTTATCGGCCTGAGTGACAGTTTTAGTGTTTATATATTTTTGTTGATTAAGTTTGTAAAAAATTAAATTGGAAACTATTGTTTCTGATAGTAATAAGTGTATATTGGTAATTAAAATATTGGTCCTGAAAATGCATGGGTTAAGGTATGAATGAAATTGTTTTTTAACGTATAACCGAAATACCTTAAAAGCGAAAAATTGCAGGCTGCTTAAACTTGATATTTTCTTTAGGTAAACATTA
This sequence comes from Triatoma infestans, assembly GCA_011037195.1. Taxonomy (NCBI): domain Eukaryota; kingdom Metazoa; phylum Arthropoda; class Insecta; order Hemiptera; family Reduviidae; genus Triatoma; species Triatoma infestans. Next base: position 43,252 of record JAAEAF010000214.1, read on the forward strand.
CCTAAAGGTGATCTTTAACGTTTTCCGTCAAAAATCAAAGCATGTATTTCCGGTTGAAAAATTCATTTTTGGAAATTTTCAACACGATTATACAGCAATAGAGAAACTAATGAAAATCTTTGGCAACCGGATAACTTTCCAAGCCAGCCGGTGACAGCTATATATTAAGTAGCAGTCAGTTAAAATACTTGACGTAAATAATTGTAGAATCGAAATCTTTTAATAGGAGTAACAACTCAATTAAATTATTTTATTTTTAGGAAGTAACTAATTAATTCAAATTAAAATGTAGAAAGTAAACACACACACAAAAAAAAAAAAGAAAACACAAGTAATAAATCTGAAGAACAAAGTGACACCTTGTTAAAAATATTTAAATTAAATAAAAGTGTTTAAAAAAAAAAAAATACAATAAAATGAACACCAAAACAGCCTTCTTTATTGTTCTCACTTGGTATTGTTGTACAAATAAGATAATTGTTGCCAGGGTAACGAAGTCGATTATAAGACATGTTCGTTAAGCCTTGTTAACTTTCCAACTTGTCCATTTGTTAAGGGGACATTTTTTTACTTTTTTTTTCCTATAATGATTTCCTTTGAGGTGTATTTAAGGCGGCATTTAAAAGAGAAACTAACGGTGGAATTCAAAAGTTTCGTTAGTATTTTGTCAAAAGACAACCAACAATCAATTTATTTTTTCTTTAATTTCGCCCTTAGTTTTTTTTTTTTTTTTACACTCGTCAGAAGTAGATCAGTGGGAAATTCATATTTTAAAATACTTAAAATGGATTATTTTTATTTATTTATTTACAAGCTTGTAGGTATCGCATTTTATTTAAGCTAAGAGTTGGTACACTTAACAGAGAAAAAAGTAATTATTGACATACATTCATAATATGCAAAATACTAAAGGCAGTGTAGAAAAAAATATACACTGACCAATGCCTTTGGTTTTTGGCTGCGCGTTAATGCCCAAGTCATAGCGAGCACATTGCAGGGCAGTACATCTCAGTGGGTGCTCGCTCCACATGTCCACCCCAGACTACATAGAGGGCAAGTTGGTCTGTCCATTACTCCTATTCGCCACAGATGATGTAAGTAGTTGTGGCCAGTTAGCACTCGAAAACTGGCCACGATGATTCTACGAGGCAGTTCACTATCTAACCGCCCTTACACTTGCAGACGTCCTCGAATCTCTTTCCAAATACTGCCTCACGGTCAACATCAGGTTTTTGCGATTCAATGTGGATCAAATCAGAGAACGGGCCGCACGAATATTAAGTGGAGGCTCTGGCTGCGATGACCGTGCACCGAGCTTAGCTACCTGTCAGCTTTTTCATTTCCAGCCAGCCCACAATGGCTTTGATGGCTCAACTAAAACTATTAATAACCCATAAGGTAATAGAAAAAACAGAAAAGTAGGAATACAAAGCGGCTAAATGTTGAATATCCACGGGTCAGATAATACGTAATGGATTGCTGGCAGCATAACTTGCCTGTCAAAAAATGTTTTTTGGTGTGAAACACTCACACAACTTTCTCTTAATCTAAATTTAATCAAGTAAAATCAACTCTTACGCAATGCAATCAAGAAATTTCCTTTAAAATTGCAACGTTACCGTATTAGGATCCGAAGAGAGGGATCTAAAGCAGAGAGAGAGAGAGAGAGAGAGAGAGAGAGAGAGAGAGAGACTCACACACAAAAATTGAGAGTCTCACTCGTTACTTACATTAGAGTGGGAAACTCTGTTTAAATACAGCTGCTTTAGCCATACATGAGGCAGTCTTTCAACAGTTCATACAGCAGTTACAACGATCAACAACCTTACTCTTTACTTACTGTAAATCTCTTAAAACCATTTTATATATTCGTGTAAAGTCCAGGCAGTTTGGGTTACTTTTCTATTATACCTATTCAGCTTTACTTCCAGTTTATTTATCTCATAAACCCAATTCTCTCCTTCTCATACCCAGTATAAGTTTCAATGTTTATTTGGGCTGGCCATAAACATATTGGGGGGGGGGGGATTTAAATAATTGTATACTTGAGCGGCCAAAAACCAAAGGAAGCTTGTGCAAATTTAAATTAATTAATTTAACCTAAAAACCCCCCTGTAAAATCAATTTTATCAGTAAAACGTTTCAAATAAAAGTGATACATTTCAATGCATCATTTTTTTTTTTATAAACAAAGTTTATAATTATTTATGTATAGTTCACAATAATAGAACTCAATAGAATTATTGTTTTAATATCTTTTACCCTTAATAAAAGCAAATTATGACAGGTGTTTACTACTAATTCCACATGTTTCTTACGTGAGAATAAATTTAATTCCTGTATCGCATTTTTTATTGTACTTTTTCTTTTAGCTAAGTTAGCTCAGAAGATTAGAAATATTGCCGAGCAATCAGTCTGTTTTCATTGTTTAGAACAAAGGATTAATAATAATAATAATAATATAGAGTGCCAATAAATTATAAAAAAACAAACTGTTAAATTTTTTTGGTCAATTTAATAGTTTTTACAAACTAGTACTTAACTTGGAACTTAATTAGTAATTTGCTTTCTCTTACTGTTGTAACCGGAAGTATTGCGATAGTTTCCACACACAAAAAAATCTGGTGTGAAACACTCACACTACTTTCTCTTACTCTAATTAATAACAATTTAATCAAGAAATTTTCTTTAAAATTGTAACCTTGTTAGTGGCAATTGAAACAATGTTTAGTGGGGCTGGCCAAAACCAGGTGGTGGGGAATGTAACTTATTATACAGCTGAGCGGCTTTATGTGGAGCGCTCTAAATCTAAACCAACAAAGCTTTTGCAAATTTAAACTAACTGACCCACCTCCAATACCCCCTCTGAAATCAATGTGTTCAGAAAAAAGTTTCAAAAAGATGTGATACTTTTATTTCTGTGCAGTAAACATGCCAAGTTTAAAGAAAATCGTTGTAACCGTTAGCGAGAAAATTCTTTAAAAAAAAAAAAAAACTCAAAAAACCTACTCAGTAAAATCGCAAATCGCTCGTTCGGTTAACCGATTTTCTTCAAATGTAGAATTCTATCAATGCTTCTTAATGTATAACAATAAGTGGTGAAACCGTATATTATACTGAAGCAATACTGTAGAGGATAAGCATGATGTTACTGTCCTCCCCCCCCAGACAGAATCCCCAAAAAATCTATTTCCCTAAGAAAATACTTCAAATTAAAGTGATAGATATTTATGTATGTAGATAGTATACGATATTTATGTGATATAGATAGTTTTAAGAAAATCGTTGGAGCCGTTTTCGACATAATTATGCAAAAGTTGCACTTCCGGTAGATGGATTTAGCCCGAAATCTTCATGTCTGATACGGTGGTAGTACCTGAACGGAATATATATACAACACACGCGCACACATACAGACATATATAAAAATCACTCGCTTAGTTGGAGTAAGAGAAAGTAAAAACAAGACTGATCACTCTGTGTGTTTGGATGAAAAAAATATCTTAAAACTAAAAAAAAATAAAATCGCAGGAAACCTCAAAGTTGATTTTCTGTTCAGTTGTTGACATCTCACTATTTCTGGGCTAGATAGCAGCGCTGTCATACGGTAATCTATGGATCTACATTCACTAACTGTTCCTAAAACTAACTTGATGTGTAAATCTGTGGTTCCAGATACATATGTATATCCAAATTAAATGAAAATTTATCAATTAACATTTTGATAATTGCAATAAGTATGAGAATGTTGTGTGAGTGTTTCATATCAGATTTTATAGTTTTTTTTCTTTGGCGCATCGACAGCTTTGATCATTGGCGCCCCGTATTCATTATATATCTTTCCAATCTGTGGTCACTCGAGCTGGGTTGACAACAGTACCTTATTTGACAGCCATACACAATACTTTGTAGATTGTTGTAGGGGATTATTGTACTGCGACCTGTAAGTTCTACTGTACTCCCCGGAGCCTTCTCCAAAGCACAGCCGGCCTCCAAGCAGCGTTCTCTAGCTACAGACAACACTGCCCATCGCCGGTCAGTGAGTTGTAGAAGCTCTTAGGAAGAGAAAGTCTAAGGGCAGCATGTGGATTCGAACCCGGGCCTACGCGTTGCTAGTCTAGTGCGCTACCACTGAGCTAATCCCTTCCTTCTCCCTTGGCTTTCGCCAATTAACACGGGCCTACGCGCTCAAAGTTTGTCTACTGTGTTTGTCGTTGTCTGTAAATTGTAGAGTGTATGTAGTTCAAGTGTATTGTATACGGTTCTGATGAAGTGCAAGGGGTACTGAGCTGTCGTAACCCGTGGGGTCGCTACTTCCCAAGTAACTGCATGCAACAGATACCCCTTGTGGGCCACACACACACAATACTTTGCTTCGCAAAGAAGGGTGGAGCCTTTTATAGATAGTTGTTAAGATCAACTTGATTATTTACATTTGAAATAAATCATAAATAGTTTAATATTTCCAATAATAACCCAATCAAAACAACGATCTGAATTATAGTTTTCAACAACAACAGCAACTTATTGTAATCCACTACAAATAGAGTCATTAACCAAGAAAATGCACTATAAATAGTCTATCTTTGAAAAAAATTATCTATGAATTGTTTACAAAAAAAAAATATATATATAGTCAATAGAATAAGCAACTCATTTAAGAAATTTACTATCTTGTGTAAATGGGAGCATTTTACCTAATTATTAACAATTTATCTATTGATAATGGCAATTTATCTATATTACTAAGCTCTCTCATTTTTTAAAACAAAACAAACAAAAAATATTCTAATTACGTACAATTTCCGGAAACAAATAGTTAAATAACACCATATAGTTACATAAAAAACAAATTTTTTAATATTAATTGGGTGCGAGCAATAGACTGGAAAGATATATATATAAAAAGCCATCGCCTCTACTAATTATATACTTTTTAATTAACATTTTATAATTGTAATTATTACTGTTTAACTTTCGAAAGCTCAGATATTTGAACAGTTTTCTTGTGCGGAGTTAGAATTTAATTATTCTTCTTTGCTGAAATGATACTTTTAGAAAAAGGCTCAACCACGCACCTTCTCCAGTACACTGTAAAAATCAGGTTTCCTGGAGAAAAAAATATATAAAAAATCTGAGCGTGTAACACTCACACAACATTCTCTTTACAAAATTGTAATTGATAAATTTTATAGTTAGTATATCAAATTTAATAAAATTCCTCGAAGTTTTTTTTTTGTGAAGAAAATTGCGAAAGCAGACAAAACTGTACGTTAAAAACGTACATCCGGTTTTTCTAATTTTTCCTAAAACGCAGAATTTTGACGACGTTAATTTTTCCTCTAAAGTAGCAACTTCAGTATAATGTATGGTTCTACAATTTACATAATATTAATAAATATTAGAAGCATGGATAGAATGCCAAATTTGAACAAAATCGGTAAAACGGAAGTATGGCTTTATAGAAATGGGATTGGCGATTTATTGGAATGGCGATTTTTGAATTTTTTCGGAAGTTTCTCGAAAATACCTATAACGATTTTATTTTAAACCTGAATAGATATAAACCAATCATGTTTATTTCAAATATTTAAAACAAAAAATTGATTTTGTGGGGGTTTTGGGACCTTTGGGACATTCAAATTTGAACTGACGCTACATGATCTTGAGACAGAGAGCGCCTACGGTGTCCACTCAGGTATATAAATATATCATCATATTTCCCTATGATATTTCTGAACATTGCTTTTAAAGTAAATGTTTTTAATAAAATTATATTAATTGGAGTAACAGGGGAGAGATTAGCTGAGTGGTTAGCGCGTTTGACTCCCACGCGGAGGTCCCGGGTTCGAGTCCAGTGCTATCCTTAGATTTTCTCTTCCTAGGGGCCCTACAACTTACTATTCGGTGATGGACAGTGTTGTCTGTAACGAGACAACACTGTCCGGAGGCCGGCACTGCACTGAGAAGGCTCCGGGCGCCAATGACCATAGATTTGAAGCGCCATAAATAAAACAGTAATAATAATAATAATAATAATAATAATAATAATAATGGAGTAAGAAAAAGCCGTGTGAGCGTTTCACAGATTTGTTTACTTTCTCTTACAGCTTTAAGAAAGAATATTAAGATCATGTTAAATTTTCCAAATCCCCCCCCCCCCAGTTTTGAGTTAGACAAAACAAAATATCTCAAAAAAGAAAAATCATAGGATCTCAAAACTTGATATTACGTTTATTCCGGGAAAATCCATCGATATAGAGTGCGACTTTACTGAATCGATATTTTTGTTTAAGGTGAATCGTCCATTATAAGCGACTTCAAGCAGTTGTCACTTCGCATTTATGGTTCGTAGCGCAGTGTTCTGTGAGTGCATTTTATTCTGTGAGTTTTTCGTTGATTTTTTGTTTGTTTGAAATGGCTGCTGAGGACTCACTGTCCTTTGGAGAACCCCTACTCATAAGGCGATGGATACTATCCGGTAAAAGAAAAAATCGGCGTTGGGTAAACCCAACACTATAAGAAGGAGAAAATTGGAAGAATTCTATCATCTGCACAATGATTTGCAGAAAGACGCCCAGAAGTTCTTCGATTATTACAAGATGTGTCCAGTAACATTTTACTACATTTTGAATATTATAGACCCCATATTCCTTAGAGAGGGGTTTTTCACGAACTGCACATATTAATTTTTCAGTATCTAATTCTATGTTTGTGACTATTACGTAATATTAGGGGAAAAGGGCGGTTAAGAGTGACAGGCGGAACCAAAAACTGATTCTGTACTGGCGACTACAAGGAGCAAATTCCAATCCAGTGGAAACTGTCGTTTGTCGCCAGGTGTCGCGTTCAATGTCACTTGAAAAGGTCGCGGTTCCGTTGTACCCTATGCATTGGAATCAAACGCACATAGTCGTCTATAATCGCTTAGTCGCTCGTTGCCGCTTCCAGTAAACGACAGGCCTAATTTTCTTCGCAGTTTTCTTTAAAGTTCGCTTGCCAACTACACACATCTATCAAACCAATCACTTTAATTGTAAATATTTCGCCAGAAAAATGTATTTTTGAGGGATTCTGAGAGGAAATTGTACACGTTGTACACTTTCCATAAAAACGTGCTTCTTTTGTGCAAAATCTTATAGTATTAGGTTATTAATAAAAGTACTAAGAAAATTCCAAATTTTGGTGAAAATGAGTTCAAATTACAGAATAAGAGTTTTAAGTGCCTTAACTGGAGTTTTTCAGGAGTTTGAGGAAGCGGCAATGAAGAGCTCGGTTTACAAATAAATGCGGATAAGACAATATACAAGAAAACCGCAAGAAACCCGGGCAACGAAGAAGATTTCATCGAGATGATGAACTATAAATTTGCGAGGGTAAAAGGCTTTAAATATTTAGGAGCGGTTGTTTTCGAGCGGAATGACGTTACCTCTGACATTAAGGCGAGAATCGCGGCAGGCAATAGATGCTATTTCGCGATTCACAATATGTTGCGCTTTAAAGCGTTATCTACAAGTGCAAAGCTACTGGTATATAAGACGGTGATAAGACCAGTAGTTACTTATCAAGTGAGACTTGGGTATTGACAAGGGAAGATGAGCGGACTCTGAATGTCTGGGAGAAGAAGATCCTTAGAAAGATTTACGGGCCAGTGAAGGAGCGAGATCGGTGGAGGATTGTGGAATGTACAGTTGAAGGATCAATACCAGGAACCGGACCTCGTAGCCTTCATTAAGCAAGGACGCCTTAGATGGTTGGGTCATGTGGAGCGGATGGAGCCGGAACGCTTGCCAAGAAGGATGCTTTATGTCACTCCCGGGGGTCGACGTCATCGAGGGAGGTCTCGTATGAGGTGGCGATGATGTGGAGGCGGACCCATGAGGAGCATGGGCGTGCGTAGAGGCGTTTGAGAGCCTTTGATCGAGAGGAATGGAGGAAGCTGGTTAAGGAGGCCCAGGTCCTTTCAGGAACTGTAGCGCCTCAGAAAGAAGAAAGAAAGAGTTTTGAGTTTTCTTTGGAAATTCTTCTCGAAAAAGAATTCAACAACTTACTTTAAAAGTCTTTTATTGACAAAAGCTTTTATCTGGGGAAAAAAATGTATACCAGAAGTGTACTGCGTTATCTGTTAGTTAGGTTTTTTACTGGTAAACCTGTTACACAGTATTAATTCCTTTAGAATATTCTTAGCCACATCAACCACTAATAGGTTGCTGAAATAAAGGGACAAGTTTGGGAAGACGATTAATGTAGACAAATAAATATAGAGGTAAAAGTAAAAAAAAAAAAAAGAAGAAATAATAGAACACCAACTGGCGAGATATTTATTATTTACAACATGGTGTTGGTAGCACTGAATTAGCACGGCTATTTTAAATCACAAAATTGAGCAAAAATATTTCATTACTGTTATAACAATAAATAATATGAAATTAAAAACATATCAAGTACACTAGACAAAAAGATATAATAATAAAGTAAATCAAAGAAATGATATTTTAATAGTTATTGATTTAAAAGAATAGAAAAGAAGAGAAACTTAGGCTCTCACTAGATATAATCATTTTTAATATAGGTTAATGATTTAGTTACCATATGTTTTTTTGTAAAAAAAAAAAAAGAGTAGAAATCATTTAATACAGTAAAAGAAAAACAGCTGACAGAGAATTATTTTATAACCGTGTGCATGTGTAAATAATAATTCTGTTTTACAAATTACTTTAACCATTTCAGTAATTTTATATGGTTGCGTGTTTTTATACTTTTGTATATTTGTACATAAAACTTTGTATATTTATCTATTCTTGTGCAATTTAGATGATTTCGTACTGTTGTTTATTTTTTTTTATTTTTTTGTATTCTGAGTGAAAAATATTCGGTCATTATTATTAATTATTGTTGAGAAGATATTCTTGTAAAAAATAATAATAACAACTGCCCAATGTTTTCTTTGTTTAACATCTTTTTTAAAAAAAAACAACAAATTGTTCCTTTTGTTCTACATGAACCAAATTAGTGGTTATTTTAGGGATATCCGCGAAAAATCCTCTTTTTACTTTCTTTTATTGTTTGTAACAAGAATTATTTGTGATCGTGTTCAACTTTTCGAAATTGAGTCTTTCAACCCAAAATATCACAAATAAACAAAACACATCACAAGGATTGCTTTACCTTGATATACCATTCATGTATCATCACCGCTATTAATATGAAAGTTTGGGTCAAAATCCATTAACCGGAAATGCGAGTTTACTGAATTTTTTGTTGAATTATTCGCAAATTTCTCGAAAACGAGTCCAACGATTTACTTTAAACGTCATATACAATTTACTCACTTCAATTATGTAACCAAAGTACTAAATTTCTCAGATGCCCATTTTTCTAAAACTTCAGCTCTTCAAATAATAATTATTAATAAAAATATATCTTGGTTTTTCTCAATGGAATACCTTATCTCGAAGTTATAATTTTGTGCATTTGAATTTTCACTTAAAAATAACTAACTTTGGCAAGGTCAGCTGCAAAATCTTCTTTCTTGGAATTTGGAAGAGTGTGAGAGACACGCCCAATCTTCAACGCGGTTTTTGTTGTATAAAGATTTATTGTTATTATTATTTGTCTGTGGGGAGGGACCAAACCCTATGCTATCCAAAGCCTCACTGGTCCCATATAGCTACCCCAAGAAAAACAACAACAAACCAGGTCTACAACAAATATCCAGTCCCGATTCTAATCCCTCTAAGATTCACCGCAGTCCGAACAAATCGGATAATAACCTTAAGGTGAAATAGCCTAAGCTCTTCCACAGATATCCTGTTCCGACCAAAGGTCCTGAACCTAATTTCCTTACAACCCAGGCAATCTGTCATAAGATGGATGGGTGTTTCCCCTCCTCTGTCTCACAGACTTTATAAATGGATCCGGCATGAGCTCCATTATGTAGAGATGTCTCCTTCAACCACAATGTCCAGTAAGGGATCCAACCAGATGCCTGAGAGAGCTCCGTGAAAGACACAGCAGCGTCTCATTAATAGCCCTGTCCACACTCCCGTGTATAAAGATTTAGATTCGGTTTTCCGATTTGATTGAAATCATTGTGTTCTCTTTTAACGCAACTTTGTTTACTTAAACTAAGGTGTGAGCTACTCTATTTAAATTACTGCCCTTTCCTAGAAAGAGATTGGAACTGTGTCCTCTATGGTCCAAGGAAGACGTGTTTTATTTCATTGCGGAGTGTACTATTCTTCTAGAACTTAGACTATTTTATTTTGGCTGTAAGAAGTTATCCAGAATGTAATATCCCTCCTAAATTCATCTTTTTGCCAATTACTTCTTAATTATGCATGACACCCTGGCAGTATCATTATTAACTTGTTCAATATTTCAGTTTCTAATTTTTTTAATTTTCTTAAATTTAGTTATTTTATTTATTTATTTTTCAACTTTTTTGTTTATTGTTTTTTATTTTCCTTATTAATACTGTTCACTGATCACAATGATTGATCACAAATCAACTTCCGGCAGATGGATAACTTATCCATGCCGTACATACTTGTTTGTGTGTGTGTATGTGGCAAATTGTATTGTATCTGCCCTCTTTTTATATAAATAAAGTATATTATTATTATTTACTCACATAAATCTCTATCATTTTTATTCGTAATATTTTCATGGGGTAATCTAAATTTTGGGGGATTTATGGTTCTACCCTACATAATGTTAATACATTAGAAGCATGGATAGAATTCAAAATTTGAAGAAAATCTGTTAACCAGAAGTGCTACAAGAGATTTTTCGAGTATTTTCGGTATCTTCGAAGATTATCAACATTCTATTTTTCGAGAATTTTGAGAAAGTATCTTTTTAGAAATTGATCTCACTCTCTCTGTGATTGTGTGTGCGTGTGAGTGTGTATGTGTGTCTTCAAACTTGATCAAACTTGTTGAAAACTTGATATTATTTGATAAGTTTCCACTAGCGGACCTGCAATACTATTTTTTTAAGTTATCTGCTAGCTTCTGCATAAAAAACACCGACGTGTTTTATTACTAAACAATACATACAGAGATCTTACCTGGCTCCGGGAGCCTATCGGCCTGGGGCCTAAGCCTATGTGGCTTTTATCCCACCCCCGATTTTTCCCCCAAATTTCCTAGTTAATCAACCAAGTCTGCCGGTTAGTCTACACTATCCTAAAATATCTTTCAGCTCCAACCATCCCAGGCAATCCCGTGAGAGTGATGCCCTACCAAATACAAGAATCCTAGTACCAGCGAAATGGGGTCACTGACATAGATAGTGATACACCGTTTCTCCAACTCTATCATCACAGTTCTAACATCTAGTACTAGACGTCCTCCCTATATTATGCAAATGACTAGCCACCCATGTATGTCCAGACAATACACCTACTAAGGTCCTCAGTCCTATCCTACTAAGTGACTGGAGGTAATCTGATACCCCCTGCTTAGTCCCCTTTAGCCCGGAGGCCCCCCCCCCCACTTTTCTGCCACTTTTGTGTGATTTTTTTTTTCCAAGCAAATTCATTTGATGTGATTTTTGAGGTAGACATTTCTAAAATACAATGTCGTTTTATTAAGTTTAGTTAGATTCTTCCATTCATATTACGTTGACGACCACTAAACATCTGATGAGAATTATAATTTTGAAGAAAACTGGTCAATTTTAAGTATGTAAACTGCAGTAAGAGAAAGTCGTGTGAGTGTTTCACACCAGATTTTTTTAATTTATTTATTTTTTTTTTTTTTGGAAAAAGGGACGCAAATTTTATATAAACAATTCTGTAGTAGCAATCGATTGGCAAAATCGATCACACTGTTTTGAAGGAAGAAACTGTCTTTCCTTCTGTAACCTGTGAAAAATTCACAGCGCTTTCTAGAATTTTATAGAAGATTTATTATTACTGTTACATTATAGCTAGCTGCTGGCTTGTTTCTAAAACAAAAATAAAACACTCACAGTCAGTGTAACCCCTTCACTTCACCTACATTGCGAGCACTATTACCCCCCACCCCGGCCGCTGAACAGAAAAGAACTGTCAAAAAAAAAAAAACCTTGCACCATCTCAGTGAAGCGTAAAAATATGACAGCTGTGATTTCTGTCGACAGGTTTTTGGTGTTACCCTGTTGAAATAATAATAACTTCTGTATACTACTAGAACTATATTTCTTGGTCCATTTTTTGTTTGTTTTGCTAATCACTTTTTGTCTTTCCGTTTTAAATGTTTAATACTTTGTTTATTACTTTCTCTTATCGCTGTAAGCGGTAAGTATAGCGTTCGTGTCAATTTTTCTGAAATTGAGATTTTTGAGATAAGCTCACAATATGAGAAAAAAGAAAAGTGTTTTTTTTTAGCGATTCATCTGCATATGTGTGTGTGTTTGTCGGTATTAGATGACAAAATATCTCAATAACAAAACAAAAAATCGACGAAAACTTAAACTAATAATCCTTATGAGAAATGAGAAACTTATTGTTCTCAAAACCAATTCTTTATTGAAAATGAAATTTGAAATGAACCTCCATAATTCCCCCAGATGTTTCTGATATAATTTAATTTCTGGCGATTGTTGCCCTATGAACATTTTCCAGAACTGATAAAATTAGCTGAGAGTTATATCTGTCGTTTTGGAACAACACCAGATGCAAGCATTTTCAACCATGAAAATGATTAAGAACGAACGACGGTTCGCAACTGATTTAACAAAAAACCGTTAACTGATTAACCTCAATATAAAAGAATAAAAGCTTTAGCAAAAGCTAAGTAATTTCAAAAGTCTCATTAACGTAATTAATGATTGTCTTCGTCTTTATAAGAAATTCTATTTTTAAAACTGCTGAAAGTGTCTGTATTAGCATATATATAATACATCATTTTATACATAGTTGCCAATATATCCATAGTAACATATTTTAAATGGGCCGAATTTTTTTTTTTTTAAGATTTTTACAACTGCACAGTAGCCATGCAACAAGTAAAACAGATGAATAATGAAATGAAAGTATGCGCTAGCGTGCACACCCTGGCTTGAAGTTGTAAACGACGGCTATCCAGCGATAGCAGTCGTAATATGGCTTTATGGCCTTAGTGTGTACGACTGTATCTCAAGACAGCCGTCGTTATGTATTTAGATGGTCGCGCGGCCATCGACGCCTTAGTCGTCTTGGCGAGTTTGTGGGGAGAGTGGTAGTACAGAGGGCTTGGATTAGGGGATTGGAATGAGAAGATAATTTGGAATGGAATTTTAGGTAGCGGGATTTGGCTAAAGTGGAGACGAAGGGAATTTTTAGGTCAGTGTGGATAGTGAGGTTAGAGATGTAGAAGGGAGCATTGACGATGGTGCGTAGGATTTTAGGCTGTAGGGATTGATGCGGTTCAGGTTTGTGTTTTTGGCAGTCCCGTATAATTCGAGTCCGTATGTCCTTTCTGGAGCTAGTAAAGAATTGTACAGTTGTCTTTTGTTGTGGAGTGTAAGTTTTGAGCGTTTGTCTAGTAGTTTTTTTAGCTTTCTGTATCGGTAATTTAGTTCATTTCGTTTGAGTCTAGTATGAGGGTTCCATGTTAATCGTCTGTCTAGTTGGAGTCCGAGATAGCGGATTTGGTTTATGGGAGAAAATTATGGTTGAATTGAATGGCGGGAAGGGTTTTTCGGTTTAAGGTGAAGACTATGTGCTTGGATTTGTGTAAATTAACCTTGATTCTCCACTTGTGGAGCCAGGGTTCGAGGACACTGAGGTGGGTTTGAAGATGGCGAGTAGCCATGACGGGATCACTATTAGAGGAAAGGATAGCCGCATCTTAACTAAAAAATGAAAAAAATTGGCGCATCAGCATAAAAGATTCGCCATCTTATCGTAATACCTGAGACGAAGGTTTAGGTCAAAATCCATCAACCGAAAATATGATGATACAGAATGATTAATTTTTTTTGTTATGTTTTTTGAAATGTCTAACAACTCATATTGGAAACATCAGGAAAAATTCATTTTTGAGAGGATTCTAGAACAATAGCAGTAGCAATAGCTTTCCTCAAACGTTGGAGTTCAGTACAATGTATGGTTCTACTGCTACTGCATATATTATTGGATTAGATTACATCTACTGATTTTTTTCTCCAGTTTTATCGCGATTTTCTTGAAAACGGTTCCAATGATTTGCCTTTATTGATTCACAAATACACACTAATTTTGTTTGGAATATTTTCCGGGGGATAGTGATTGTTTAAGGTTCGGGACGGAAAAGTAATGTTAAGCTTTCCTCTAAAGTACTACTTCAGTATAATGTATGGTTCTAATACATTACTAATATTTACTTTCTTAGTCCTGGGGCTTGGGAGGGATGCTGGTAGCCTGGGATTTTTATCTACAATTCTTATGATCAATCGTGCACCCATGCTCTGATGGCTGCATTCTTGTGACATTTTGCTATGCCGCAGAAAGATGTAGCTCCAATAAGGATCTGCAATATCCAATATGGTGCGATCTGCTGCCTTGTTGCTCTTATAACCTGAACGCTCGAGATACCCAAACTAGGAAAAAAACTTATTTTGGCTACTAATTTTCATGAGTATACCCAAGCAGTCCCCAAACCAACGTCGAGTTCACCTGGTACGAGCTGATGTATTGCATTAGATGTATTGATAGAATTCTAGATTTGAAGAAAATCGATTAACCGGAAGTGCCACATTACAGAATAGATTTTTAAGTTGTTTTTTTTAATTTTTTAGAAAACCACTGTAAGGATCCTTCGAACTTGAAATGCTACAAATATAAATCTGTGACTTTTATTTGACACATTTTTCCGAAAGAAAAAAATTGATTTCAGGAAATTCTGCGGAAGTTGTGGCATTAAATTTGAAATGTTATACGAATAATAATGTAATTAATTATATACCTGCCTGGGTAGGGTATTGTCCCCCCCCCCCCACTAACTCAATATTTATGAGTACAATTTTTAAGTTTAATGAAATTTTATATATAATTCAGAACAACAGTAAAGCCACGTACAGACTTGTGAGCCGTTCGACGAACTGTTCGGCAAACCGTTCGACGAACCTCGCGTCCAGACCGGTGCAACAAAACGGCGATCCGAGCAAACTACTGCAACATTTGAACCAACATGCAACAAGGTTTGCGCGATCCATCGGTTGTCGTAATTTCAACGAACCATCAAAGGATGTTGCGCGATTATGTTGCAGCTAGTCTGTACGCGATAGCGAACAAATACTTGCAACGTATAATTTTGTTTCACATTCTTCTATGAAACAATAGCAACGCTAGCTAAAAATCGCAGAGTTATTGCTAATCTTTCTTGAACTGACACTGCTTCCCGCAGAATAGTATTTTTTTTTTAGCAATTATTGGCCCGATTAAATTAAGTAATTAAATCGAAATCTTCCAGGGCCATTCTTATGATATTGTGAATACTGTAGTCTTAAATCCGATATTACGGGTTACCCCATAATTAGTTCTATCACTAAACATATGACATTGCCACCAACGTCTGCGGCTTCTTTTTTAGTTTTCACTTTTTAAATACAAATGAATATACCCCGTGTGCTGCTGCCATGGCATGAATAACCATATTAAAATAAACTTATGTATCTGCACAATAATGGAAAACTGACGAACATACCCCCACCACTATCTTTTAAGTGTTCATCGAACCGTTCGCCGACGTTTCGTCAAACTGTTCCCGGAACGGTTCGCAGGTCTGTAAGAGGCTCAAAAGAAAGTCGTTTGAGTGTTTCTCACCAGATTTTTTCTATTTTTTAAACAACCGGAAATGATGACTGGTCGCTTCCTGTTTTTAGCTGTAGCAAAAACAAAAAAAAAAAGGAAACCAATCTACACAGGTGACAATTTGTATGACAGGTAGAAAGGCGGTATGAGTTAGTAGAAGGGCAGCAGTGGACAGACCTCACACTAGAGTAATTACAGAGTAAGGGGGAAAGATATCCCAAATTGAAGGGTGAGTGTTACCATCCCCTCCTCCTCTAGGGATCAAGGGTAATAAATTTTTGTGATGGGAGGTTTTTGTACGTGAGCCTGTTGACTGGTACACAACACAATGGTGGCGCACTCTGTCAATAGCAATAGTAAACATGACAAAGAATTGTACATGGCAATAAGGGAAATAAAAGCTGAGAAGCACCACCACTCTTATTATCCAGTAGCAGGCTGGCGACAAATCGAACTACAATTGCTAAAACTGGCGCCACAGAAATTAGACTACCCAAAAGAAATAATAGTATAAATAAAGACAGGATGCTACGTAATTGTTGAGTACCACGCTATCTATGGTCTTCACAGGTGGCGCAACTAATCTGGGTTTTCTTTGGCCTGTTTGCTACATATTTTGACTTGTCTCTTGCTCTTGGTAAGAGAAAGTATTGCGATAGTGCCAAAACTTTCGAAAGTGAGTTTTCAAAACAGGAAAACATGTTTTGAAGTCCCCTGAATACGAAAAAGTTGTTTTGAGCGAATGATTTCTGTGTTTTTTTTTTGTTTGTTTGTTTTTGTTTAGACATCATGCTCCGCTCTTCGAGCACTACATGAAATTATTTGTCAGAACTATTATAAAGTAAACAATTTAATTACTGTTAGACTAACTAACTTCTTATGAAAATGAATAATTATTAACTTATATAAACATAAAAGAAAATGAAACATACTTATTTCGGAAAAATAATACGATCAATCAATCATTTTATTTATTTTATTATTTATTTTTTTATTATTTTTTCTAACATTTATTTTTATCTCATTATTATTATTATTATTATTCTGCTTTCAATCTTTGCCTTTTTTTATCAATCATATTTCGAAAAGCCGATGATACGAAAAGTGCTAATCATTCAAAAATTTTAACATTTCTATGATATAATTATTAAATTGAGAAGAAAAGTCCCTCTCCAACTAAGTGTACTTTGAAGGTGGCCAATGTACGCCCTTGGAGACATCATGTTGTAACAAAATTTGCCTTGCCTGAAGGAGAGCGCTGCACTCCTAGAGTAGATGATCCACTGTCTGGGGAGAAGTCTGGTCACAGGAGCACACGGGCTTGGTAGAATATTATTGAGCCTGTGAAGATGGGCTGCTATTTTGCCCTGAAAGAAGCTGAGTCAGCTTGTATTTGTTTTTGAAATACTCCGTTTCAAGAAGCATCGCAATGGATGGAAAAATCCCTTGGTCAGTTGACCCGTCAGTGAGTCTTTTCAAAGTTTCACCCGTCAATGCGTTAGGGGAAAATTGTTGTAACTGCTTAGAATGTCCTTATTTTTGGAGGCCGCTTTTGCCAGCTTCACATTCGTTACCTTCCACACCAACATGGGCTTTCACCCATGACATAGAGATAAGGCAACGCTGCTTGATCTAAATAGCCTAATTCTAATCGCTTTAATGAGCGGAAGATGGTCAGAGAGTCAATAGTTATGCGGCTGGCGGTTCTGATTTTTTTCATCAGAACATACATATTTTTCTAACCAATCCAAAGCCTTCTCAAGTGCCAGCTGCTCCGCCTGGTTGTTAGAAAAATGTCCATCTAGCCCATATTTTTGTTCTGCAACTGGCATTCCCTTCTAAATGCTAAAATGTCCTTCCTTGCTTCTGTCGGTAAATATCTCCAGGTCGAGTGGAGACTTAAGATCCATGCTTATGGCCGGAATATTCGCAGGATGCTGCTATGGTGTGAAATCCGTAGGCCTATCCAACAAAGATCCATTCAATCCATCTACTATTTTACCGTCATGTATTTTATCATGAAGTATCAAATCCTGTATTTGCAGATAGATCGGCTTTATCCCAGCAATTAATCAAGCCGCATTATAAGAAACTGTCTGGCAGCCCTTAATTAAACATGTGTGTGTGTGTGTGTGTGTGTGTGTGTGCGTGCGTGTGTGCGTATGAACAAAATTGCAAAAACGAAAAATCGTAGGAACCTCAAACTTGGTACTCCGTTTATATACTACCACCACATCTGACAAGAAGGTTTCGAACAAAATCCATCAACAAGAAATGCGGTTTTACTAAATGTTTATTAAGTTTTTGCGTTTTTCAATGAAAACGGTTCCAACGATTTTCTTTAAATTTCGTATACTATCTGTAACGTAAATATCTGTCACTTTTATTATTTGAAACATTTCCCATTTATTTGAAAATTTTATTTTTTGGGGGGTTCTCGGAGGAACAGTAGCGTTAAACTGATAGGTGAAACTGTAGCTCTCTCCTTAAAGTAAAAGGTTTCATAATGAAGAAAGCAGCATGAACATCAAACAAGCAGGTTTGCTGGTGAGATGGTGGATGTGAACTGAACTGAAGCAGAGTTGGTTTCCTTGGTTTAAGAGGAAGACGTAGGGAGGCATGTTGTTGTTACCCATTGGGCATGCTGGGTTGGTTTAATTGGAGTTGTCTGTGATGAGTGTGGGATTATATAGCAACTCATCACTTCCCGAGAAGTTACTTCCAACTCAAAGAGTAAAGCACCCTTTTTGGTGGGGGAATACTGTTGGAGTGACTTTGGTGATGGGAATTTTGGTTGGATGAGAGAGAAAGATATCTTACTGTCTGTGTTTCTCTCAAAGTAAGCTTGGCCGAGGGAAGCTGCGCTATAAGAGATGAACAGAGAGTGTTTCCCCACCTCTCCACATCCGCCCTGCTATTTTCTCCAAGAATGGTGGCCAGACGGTTTGGGCTTCTAATCTAGTTAGTACGTCATCATTCATCTCCAACTAGATGGTATAAAGGGAGAGAGAGAGCGGTTAGTGTACCGCCTCCCTTTTGCCGCCAACTTCACTATATAGTGTACATCTTCTAACCACATTAACTGGCTACCCCGACCGTTCACGGCCCCTCTACGGCAACCCATCATCTTTCACCCAGACTTACACAACTGTATCCATTTTACTGACGGCAATTACATTGAACGGTTATCTAAATTATTGTCATCTCTAAATTAACTCACTTTTTCCTTTAAATATTACTGTAATTAAATTTTCAGTTGCTGGGTTTACTCTTGTTGAAATTCAATCACGCATAAAACCCAGTTAATTTCCTCTTTTTTTTATTCACCTTTTAAAACAAAAATAGGATATTTAAAGATTTCGTAAAAATTTTAAATAGCTTAAAGTTGATATTCGTTTAAGAAATTCTTAAGGAATTCCATTCGAAGTTTTTGAACGAGATCCGCTCACCGAAAATGCGGATTTACTGATTATTACATTTTCTCAGCACTTTACTATAAGAGGAAATATTGCGATCGTGCCAAATTTCCGATATCGCTTTTTCACCGGAAATACATGTTTTGAGGTCTCACTGAGATCGAAAAAATGTATTTTTAGAAATTGGTGTATGTGTGTGTGTGTGTTTGTGGCCAGCATAACTCAATAAAGGAAAAGCTCAAGAAAGTTCGTACTTGACATTTAGTTTAAGTGTTGTCAAGTGACCAGACAATAAGATTTTGAATAAAATGAGTCAACCGGAAGTACCATTTTACTGAATAAATTTTTCATTTTCTTTTTGTGATTTTTTTTCGAAAACGGCTTCAACAATTTTCTTTAAAATTGATATATGAAATGCACATATAATGAGCTAGATATTTTATTTTAACATATAAAATTTTCCCCATATTTCCGGGAAAATTCATTTACGGGAATTCCTTGGGAAAGGTTGGGTTTATGTTTTCCTTTAAATTGCTATTTTAGTTTATTGCACAATATTCAATCACCTAAAACAATATGAATGAGGAATAAATAAATTGCCAAAATTCCAGTTTAAAGAAAATCGGTAAACCGGAAGTGAGTCTTTACTGAACAGTTTTTTTCAGTTTTCTGCGACTTTCTTTATAAAAACACCGAAGGATTTCATTACATTTCGTTTAATTTTAAGACGATTTATCAATTGTAATTATGTTGACTGCATTAAGAAGAAGTTATGTGGGTGTTTGACCAACAGATTTTTTTTTAAATTTTCACTTTCTCTTACTCCTGTCAATTATTCAAAATTGAGATTTTGCGAAAGTCTATTTTTTTTTCAAGAAACTCTGATATTTCGTTTACATACTATCGCCGCTTTTGACAATTAGGTTTTTTGGTAAAATATTAACTAACCGGAAATGCGACTTTAGTGAAAATTTTAATTTTATCTATTTTTTATCAGTTTTTCGTGATTTTCTTGAAAAGAAAAAAGACTCCAACGATTTTCTATTAAACTTCGTATACTATCTATATACACACACCCATACATAAATCCTTATCACTTCTATTTGAAACATTTTTCTGGGGGTTTCTATGGGAACAGTAGCGTTAAGCTTTCCTCTAAATCAACACACTTCAGAGAGAAAAAAAAAATCTGGTGGCGAAACACACAACTTTCTCTTACTCCAGTTCTCAAAATTATAATTTACCAATTTTATAGTTAGTGTACCAAATTTAATGAAATTCGTCGAAAAACTGAAAAAAACTGTTCAATAAAAGCGCACTTCCGGTTTATTAATTTTCTTGAAACTCGAAATTTTGGCCATCTATTTATTTCTAATTAATTTTGTTTGGATGTTAGAAATGTATAATCAACTATGATAGTACTTTAAAGAAAAACATAATCCCACCACTCCCCTAATAGTGCGATTAAATTAATTTTCCCAAAGAAATGTTTTAAATAAAAGTGGTACATCTTTGTATGTGTCGTTTATGTCGTTAGAAAATCGTTACGAGTAATTTTTGAGAAAATCGCGAAAAAGTGAAAAATTTATTTAGTAAAGTGGTCAAATAAACGTATTTCCGGTCATCCGATTTTTTTCAAAGTCGGAATTTCAACAATATATTTAATTCTAATTATCATTATTTAGATGGCAGAATTGTCTAATAAACTGAAATAGCACTTTAGAGGAAGCCGTAGCCCTACCCTCCCCCATAAGTACCCTTAAATGTATTTTTCCGGAGAAATGTTTCAAATAAAAGTTGTAGCTCTTTGTATGTGTAGTAGATGTACCATGTTTCAAGAAAATCGCTGGAACCATTTTTGAGAAAATCTTAAAAAAGTAAAAAAACAACTAGTAAAGTGGTACTTGCGGTTGAGGAATTTTAACAGATTACGTACTGTCCAGATCCCATCATGATACCTAAAAGGAATATACAGTTTCAACTTTCTACGGTTTTTCGTTTTTGAGCTATGTAGTTCACACATACAAACACGCAGACTCACACATACAGACCATTTTCTAAAATTCACTTTTTTGGACTCAGGGGACCTCAAAACGGATATTTCCGGGAAAACTCGATATCGATAATGTGACACGATTACAATAGCGTGAAAGTTCAAACTAGGAATAGTGCAAGATATAAACCTATCACTTTTATTTGTAACGTTTATGCCGAAAAAAGTAATTTAGGTAGCTCTCCGGAATTAATAGTGTTGAATTTTAAATATTCAAAGGTAACAAGTATTTATGTAAGGACTTCAAACCATATATTTCTGGTGAAAATTTGGAATTTCGAAAATTTAACCCAATTACAGTGCTTCCTCTTACAATATCTAGAATATGCGAATAAGTTCGAGTGTTTTAACATATTTTTTGAAATGCCAGGTGAAAAAAGTGAATTTTGGTTGAAGGGCCGTCTTTAATAACTGTTATCTCGTTTGTTTCACTTTCGGTTTTATAGAGGGCTTTGCTTACTTCAACCTCATATGACGATTTACGTCTGTTAATTATTACAATCATCCAAATTTATAAATCTAAACAGTAATTAATTTAAATGCCATATTTATCATTGAAATTGTGTCATTTTGTAAAATAATTGTATCTATGAAAAATTAAATCACATCACTTAAATTGTCTAAATAAAGTAAATAAATAAATAAAATATAAAAAGGTATACCATTAACAAAGGATAAAACACATTTAAAAATCGTTCTATGTTTTAGATGTCCACTGTCAGTGCTATCTGTCTGTCAGTCTGTCAATCAGCCAACATGGAAAGATATTTTTACCCCCTTAATGGAATGGTGGGGGGGGGGAGAATAATGAAAAATATTTGTAACAGTTTAGTGTTGAAATAAAATTATTATTTTCGGAAACTTTATCCGCTAAATTGTTTGACCTTTTTTTTGTTTTTATTTTCCAATGGTTTTCCCGATGGTTTGTCAGTTATCATGAATTGACTTTAAAAAATTATTTTATTATTCCTGAAAATTAAAAAAAAAACGAGACAAAAAAAAAAATTAAATCATGAAAATGATTGGAATAGTTACAATTTGATTGAATTGTGATTGACAATTATTTTGTCAAATTGAAATGTAGTTACTGTGCAAATCAAAATGGGTGTTATTATATATATATGATATTCGATTTTATTATACTGAAACTGATATCGCGTATTCTAGTCAACATCGTGAATAAAGATTTATAATAATGGCTACAGTTACATTCAAACGAAGATTAGCGATCGCTTGAAAGCCTCGTATTGCAATTTAGATAGTCATGTTTCACAAATTTCGTTTATATTCGAAATTTTTATTAAATTTAATTGAAATTGACTATTATATGGATTGCTGGAAGAATCTAAACTAAAAACGACACTTAAGGGAAGCGTGAACTTAAAACATACCTAACACAAATATACAGAAGTAGTGGGGTACATGTATCCAAGCAAGATAATAGTTAAAAGTGATTATACTGAAGTTCAGAAGACAGCGCCAAAAACATTAAGTATAATGGAGTTGATGGTGTAAGGGTGTTCTAGGTTATTTATTAACTGTAAATTACGGATGTTAACTGTATTCGTAGAGTTAATTTTATTTAATAAATACGCGATTGCTTCATCAGCAGATTTTTGTTGACCATCGATTGTGTATGTAGACATGATTTTAGAGAGTCTTTCTTTTAGAATTAACAAATTGCCACTTGTAGGAAGAGTATGTTGTTTTAATTTCTGAAGAAAGAAGTCGAAATTTTAAAAATATGAAATGTGCAAATAAATGAAACAAAAAATAGTGGAAATTAAAATATTTGAAAATATAAAACTAGAATGAATAATAAAATGAATCATAGAATGAATGAATAATAAATGAATGAAAAATATATCTTACCTTTCAATCAGAAACGGAGGAGATGTAGGTTGTTGCTTGATGAGTGATAAATAACACCTTAAGATTTGGTTTAAGATATATAATTGATATATATGTATATGACTGACTTCTAAGGACTTTACACTAACTGAACTGAACTGACAGACTGACGGGCTAAGAAGATATGAACGGAGCGATGTTAAACTGATGTGTAAATCAACAGAATTCTATCTGAATGATGTCCCATTGCCTATCTCTCATATATATATATATTTATAGTAATATATATATACTGGTCGAGCCTCTCCTCTCTTTGCGAGAGGGGCTGTTTCTCTCCGCTAGAGTGGATGAGTGGTGGGGGTTCACTACCCCTACAATGGGGAGAGAAATTGGGTTAGATTAATTAGACGAGATATGAAGACACTGTTATAACATAGCTATAAGTTTACTCAAACTGCACTGGACTGTAATGATTTTTATAGAATAAGAGGTGGGAGTAGAGATATGACACGATGCGATGTATGGTTGAATCTGATAGATCTTCATGTCTAGATCTCTCACTGGCTTTCTTACAGGTTCCCCACTCTAGCCTGCTTAAGTGAGAGAGTACCAGAGAGAGTCTGTTTTCTCTCGGGCGGGCTTGTGTTCTCTATCTTGCCGTTACATCAAGCAAACATTTTGCAAATTGGAAATTTAACGTCACCAATTCTTGAAAAAATAAAAACCTCAAATCAATTTTTTCCATGGAAAACGTTTCAGCGTATAAAAAAAAATGACACCAATATTAAAGAAATTCGTTGCAACCAGTTTGAAAAGAATTTCATAAAACTAAAAAACGTATTCGGTAGAGTCGCACTTCTCGGTTAACCAGTTTTTCTCAGATTTGGAATTCTAACAGTATGTGTAATGTACCTTCATATTATATAAATGGTAGGACCATATATTGTGCTGAAGTGTGAAGAGAAGCTTAACGTTGTTGCTGCTCTCCGAGAATCCCCCCCCAAAAAACACAAATTTTGAAAGAAAAATATTTCTAATAAAAATTCGAGGTATTGTTATGTGTAGACAGTACCTATACGAAGTTCAAAGCGCAAAAAATTGCACAGAAAAAAAATTAAAATCAGTTTTACATCCGGTTGATGGATTTTGCCCAAAACGTTCGCGGTGAGATGCGGTGTAGTAGTATTTAACGGAATAATAAGTTTGAACTTATTGCGATTTTGCATTTGTATCTTTTGTTCACAATATACTGACATAAACAATAGACAAAATGTCACAAATACACACCATAAAACAAATACATAAATATATATCAATTGTTAAAGAAATTATTGTTCTCGCATTCAGGGCTCCACAAAACATGTACTTCCGGTGTTCACTGAATTTCGAAATATTCTCACGATCAAAATACTTTCTCTTAAAGTTGTAAGAGAAACTGAAAATTATGACGTGTGACACTTAACACGACTTTCTCTTAGTGCGGTTAATTTAGTGATTAAATTGATTGTATTGTGATGGTTTGGATTATAATATGTTGGTTAACATCTATCGCAGATAGTGCTGAAATTTATTAGATTGTAATCCAGTAAAATAAAATGCCCTGCCACAAACCGCGATAACACTTGAAATTTAACGTCTAAGTTTCCTCAGAATTCCTCAAAACTCAATTTTATTACAAAAATGTTTCAAAATTAATATCATAGGTTTTTATATCTGTGCAATAATAGGATTATACTCCTATTGTAATAGGTTTCGAAGGGCGGAGAGAAACAAAATATACCATTAACAAAGGATAAAACATATTTAAAATTCGTTCTATGACGTTTTAGGTGTCCACTGTCAGTGAAAAACCCTAAATTGACAATCTAGGGTCTCGCTACCTAGGCTAGACTAGAGTGGGGGAATCTATATATATATATATATATATATATATACCCAAGTTAGCCCTACAAGGGAACATTTGTTACAACAGTTTACGACCAGTTAACAACAAGTCAGCAACCTTCTACCACCTTTCTCATCTATATATCTCTCGCTATATAATTTCTATTATACGTGTAAAGTCCTTGCAGTTTGTGTGAGTTCTCTCATTATACAGTGTTCAGTTTCTCATTCTAGTTTGTTTCTCTTAAACCCAATCTCTCTTAACTCTCTCTTTCTCAAATCCATTATAGCATTCTATGAATTAAAGAAAATCGTTAGAGCCGATTTGAGAAAATCTCGAAGAACCGAAATAATAATTAAAAAAAAAAAAAAAATCAATAAAAAAATATCAATATTTGACCCTCAAATTATGTATTTTCGGTGGAAAACACATTGTCGAAATTTTGACCACAATCTCACTTGAAAGAGAGACAAAACAAAACAAAACAAAAAACAATTGGATAATTTAAGATTTTTCCAAGGGAAAAATAAACAATGACTTAAAAAAAAGAAAGGAAAAAAGTTGGTGTTGTCCAAGTGATGGTAATATATTTTTCACCCCTCCAGTGGGGGGTGAGGCGGAAGTGGGTGAAGAAAAAACAAAACACCTAGGAATAGGTAGAAGAATGGTGGTAAGGGTATGTAATTGGATAAAGGGTCACCTGAGAGGATTCCCGCAAATACAGTTTGACTAGAAGAGTATGTGGTGGGTATAAGATGCCAAGATGCCTCACCTGGGGGACACTACCTATGTTCCCTTCTTCCACTTCTACACAAAAACAGTTTTCCTACCTACCTGAAATGGTTTCTCTCCACCACCGCCTCCCGGAGTAAACTAGTATTTCTTTCTGTGGATAGAAAAATCTGTCGCTTGAAGTCCCTATCAAATATATAATATAAGAGCTTTTCCATGTGGCTAACCAGAAAGTATCCCTAGGGAGTTTTATCAGGGTAAAAAAAAAAAACATGTTGTCTGAAGTTTACTTTAGGAATAGCGGTATTAGATATGGGAAGGCTTGATATTTATGTATCACATACAGGATACAGATTTTTGACCATAACTTTTCTTGATATAAATCTATGATTTATTTTCACTTTCCCTTCTAAGAAGAAGTATTACGATATCAAATTTCCGGTATATCCAGTTTTCACCGGAAATACACATTTTGAGGTCCGCTGAGCCCAAAAAAAAAAAATGGTTCTCAAAAATTTGTCTCTGTGTGTATCGTCTGCAGAACTCAAAAATAAAAAATCGCAGAAAGTTCAAACTTGATCCACCTGTTTAAGTTCTAGCAGAGAAACCGAAAATATATGTTTTTTTGGTCAAAATCGGTCATCCGGAAGTGCCATTTTACTAAATTTAGTGTTGCTGTTTTTTTTGCGGTTTTCTCAAAAACGATTCAACGATTTTCACTAAACTTTGTATATAATCTGTGTATGTGTGGGTGTGCGACTTTTATTAGAATTTTTTGCCAGGAAATAGAAATAAATATAGAGCCGGAATTCCGGGTTTGAAAATAATCGGTTCAATGATTTTCAATCTAGTCAGCAACAATCTTGTATATGCCAATTTCATTTTCTTTTCTTCATAGGTACGCCAAGTCTGGCTGGCTCCTAGCCAAGTGCTTCACCGTTTCACCCGGCCATTTCCATGCTATAACTACATTGTTGATATTTATATAACTAGTAGTAGTTGGTCGTCTCAAAGTGAAATCATGGACTAATATTTTAGAAAAGATTGATTAGAAAACATTTTTACTTTCTCTTACTCCTAGTAAGAGGAAGTATTGTAATTGTGTCAAATTTTCAATATCGAGTTTTCATCGGAAATATCCGTTTTAAGGTCCCTGAGTCCAAAAAAAGTAGTTTTTAGCAAATGGCCTGTGAGTGTGTGTGGTTTTTTTTTTGTATGTGAACAGCATAGCTCAAAAATGAAAAACTGTAGAAAATTGAAAGTTGATATTACGTTTAGGTATCACTATGGGATCTGACAGTGCGTTATCTGTCAAAATTCCTCAACCGGAAGTACCACTTAACTAGTTGTTTTTTTTTTACGTTTTTGCGATTTTCTCAAAAAAGGCTCCGTCGATTTTCTTGAAACTTCGTATATAAACTAAACATCCAAAGATCTACACTTGGTATTAAAACATTTCTCTGGGAAATCATTTAATGGCACTTTTTTAGGGGGGGGGTTACAGCTTCCGCTAAAGTGATATGAAGTTGTTATACGTTCTATCATGCAACAAAATAATTAGCACATAAATAGATTTGCCAAATTCCGAGTTACACTTAAGAGAACTGTGTAAGCCGGAAGTGCGCATTTACTGAACAGTTTTTTCAATTTTCGACGAATACCATTAAATTTGGTACACAAACTATAACATTTGGAAATAATAATTTTGAGAACAGGAGTGAGAGAAAGTTGTGTGAGTGTTTCACGCCAGATTTTTCTCATTTCTAAACTCACTGTACTCTCTTCTATGGTGAACAAAAATTTTGTGTGCAACACACACACAACTTTCTCTTACGCTAATTAATACAATTTAATCAAGAAATTTTCTTTAAAATTGCAACGTTACAATGTTTAGTTTTGGGCTGGCCATAAAAATGGTGATGGGGATTGTACTTATATACCTGAGCGGCCTTATGTGGAGCGCTCTATATCAAAATCCAAGAAAACTTGAGCAAATTTAATTAAGTGTTAAACTAACTGACAGATCTCTAATACCCCCCCTCTAACATAATGTTTTTTCTTCAGAAAAGTGTTTCAAATAAAAGCGTTTCTAATCTATGTTTCTATCTATCTATGCAGCAAACATTCCATGTATTATAAAGGTCGGTTTTCAAAAAAAACTGTTTAGCGCAAGATACTTATAGACACTTTCTGTATGAAAATCTCAACACTAAACTTCAACAAGAAGATACCAACCGGACTGGAACAACTACACCCACTTATTAACAGGAACACTTCATT
This sequence comes from Triatoma infestans, assembly GCA_011037195.1. Taxonomy (NCBI): domain Eukaryota; kingdom Metazoa; phylum Arthropoda; class Insecta; order Hemiptera; family Reduviidae; genus Triatoma; species Triatoma infestans. Next base: position 71,229 of record JAAEAF010000214.1, read on the forward strand.
CGAACTTTGGTTTACCAGGAACACACAAATACATAATGAACTCGATATTTCAGATATTCTTTCACACATATGACTAAACTCAAGACAACTTCTTCCTAAGCCACCACTATATTCAGCTTCACACTATCACATAGGCGAGCCAACAACAGCTTATAGAAGACTCAAAACTTCGTTTATACCAATATCTTTAATTTTCAATTATTTCATTGTATCCTCTATATGTGTGAAGGCTCTAAATGAGAGGTGATCTATCATTTAATTTGTAAATAAATAAAAACAACTAATTTTTAGCATAGATATAAAAGCTGCCATAGAGTTTGCTAAAAAATAAATTTATTGATATTACAAACTACTACCTCTCTTTAAAGAAAGAAGACTTAATTTCTTAGAAACGCCGCTATATATAAGGTGTACGGAAGCTCTGTAGTGGGTGCAGAATGGGTTAACTTTAGTAGAACCCTTTGCTTAAACTTTACTGTTTCTCCTATCCTAAGTACCCTAATGATTACAGGGTTTATTAGTTTAATTTCTTAATGGATAATAGTAAATGGGGTTTGCCGGCTATTCTTTACTTACCTTAGCTATATGAATAACCTATTTTACTTTAACGCTATCTCTAAGAAATATACTTTAATATTAAGTTATCTTGGTTGCTTGTTTAAAGACAAGTCATTAAGAACTTTAAGGGATACTTTAAGAAACATACTTTTCTCATTTATAAACGCACACCCCTACTACTACTACCACTGTCCCTTCTTCCCTGGAAAAAATAACAATCTGGTGTGAAACACTCATATGACTTTAATTTACAGAAATTACTTGAATTATTAACAAATTTTCTTCAAATTGCAGTGTTTAGTGTAATTGTACATTACACATGGCATTGGAGATTATAGTAAGTTATATGTAACTTACAGTTTCCTCACTATCACCCAAGAAAGCAATTTTTTTCCCAAAAAAATGTTAGAAATAAAAGATAGAAAAGATAAGTTTATATCGATGCAGTTAGCTAGTTTAATGCAAATCATTATTAGAATGGATTAAAAGAAAGTCATTTTAAGGAAATCATAGTCGTCTATGAAGCAAATTCGAAAAACTCAAAAACCACTATCCTGCAGAATCACAAAATTGGAATTTCAGCAAATCGTCTAATGTTTATTAATATTATATACATTGCAATATCAGATATTGTTAGAAAGGGTACTTTAGAGGGAAGTTTAACGCTACTGTTCCCCCCAAATACCACAAAAAAATCAATCATTTCCCGGGAAAAATGTATCAAATAAAAATGGTAGGTATTTATATGTGTAGATAATATACGTAGTTTTAAGAAAATCATTGAAGCCTTTTTCTAGAAAATTGCAGAAAACTGAAAAAAAAATAAACACTGAATAAAGTCCCAATTTCCGTTGATACATTTTGCCCGAAACCTAAACGGGATTTTAAGTTTGAGCTCACTGCGATTTTTCGTTTTTTGAGATATTTTGTTCATACATACGAATCGCTAAAAACATTTTCCCCACAGTCAGAGGACTGACCACAAAACAACTATTTCCGGTAAAAAACAATTCGAAAAATTTGACTAGGAGTAAAAGAAAGTAGTCAATTATTGAGTCCGTATTCAATTAGTGAAACCACTTCTTCTTTTCGAGAAAACCTTTCGAAAAAATGGGAAAATAAAGTTTCATTAAAGTCCCTCTTCTTCCAGTGGATTTTTGACCGAAACTTCCACGTTAGATGCGGTACTGAAATGGAATATCAAATTTGATCTTCCTACGATTTTTTCATTTCTTGAGATATTTTGTTTGTGTTCAACTGACTCAAAATTTAAATTTCGCAAATTTGTTAGCGATCTGAAAACAAAAAGAAAGTAAAAAAAAAAAAAAAAAATCGGGTGTGAAACACTCACAGAACTTTTCTCTCCACTAGTTCTCAAAATTATAATTGGCAAATTTTTTTAGAGTTCTGTAAAAAATTGGAGAAATTCGTCGGAGTTCGTTGAAAAACTGAAAAAAAATTATTTCAGTAAAAGCACACCTTCAAAATCTAATTTTTTTCAAACCTCGGAATTTCACAACATATTTAATTCTAATTAATATTATTGACAGAATTGTATAAAAAACTGAAATAGCACTTTAGAGGAAAACCTAACACCACCTCTCCCCCAGAGTGCTCTTAAATGAATTTTCCCAGAGAAATGTTTTAAATAAAAGTTGAAGATCTTTGTATGTATAGTTGATGTAAAATGTTTGAAGAAAATCTCGGAGCCATTTTTGAGAAAATCGCAAGAAAGTAAAAAAACTGATGTAAAGCACTCACACAACTTTCTCTTACTCTGGTTCTCAAAATAATAATTGGCAAATTTTATAGTTAGTGTACCAAATTTAATGAAATTCGTCGAAAACTGAAAAAAACTGTACAGTAAAAGGTACCCTTAAATGAATTTTTCCGGAGAAATGTTTCAAATAAAAGTTGTAGCTCTTTGTATGTGTAGTTTATATGGTAAGTTCGAAGAAAATCGTCGGAGAGATTGTTAAGAAAATCGCAAAAAGTAATAAAAAAAATCAGTGATACTTCCGATTGAGGAATTTTGTCAGATAACGTACCGCCAGATCCAGAGGTGATAACTAAACGGAATATCAAGTTTCAACTTTCTAAGGTTTTTCGTTTTTGAGCTTTGCTGTTCACACACACACACACACACACACACACACACACCGTTTGCTAAAAACCACTTTTTTGGACTCACAATACGGATAATTCCAGTGAAAACTCAATATCGATAATTTGACACGATTACAATACTTCCTCTTACTAGAAGTATGAGAAAGTAAAAATATGAAGGGAAACAGATATAAACTATGCACTTTCCCTATTTAATTAACTTTTAACTATTACCTCATTAATCACTTTAGCGCCTATTGCGACCCCTAACCGTGACGGCTATCACTTCAATGACGTCATCACTTATTGTATTATCCAGTTCCATATAAAAATATTAATAAACACCATATGCTACTATTTGAACAGCTATTAGATATTAATTTCTAATAATTGGAATTTATGATTTTGTACGTTTGTATCCAACTGCCCATATTCTATTCGTAGTTATTCGACGAAGTTTCTAGATTAATTTTTTCCAGCATACATATGTAATATGTGAAGTTTAAAGAAAAAATTGTCATTTTATATTAACAGGATTAAGACAAGGGAGTGAAATTGTTCGCGTCCGAGATTCTTCAACTAAGCAAACAACATCAGTCGCCAGCGTAGCCTATTTGAACTGGACCGTGCGACGTAGAATGGCTAAATAGCCGAAGTCATGTCGTTAGGAAAAGTAAAAGATTAAGACAAAGTCGTATGATGAATGTTCATACCAGATTTTTTCTAAAAAAATATTCTTATGAACAGCACAGCAATCAGCTGATCTATTTATTTATAAAAACATCTGTATCTAATGGAGTGTTGTCGCATTGTAAACATTTACGATACACTAAAAAAACACAATAAAACAAGAAGATGCACAGACAAAAAGCAAAAAAAAAATAAATCTCAAAATAAATGAATGGCTTTTATTGTTATCAGTCCACTATTAAAACACCACACAAGTAATCAAACAAAACGTTTATATACTATCATAAATACATGGCGACCAAGTGTGTGTGTGTGTGTGTGTGTGTGTGTGTGTATGAGTTGGAAATACAAAAAGAAGATGCTCAGTTCCCCCATCCCCCCGCCTCCGCTCTTCGCACTTAGAGTGGTCTAAATCAGCAGCCTCTTAAAGGCGATCCCCAAGGCGTCTAGACTCCATAGACATAGGAACTCACTATAGATTAGAGACGGTGCTATCTATAGGCGCCTACCTTAACTCACCTTCACAATACTTTGTTATTCCTTAACTTTGTTAATTGCTTTTAGTAGAAAGAAAACAAAAAAAGGGGGAACTTATTCAAGTTTATTTTATTAATTTATTTTTCTGGCCTAATAAAAATAAAATTATTAACAATGCCATTTAGGAAAAAAAAATCTGGTGTGAAACACTCACACGATTTTCTCGTACTTCTCATAATACAGCAATATATTCGTGACAACCGGAAGTGACTGACTATAGATTGTAGAGAGCGCCAATAATGAACAAACATATTTCAATTTTAACATCTCACATTCCGAAATAATGTTTACCAATAAAAGTGATAACATTTCTATCTTGTGCGGCAACCACACCAAGTTTAAAAGAAAATCGCTATACTCGTTTTCGAGAAAATTCCGAAAAAACACAAAATTATTTTCTGTAAAATCGCCATTTCAGTATGGGGATTTCAATCGCGATTTTCCACAAATTTGGTATTCTATCAACGCTTCAAATGTGTATTAATATTATAGAGGTGGTAGAACTATACATTGTACTGAAGTGGTACTTTACAGGAAATTTACACACTACTCTTCCCCCAGAATCCTAATATAAGTGATAGGTATTTATGTGTGCAGTTTGTTATACGAATTTTAAAGAAAATCGTTGAAGTTAATCGTCCTAATATAAATATAGAGATAGTGGGAGGACAAGTATCTGCACAGGCAGTTAGTAAACGTGGTTACATTGTGGTCTAAAAGAAGATGCCAGTAGTATTGGATCAAGCAAATATTACGTATGAAAGTTAACGTCACAAATTTCGCAAAACTGCCTAAATACGTTTTTTTTTTTTTTTTGGAAAAATATTACAAATAAAAAAATCTGGTGTGAACACTCACACAACTTTCTCTTACTCCAGTTCTCCAAATTATAACTGACAGCTTTTATAGTTTGTGTACCAAATTTAATGAGATTCGTCGAAAACTAAAAAAAAACTGTTCAGTAAAAGCGCACTTCCGGTTTACTAATTTTCTTGAAACTCGGAATTTTTGGCCATGTATTTATTTCTAATTAATTTTGTTGGATGATAGAATTGTATAATCAACTATGATAGCACTTTAGAGAAAAAACATAACCCCACCCCTCCCTAAAAGTGCCCTTAAATGAATTTTTCCCAGAGAAATGTTTTAAATAAAAGTTGTAGATCTTTGTATGTTTAGTTTATATACCAAGTTTCAAGAAAATCGTCGGAGCCCATTTTTGAGAAAATTGCGAAAAAGTGAAAAATCATTTAGTAAAGTGGTAAAGTAAACGCACTTCCGGTTATCCGATTTTTTCAAACTCGGAATTAACACTGCATATTTAATTCTAATCAACATTATTTAGATGACAGAATTGTCTAAAACTGAAATAGCACTTTAGATGAAAACCTAACTCCACCCCTCCCCCAAAAGTGCCCTTAAATGCATTTTTCTGGAGAAATGTTTCAAATAAAAGTTGTAGCTCTTTGTATATTTGGTAGATGTATTAAGTTTAAAGAAAATCGTCGGAGCCATTTTTGAGAAAATCGCAAAAAAGTAAAAAATCCAACTAGTAAAGTGGTACTTCCGGTTGAGGAATTTTACAGATAACGTACAGTCAGATCCCATGGTGATATTTAAACGGAATATCAAGTTTCAATTTTCTACGATTTTTCGTTTTTGAGCTATGCTGTTCACATACATACACACACACACACACACACACACACACACACACACACACAGACCATTTGCTAAAAACCACTTTTTTGGACTCAGGGGACCTCAAAACGGATATTTCCGGTGAAAACTCGATATTGAAAATTTGACACGATTACAATACTTCCACTTACTAGGTAGGTGTAAGAGAAAGTAAAAATGAATAGGTTTATATCTATGCCTAGTTTAAACGAAATCGTTATAGTCGGTTTCGGGAACAATCCCTCCCCCCCTCCGAAAAACACAAAAAACCTATTCTGTAAGTCACACTTCTGATTAATTGATTTTCTTCAATTTTGGAATTTTGACGTTGCTTTTAATGTGATGCGATAAACTTAAAATAAAAATAAATAAATAAAAAATCAGTAATGTCGCCCTTCCGGTTGATGCATTATGACCATAAGCTTAAGGCTTCCTGCTTTTTGTTTTTGAAATATTTAGTCCATACACACTTACACACACACACACACATATATATATATATATATTATCTCAAACATGATTTCCGGAGAAAACAAATTTCGAAAATTGTAAGACTGTATTACTTCCTGTTATAAGGAATAAGAGAAAGTAAAAAGTATCGATAACAAACTAGTGATTCAATCAACTATATGAGATACCTGTAAAAAAAATATATAACCTCTTATTAAATTTCATTTTATGTAAATCGGATAAAAAATACTTATATAGGGATGATAGTGTGATATGGTCATAAAGTTGTGACCAAACCCATCGTAAAATTTAATATCACTTGGTTTTTTTTTTTTTTTTTTTTGATCGTGGGAAAGCCTGGGTTATGAAGAGCCTTTACAAGTGGATAACATATTATCTTTTTGGGTGTAAGGTGTGTATTTCCACTTTTCTCTTTTTTTTTCTCTCTCTCTTCCATGTTTATATGTGGAAAAGTTTGTGGTTAGTTACGATAAGATGAAGGCTACAAGTTTTTCATCCATATGTAGAAGAGGGTAGTGTGCCGTTGAAATTGGTTGTAGAAAACGTTTATGTATATAAGAAGGAAATAGCAGTTTCTCCTGATCTCTCTTTCTCACTCTTCCTCTTGTTGAAGAAGAGGAAAAAAACTAAAAAAAACTAGTCACTTTAGGTAGCAGTGGCAGGAAGTGGTTGGCAAACACACAGCGATGCCTGGCGGTAGTATCTCTTCCAGTTCCTGGTTGTGTTTTGCATGCTAAGTTGGGGACTGTTTGTGGTTGCTAGTTTGCTAAAGCTACTAAATTTTACATGAAGCCCACAGTTTGGCTGTTTCTCTTGTATGAACATTCCGGCCGCCCGAATTGGGCTGTACATTTCACTGCTTAAACATACTTTGTACATGTCCGTCTGTATATATCTACATATATTTTTTTTTCTCTCTTTACTTTATACTCTATAGTTTTGCCTTACTAGTACTCTACGTAATAGTTGCTACACTTATCTTCCTTACTTTTCTTTGGAGTTGATTAATAGTAATTTTTAATTAACTAAACACCATTTTTGGAATCGTGAAAGACGTTTCAGACATTTTTATTTGAAAAGTTTTTGAGCAAATTAACTTTTGCCATACTGACGTTCCATGTGGAACTACAGAATTAAGCTTCCTTCTTAAGTAGGAAAGCCAAACTTCATTATAAGTCGCAAGACAATTTTTACTTTCTTTAACTGTTCTAAATAGAAAATTATGCATGAGATATCATGAATAAAATACAAAAAAAAAAAAATTTTAAGCGTGTCTGTATGTAGTATTTAGACGAATGTGCCGAAATTTGGGCGGCGATTAAAAACAGGCCGGTATCATCTTAAGTTAAACATACCTTCCAGATTGTTAAATTTTTGGATTAAACTACGTGAAAGTCTTAAAACCGCCTTTCAATTTAACACTTTTTCAGGAAAAAATGATTTTTTTTCTGCACTCGTTGAAAATATTGTAACTTCATGTAATTGCGGTATCTAAACGGCATGCCGAGTTTGAGCTTCCTGCGATTTGTTGTTGTTGAGAAATGTTTTGTTCACAAACATACATATTACATATATCTGTATATTTTGTTTTTTTAAATGACTCACTAGTGTGTAAAAGTAACATTACTGTAACACTAGTGTGAAAAGTAATTAATCCGACATCTTAACGGCAAGACGCGAAAACAAATCTCTGATACGGTGGATTTGAGGTTATACCAAGGGACAGGTTATGGACAGAGGGAGTATTTGACTTGAATTAAAATACAGTCTTCACCTTGTCATATTACTCGTTGCGCTTCTGCGGTCTAACTCTGAACTGGAGTGTGTAAAAGTCATACTTTTCTCACTTGTTAAATAAATAATTATTAGGGGGTTCTAAGGAATTAGTGACATAACATTTCAAATTTTATCTGATTTTATTCAATGTTACTGGCACCGTCTTCTGAGCTATAATGTCATTACACTGAAGTCACCAACCTGCCATGGGTACTTAACATCATGTACCTCCAAAAAATCCTTACTTATGTAAGGCAATTGATGTTTAAGGCAAATCAGTCAATTTTGCAATAAATTGTATTAATAATTGTAGAAATACAATTATTTGAGTATTTCATTACACCAGATTTTTTTTTTCTTTTTACTCTTAACTCATTAATAATTAAGAAACCATAGATATTAATATGGAAACCATAGATATAAAACAGCTGATAACATTACAGCTGATTTAATTGAAAAGAAAATATTATCAGCTGTTCTATTTTATATTCTATTTTTTAGCGAGATTTTTTGTCAGTATAATTTTTTTTTTCTACCTGTTTTACTTTGCCATAAAATATTATGATGTATCAATTTCCAGTAATGCCTTTTAAAATATAAAAACATAAATATGACATAATAATAAAAACCACTTTATAGTATATACCAGTTTTGAAGAGTCTTGTTTATGGTATAAGATAGTAAGGGCCGATATTGAATTTATGAAAGGATATGGTATAACTTCTATGTACTATGTCGTAATCTGAGAACGCGGGCATGGTTTTGGTGTGTGTGTGTGTGTGTGTGTGTGTAAGTAAGTGAGAGAGAGTGCGAGGGGGTGAGAGAATGAGAGAGGGCATATAGTAGCAATACACTTAAGTGCGTGGTATCGCTTTAAGCTTCATTCCTTCTACATTCAGTCTACCAATACCACATTCAGAAAAAATCCAATACGGGCGCATCCTAGCGGTGAGACTTGGTAATATAAGTAAATTGTTATTCCTAAAATATTTTATCAGCCATTTTCTCGAGAAAAATCCTGAGAAATTGAAAAAAAAACATTCGTATAATCGCTCATTCTGTTCATCAGTTTCTTTCTTCTTTTGATTATTTCAAAAGCGGAAGAAATTTTTCAAAGAATTAATTGATTCTTGACGTTACACAGCGTGGTAGAATTGTTCATTATTCTGTAATGACACTTAGCCTAGCTTTACTTTACTTTGAGGTAGGCTAAGACTTCAGAGACATTTTCCGTGGTAGCCTGCTTCATTTTGTGGTCATCGACCGGTTTCGGGCGTTCGCCTATCTTCAGGATGCGTTTTTGACAGTGTGACAACACAGACTTGCACAGAGCAAACTTAGTTTACACACTGAGTGGTTTTTAACTGTATTTAAAACTTTAAATACAGTTACTGTACTGTATAAGTAAAACTGTATTTCGTTTTAAATACAGTTAAAAACCAGTCAGTGTGTAAACTAAGTTTGCTCTGTGAAGTCTGTGTTGTCACACTGTCTGAAAAACGCATCCTGAAAGATAGGCGAACGCCCGAAACCGGTCGATGTCCTCAAAATGAAGCAGGCTACCATGGAAAATGTCTCTGATGCTTTCCAGCTCTGCGGAACCAACCACCACAACAACTAGGCTAAGACTTGTCTGGACAGTTAAAGGTCTATGGTATGCATTCAGTCTGAATAAAAATAGACTTAGCATATCAACAGATTTCCTTACAGACACTTCCTTAAGATATTACGCTAAAAAAGCGATAGCATCCGCAAATCGTTTGTAGAGATGATGGAGATTCCAGCACGGGATATCATCAAGAGAAGGTTTTAGAACTCTGGGTACCTTATCTCGTATTGAAGGAGGATCTATCCTCTCTAGAACCTTCCTCGATTCTCTAGGATTTCTTAGAGAATTTGACTTGGAAAAGATGCTGGTAGGTTGGCTTGTCAACTAGTACAAATCATCGCAGTTGGCCCAGACAGGTTGGCCCATAAGTCAGGATGCACGGTTTATTGATGAAATGAATGACTACACAAACTGGTAGTAAACTCACAATTTATATATTAAGGTTTTTAATGGGTAAGCAGAGAAAAAGAATGGATAACCTGAGTAAAGAGTGACAATTTCAAACCTCCTTATTTCATATCTTATGAGGACAACCTTAAAGGTTATGTTCCAATTTGTTCGGACTGTTGTAAAACTTAGGTGGGTTTGTTGCTACGTATTTTTATTTGGGGTAGCTATATGAGCCCAGTGAGGCTTTGGATATCCTAGTGCTTGGTTATAACCTAAAAAAAAAATTAATTAATAAAAGATGTGCAATATTTACAATAGATGATACGAGGAATTTTGATAAAATGTTTTTCTAACCCAACACTCAAAATATTATCGCATAGTTCCAAGGTGTATGACAAATCAAAATGTTTCACCAATTATGCTCCCTACATCCGCTAGAAATGGCTGATCAATTCAAATCAATCAAGTTATATAGATCTATTTTTACACAAAGCGAGATTTATTTTTGAAAGGCAAAAAAAAAAGAAGAAAACTAAAAAAAAAAAACAGGATAGAGTTAATAATGTGAAAGGCGAGATATACTTTCTAACAATCGATAATATAAAGGCGGTAACCTCGATAGTTACTATCGTAGAGAATAATGAATTATATATAAACCATCTTAATATACCTAGATTTAGGTGGCATTGTAGTCAAAAAACCTGGTATATAATTATATACCGCTACATTACATTATTATAAAATGCTCGTATTATAAACGTTTTCAACTGTTCAGCGAAGAGGGACTAGATCGCTTATGTCACTTTATCAGCTGTTTTATTTTTGTTTTGTATCATACGAACAAAATTATAGAACCATATGGTTTATTATGAACAGAGTAATAAAACAGCCCTTGGGTAGAAATAATAGGCAATATTAAGTTAGTTAATCTAACTCTCACACACACACTTCTCTACCCCTACCCCCCAACATAATTCAAGAGATCCAATTTACTTCTTTTTTTTTTTAATCAAACCAATAGGGAGGTAATATTCTATGATTATATATATGTAGACTTATATTCAGTGGAGGGGATAAAATTGATTCAAGTTGAGTTATTCCAATCCCCTCTATGGGGAGGAGATGGGAAGTCGGTTAAAGAAAACACAATGGAGGGTTGTAATCACCCCTATGTGATCTGACTTTAATATAAAACAGCAGCCATTATGAATTTCTTTCTTTCTTTCCATTCTATTAAATATTCTCATAATTATTTTTACTTTCTCTTACTACTGTAAGAGGAAGTATTGGGATCGTGTGAGATTTTCGAATATGAGTTTACACCGGAAATGTATGTTTTGAAATCACCTGAGTTCGAAACAAATGTTATTAGCGAATGGTTTGTGTTTGGTGTGTGTGTATGTGTGTGTGTAAACAAAATATCTCAAGAAAAAAAAAATTGCAGGAAGCTCAAACCTAGTATTCCGTTTAAGTACTACCGTCGAAGATTTTGGGCAAAATCCATCAACCGGAAGTGGAATTACACTGAATGTTTTTCCGCGATTTTCTCGATAGCGGCTCCAGTTCTTTAAGCTTTTGTTTACTATCAATACGTATCAATTTTATTTGGAACATTCGCCCGGGGAAATTGATTTGTTTGGGGAATTTTTGGGTATAAAGTAGCGTTAAGTTACTAAGATCTAAAGTTAAGCTACTTTAGATTCTAAAGTACTACACTTTAGCACACTAATTACTTAATTCTTACTTAGTCCTCATCTTGTCTTAGGCTATTGCGGTGTAAAAGTGGCTACACACCTAACTGCATACTTGAACGGTATACATGCACAGGTCTTTTGCGCAAGTATACATGTGATCCACACGGCTCATGTATACTTGAACAGTGTTACTAGATGCTTGAAAGATGGCGACGATATGCGAAGACGACACGCTCGCTTTAGCTGCTCTTATTTTAATTTACAAAAGATAAAGTCAACGGAAAGATCGTTCTTTGTGGTCTAAAGAATGGCTGAAGAAACGAAAAAGCTATTCACACATTAATTTATTAAGTGTGAATGAAATTAATAGTGTTCACTTTCATAATTGTGAATAAATTCTTCCATAATTTCTCTATGACCCTTCTTAAAATCAACCGACATAATGATAAAATAATATCGCCTTTATATGGAGTCGAAAAGTAAAACAAACGTTTGCTTTGGCGTGCATGAGACTGACACAGAGGTTGCACAAGCTTGCTACACACGTTCAATTAAACATGAACAAGATGGTGCGCACAAGTATGCAGTATGAAAGTTTAAACACTTTCTGACTTGTGCAAGTTTTTCATACAAACGATCAAGTATGCCTGTACAAGCCGACTGCGCAAGTCTTCCGTTCAAGTATGCAATTACGTGTGTAGCCAGCTTAAGAGTTCGTTTACATAGTCACCATCAATAACTTCCGATCTATAACAATCTATTTCTTGGTCCCCAGTTTATTCTGTGGAAAGTAAAGGTCTCTGTATCGGAATAAGCCGACACTCGTCTGGATGCCGGGTCATGCGGGATACCTGGGCAACGAAAGGCGGGTGCTCTAGCGAGAAAGGGTTCGAAGGATTCCTTTAGAGGCCCCGAACCCTTCTGCGGGTTGTCCAGGAGTATAATTCAAACTTCTATCAAAGGCTGGAGAACAACATCTGCAATGGCGGGGGAGAACACCAGGTAGGAGGCAGGCAAAAACTCTTATTAGACTGTTGCCTAAATTTACCGGGATCTGCTGATCCGTAACCGAAGGGACATGAGGCTAATAATAGTGGGTCTACTAAAAGGCATATGCACCAATTTTTACTGGCGCATGATGCGGAGGAGGATATCCCGGTACACATCATTTGTGAATGTTCCGGCCTGGCGAGGAAAGGTTTTTTCAACCGGGGGCAAGGAATCCCGAAGCCATGAACTTCATGACGGAGCACTCTCAGCTTTGCTAGGTCTGACTAAGAGGGCAAAGCTGAAGGATGTGCTATAATTTTAGTGGATGCCCAATAGACCTCTTAATGTAGGTCGCAGTGCAATGAGTCTCGCCCATCACTTCTGTCAATCTAATCTAATCTAAAGGCCTCTCTGACGGAGGCCTCGGTCTACGACTTTCCATCCGGGTTTCATAAGTTATCTTCGCCAGTCGGCTTAGCATTTTAAAGGAAAGCATAACCCCATACCTTCCCCAAAACAATCCTTAAATGAATTTTCCTAGAAAAAATGTTTGAAATAAAATTCATGAATTTGCATTAAGCAGTTTATGTACAAAATTTAAAGAAAATCTTTTGGAACCGTTTCCGGTGAAAACTGAATTTAGAAACTTTGACACGATCGCAATAGTTCCTCTTTCAGCAGTTAGAGAAAAGAAAAAACAAACTGAATATTTACAAAGAAAGATCTACACATGCCAATTACGTAAAGCACTGGAAATTTCTTTTTGTTTACATTTTTTTAATGAAAAATTAAAAAAAAAAAATTCTGGTGGAGGTATTTTCATTAAATAATGGTGGGTGGGGGGAATGATCTCACACTCACACTCTCTATCTTTTCCATGAGTTTTTATTGGTTTAGACAGGATGGAAGAAAAATGAAAATACTAATTCATTTTGTTGTCCCTACAAGTACCATCTCGTACTAAACTGTGGAGGGATTTAGCAGGGCTGACTGGAGGGATTAAGGGGGCACTTTTGTGTAAAAAAAAAAAAGGAGTTTTTTCTCATCTCCAAGTTTAGGGGGTTTCCTCTTTTTTCATTCGTAATTTTCCCAAGTAGGTAAGGGTAAAATATAGAGGAGATGGGGATTTTTACCCTGCCAGCTAGAGTCAACTTGACGCACACAACTTTTTAATTTTTAATTTTTTTTTTTCTAATGTTTTAATGTTTATATATATATATATAAAACTGTGTTAGATGAAGGTATGGCATGGCGTTTCCTCCCTTCCTCTAGGGGAGGTGAAGTTTCCTCTCTTAAGTTTTTTCGACACGAGGAACTGAGAGTAGGTGAGGCCGCTTGTTACTTTTAGGGAGACAGTGTGTGTGTGTTTGTATGAAGCTCCGTTGTACGAGTGAATAAATATCAAATATGCATTATGAGAATACTGTGTTTGTGAGTGAGTACAACATGTATTTGTGTGTGTTTGCTTCTTTAAGGAGATCGAAAAGATGGAGAAGGTTGGTAAGCCTGTTTGCAACAACTGGGAAGAAATGAGAGAAGAAGGTTAATGTCTCCTCAATAGAATGAACACAGAGAACAGAATAATATAACCGTAAGAGTTTCTCGTCAAACTTAACAAGGATTACCACCCTTGTAACATTTTTTTTTTTTTATCACGCTGCCCTCGGATGAATGAGGAAAATCATTAGAAGTCTGGGCAATTTTTTCTGTTTTCAGCGGAAGGGGATTAAAAATTTTTTTCTTTTTATTTCTTTCGAACTGGTGAAGTATTGAATTGAAGTATTAGGAGTGGGGGGGTCTGTGCACTGTGGGTGGGTAAACAAATACCAAAAATAAACAGTTTTATAAATGAATCTATCTATCTACAAAAACTTATTCTGTAAAATCGCGCTTCCAGTTGATGGATTTTACCTAAAATCTTCGTGTTTGGTGTGGGGTAGTACCTAAATGGAATACGGCGAGTTTTCGTTTTTGAGCTATTCTATTAGCACACTCACACTCACACATACACACACAAACCATTTGCTAAAAACATTTCTTTTCGTATATAGCAGCCGCAAAACGTGTATTTCTGGTGAAAATTAAATTTTTGGTGAAAATCTGGCGATCGCAGTACTTACTTCCCCTTCACTAGGAGTAAGAGAAAGTAGAAAGCATCAGGCTCCCACCAAACGCCAAATTTAGATCTTAAGACAATTTTTTTTTTTTTATATTGTTATAGGGGCTTATTGCTCTGCGACCAGAAAGAACTATTGTGCCCTGCCGGCCTCAGAGCATTGTTCTCTAGCTACAGACAACACTGCCCATCACCGGACAGTAAGTTGCTGAGACTCCCAAGAATAGAAAATCCAAGGGCAACATTCTCGATTCACATCTGAGACCTCCGCGTTGCTAGTCCAGTTGCTACCACTGAGCTAATCCCTTCCTTCTTCCTTGGCTTACGCTCATTAACTATGGTCGGAGACCCTAGTTTGTGTACTGTATTTGTCCTTGCTTGTGAAGGGTTAAGTGTATGTAGTCAGAGACATTTTCCGAGTAGCCTGCTTCATTTTGTGGTCATCGACCGATTTCGGGCATTCGCCCATCTTCAGGATGCGTTTTTCAGACAGTGTGACAGCACAGACTTGCACAGAGCAAAGTTAGTTTACACACTCTAATCTACACAGAGTCTAGTCTACACAGAGGAAGTGAGTGTGTAAACTAACTTTGCTCTGTATAAGTCTGTGTTGTCACATTGTCTGAAAACGCATCCTGAAGATGGGCGAACGCCCGAAACCGGTAGGTAGATGACCACAAAATGAAGCAGGCTACCACGGAAAATGTCTCTGATGCTTTCCAGCTCTGCGGAACCAACCACCACAACAATTAAGTGTATGTAGTTTAAATGTATTGTGTACTGTTCTGACGAAGTACATGGAGTACTTAGCTGTGCTAACCCGTAGGGTCGCTACTTCCCAAGTAACTGCATGCAACAGATATCCCTTGCGGACATAAGACAAGTTTTAAACGACTAAGCAAACAAGTAACAAAAAAGTCTTCCAAACAGTATTGAAATAGTCAAGAACAAATTGAAACAATTGGGAAGCCTTAAATGAACGAACAACGATGAAGTCTTCAAGCATAATTTAAACAGCTAATAACTTTCATGATATAATCAACGAGTGATTAGGAACCTTTTCATTCAACGCACTATCACGAACCTTTTTTTTTATAGGCCACGGAATTCTCTACCAGCTAGCTATCAACAAAAGAGTTCTAGCCAGCAAAAATACACCGTTTGCCAACGGTGCCACGATTGACAACGCTGCTCGTCACTCCGACTATTCTCAACAATTCCTCTTAAACACTACCTCTTTGAGGGAAAGTACACTAGTAAATTATCATTTTATTTTCCAACTTTCTAGCTTTTATTACACTTTCATTATAAATCAGACAGTGGTTCACCCAATGAGAAAGTTTCAGCAAACAAACATGAAGTGTAAAAGAACGAATTGCAAAATCTCTAAAGAAATGGCCAGTCCATTAATTCCACTTTTGTAATAGAGATGAAGAAAATATTAAAACAAAAATTCATCATAAAGATATTATGGCCCAAAAATCAGAGGTCACATGAAATATTAACGAAATATTGCTACTAATAGCATACCTACTATGGTCTATCCAGTGCTGCCAACACATATCCGCTAATAATGAATTTCCCCGTTGGTTTGTCAAATACGTGATAACTAGTGTAAGTTAAAACCACCATAAATTTATATCCATCACTATAAATTCATATATTAATCATAATATTACAAAACGACGGTAGAAGATCGCCATATTTATTATCGCATAAATTAGGGGCCCTTATATGTCTATTCTGTAATATGAACGTATAATTTTGTTCATTAATTATGTATTTAATGTGAATATGTAACAGTATACACAAATACACAGTATATACAATATATGTATATAACTAATTCACTTTTATATATACAAAATACAGGTTTAGACATCAGTTAAGTGACATACATATGACAAGTCAAATTATTAACATCACTTAATGCTGACATGTTATTATGATTGTTAAGGATATTTAATGAGCACTTATTATTAGGCATGTATTAAATATATAATTACCATAATTACAAAATTAGAAGCAAATCATTTATTTTTTGAAATAATCTATTACTATTAATAGAAAAATCCGGTTTGATACACACACATAACTTTCTTTTACTCCAGTTTTCAAAATTGTAATTGATAAATTTTATATTTGATATATCAAATTTAATGAAATTTTGTCGGCGTTTTTTTGAAGAAAATCGCAAAAATACTTCCTAGTAAAAACGCACTTCCGGTCATCCGATTTCATTCAAACTCGGAATTTCAACACATATTTAATTCTAATTAATATTATTTAGATGAAAGAATGGTGTAATAAACAGAAATACCACTTTAGAGGAAACCATAACCCCATCCCTCCCCCAAAAGTACCCTTAAATGAATTTTCCCAGAGAAATGTTTCAAATAAAGTTGTAGCTCTTTGTATGTGCAGTTGATGTATGTACCATGTTTCAAGAAAATCGTTGGCGCCATTTTTGAGAAAATCGCAAAAAAGCAAATAAACTAATTAGTAAAGTGGTATTTCCGGTTGAGGAATTTTGAGAGATAACCTACTGCCGGATCTCATTGGTGACATCTAAATAGAATAGAAGCAAATTTGAACTTTCTATGGTTTTTCTTTCTTGAGCTAAGCAGTTTACATACAGACCATTTTCTAAAAATCACTTTCGTGGACTCAGGGGACCTCAAAACGGATATTTCAGTGGAAAAACTCGATATCGAAAATTTGATACGATTACAATACTTCCTCTTAATAGGAGTAAGAGAAAGTAAAAAGAAATTAGTTTGTTTAGAATCACACAAACTATATTTCTATCTTCTATTAAGAATAAGTATTGCGATCATGATGTGATATTTTCAAAATTCAGTTTTTACTCCTAGTAAGAGGAAGTATTATAATCGTGTCAGATTATCGATATCAAGTTTTTTTTTCTTTGTTTATGTTTCTGTAATGGAAAAAATGTTGCAAGTTTTAAAGTTCCACTAAAAATTCTTTTTCCACATTGTCAAAACTATCTATTATCTTGAAGCCTTGATAAAGACAGGAAACTCTGTCGTAACGTTGGCATAATTGAATGTTTCCTTGTTGGCCGATCCTCACCAAATTTCTTCATATCATTAATTTTCTTTTTGAATGTATATTCATTTTAAGAATTGCATGTATTTTATCAAAGAAGCTTGTTTTAATAAATGTATTTTAAAAAAAATACAACAACAAAAGACACAGACCATTCGCTGAAAATCTTGTTTACTTACTCCGGGGACCTCAAAAAAACCTGTGAAAAACTCAAAATCAGGAAAATTTGACACAATCATAACACTATGCTAGGTATTAAGAAAATCGCAAAAAAAGTAAAAAAATCAACTAGTAAAGTGTTACTTCCGGTTGAGGTATTTTGGCAGATAACCTACTGTCGGATCGGATCCCATGGTAATACCTAAACGGAAGATATTCCGTTTGAACTCTCTGCAATTATTCGTTTTTGAGCTATCTATTCACACACAGACACGGAGTAATTCGGACTTCCTGAAGATGGGCGAACGCCCGAAACCGGTCGATGACCACAAAATGAAGCAGGCTACCACGGAAAATGTCTCTGATAATTCGGACATCTAAAACATTTTCTTAAACTTAAAAAATTTGAATATTTTTCATTTATTTAAAATTGTAGAGTTATTAAAAATTTACTTAATAAAGCAGCTTTGTAAGGGGCACAAATTGCAACACACTGCCGCGGCGGCCCTGCGCATTTCCAGACTTGAAAGACCATTCCTAAAAAATGGTCTTGATCCCAAAAAAAAGAAAAAAGAATTACTTTTTACCACAATAGTTCATTTCTTTTCAATCAGTTTAGGTAATATTCTAATATAAATTTAGATTCAGAAAAAATATTAAATGGGAGAGGAACTTTCTCTTTTATTTATTTTTTTTTTTTATCTTTTAAATTGGTTTTATTTAATTCGTACTATAATTTTATTTACTCTGTCGACATTATTATATTGCTTTTCGCTGATGACCTGGTTATTTTCGGCGACTCCCACAGTGATGTTCGGAATAAATTAAAAATACTTAGTGCCTATTGTAAGGTTAATAAACTCGAAGTAAATATTCATAAAACTAAAATAGTCAAATTCTTTAAGGGCAGGCCTAAGAAAGAAAACAAATTCTACTTTGATAATCATTATATGGAAATCACATTCTGTTATAATTATCTAGATATAACATTCTCCTCTTCAGGCTTATTTTATAAAGCCTTAGAACAGGCAACCTCGCGGGCAAACTCAGCAACTGGGGCAGTACTGAATACCTGTGCTAAAGCCAAAATTATTGCCTGGGAACCCAGGGAACGATTATGTAATGCAGTAGTCTTACCACCTGTGATGTATTCTGCGGAGATATGGAGTCTAAGACACTCAGATAGTTTAGAAAAAGCCCGACTTAATTATTATAAGAGACTCTTATGCTTAGCACGGAACACTCCAAACTACATGGTTAGATTGGAGACCGGTACAGCACATATAAAGTGGCACCTAGTAAAGAGGGCACTAAACTGGCTTGTAAAGTTATTAGGCATGAACCTGGATAGATATCCTCGTGTCTGCCTTGAACAAACTCGGAGCGCAGCCTCTCGCGAGCCCCCTGATAAATACAACTGGATACGCCAACTTGCCAAACTATTAGCGGATATTGAAGAAAATGACGTGCTGAATATTGCTGACTCCCAAAAGCTTAAATCACTAATCCCAAATATACTGACTAAATATGAACTGCACCTGAAGAACCAAGACATAGACTCACTAAATAACTCAACTTTTAGTTCCTTTTATCTCTATATTTACGGCTATACTCTACAAACACAAAAATACCTTCTAAACAGAACTCCATTGTCATTTTTACGACTTTACGCACAGTTACGGACTTCAGGACACCATCAAATCTCACTGCGCATAACTGACAAACTCTTGACGCTTCTTCCTACATCTGTCTGTCGATACTGTGACTCAAACGAATACGAAGACCTACACCACATTCTAACAACAATAGCGTACGTTCTAAGTATTTCAAATCTTGTACCTTTGACATGGACCATCTACTTGGTGCCAGCGATGACACAATAGTCAGAAATCTCTTCCTTTATTTTGATACATGTTTTAAAAATAGGCCACTCCCAACCCCTCGGTAAATACGTTACTTATCCATAGATATCCTTTTTTTTCATTTAGTTTTACTTATTCCATAACGGGTCTTTACTTTTTGTTCAAATAACACTTACTAACACACTAGTTTAGGTACAGAAGAGTAATTTTTTTTTTTTTTTGAGTAGGTACCTCAAAATATATATGGGTGTTTCTTATTTTATTTTATTTATTTTATTTTTTTTCGTTTTCTGTCTTTGTTGATATATTAGTATGAGTTAATTATGCTTATTTTATACAATTATTCTTATTATTTCCAATACTTGTCCATTCAACTTCATGTAATCTTTCTTTCGCTAATTATCTCTTTGTGTTTATCTACACCATTTAATTAAGTTTTTTCTTTCTTGTTTCTATTATTATTTTCTCATACAGTGTGTACTAATTGTGTAAAAGTTCAACTCTTTGTATAGGACTTAAAATTCCTAAAACATATAAAGAAACTAAATTACTATAATTTTACTTTCTCTTACGTAATTACGTATTTTTACTTCCTCTTAGTAAGATGAAGTATTGCAAGCGAGTAAGTTTTTTAAATTATCACCAGAATTATATATTCCCAGAGTCTCTGATAGCGAATAAATGTTTTTAGCGAATGATTTGTATGGAATTTGTAAGTGTGTGTGTGAATAAATTATTCCAAAAACTAATAAATCGCAGGACGTTCGAATTTAATATTATTTGTATGTACCACCTTCAAATCCGAGACTTAGGTTCGGCCAAATTCCTTTACTGAATTTTTTTTTTCTTCTTATCGAATTTCTTTAAAATGAGTCAGCAATTTTCTTTAAACTACCTACGCATAACTACTAAAGGGCCTATCACTTTAATTTGAAATAATTTTTCAGTGAAAATTGATCTTTGAGGATTTCTGAGGGAATTGCAACATCTTAAGATTTCCTTTAAACTGTATCTTCAGTAAAATGTATGGTTCTACCACTTACCTGTAATAACAACCCTAAAAAGCATCTTGCGATGAATGGTAGAATGACCATATTGCTTGCCTTGCCAAAACCTGTCTTTTAATTCTATAACAGGCTTTCATTGCCCCAAGATTTTCACTTTCAGAAAGAACGGTGAGATTCTCAACAAAGTAGCTGCGGTTGGCGTGGTCCGAAACGCATCAGTCATCGCCAGACAATTCAGGCGTTGAATATCCTCAAACAGCTTTCTAGCGGATCGTATCTCAATGCGACGCCTCCATTCCAAAGCCAAATATATCCAGAACATCATCTTAGGCGTAATCCCCCAGTTCTTATCTACAATTCTTCGCCATTGGCCAAAAGGAAATTATTGCAGTCTGATGCTGTGTCTTAACATGTTCCGACCAGTTCAATTTGCTGTCAAGAACTACTGCAAGGAACTTCACCTATTTACTAATCTGCATGGAAGTGCCTAACAACCTGGGAGTCCTTGCAGAAAAAGAAGGGTGCAAGAACGTATACTTTCTAAAAGGGTACCACAAAAATATATTTATAAGTGCTTATTTTAATAAAGAAAAACTTGAAGAAGATGGTGAAGAAGGTGTAAAACCCACTATCTTCTTCATACGAGTAAATAGAATTACCTGCGTCTTATTAGGGTTAATAAAAAGACCTTTATCCTGTGTCCAACGATATACCATGTTCAGGGCATATTTGTCTGGTAAGTCTGCTAATTTTAAAGAAAAATCATTTGTTCATTTTCAAGAAAACTGGGAAAAATTGAAAAACAAATAAATTCAGGAAAACTTTATTTCTGATTAATGAATTTTGACCGAAACCTTCGGTATCGGATCCGGGCGAGCTACTTTTCCTTCTTTATGTTGAAGATAATAACAAATCTGTATTTACGATGATTAGCTTACTCTCTAAAACTGACCTGACTATATTTTAGTTCCTCTTGCAACAGTAGAGAGAGCAGAAAAATGACGTTGATAAGATAATCCTCGGATTGATTAATAGCAAAACATTGTTAACTTTAATATATAATATGTAGTCATCTTAGCCAAGTTTGATTAATAGAATTTAAATTAATAAGTAATTAATTCTAAAACCGTTTATAACAATTAACATTCTCGTTTAAGTACGATATCATGTTACGTGCAATAACGCTCACTCAGTAATAATACACAAGCTTAATGGTGTATTTGATTTGAATAGCAAAATACTATTATTGTGCGGAGGGAGCGCAAAGGATTATATAATATAAACCCTTCGGGGAATGCAATCATCACCTGCAACAACAACAAGATTAACCCGCCAAATATGACGTCATACATCTCCCCCAGCTGCAATTTGTATTAATTTCGCCTCCTGCTTTTCCTGCCATCTAACCGAATGCATAACATTATCGCACATAATTAAATAATAGTACATTGCTTGGACAATGCTCAAATCGAATCATTTAATTGATTTATAGGTTAATTTTTGTTGTTTTTTTTTTTTTTTACTTATGCCATAAAAATCTAATTACCAAGAGGAGAGAGAGGCAAGTTCCCATATTCTTTGCGATTTAGATTGGTAGATTGGGCAATCAATTGCCTTACACACATTTGCTTAATTTAGCCAACCATTGACTTCCCACTCCAATTAGTTCCCTTTGGAATATTCTAAGAATTTTGTGAAATGAACACATCTTTCAAATTAGACTTCCAAATTGGCTCATCCCAAATGCAACAAAGAATGGCCAATATTTCTGTTTGGAAAGCTGTGATCCGGATGGTCTCCTATCTCAATATAAGCCTGCAACTTGCCGGTAATAAGTGTGGTAATCTCCTAAGATCACATAGGTGAACCCACAGTTAACCTATCCTTTCTTATAAAATATTCGGGAATTTGTAAACAATTTTTGGGAACCTATAATAAAAAAAATCATCTCCTGGTTCACAGAAGAATGAGGATATCATTTTCACTGCTAAAGATTATTCAAGACTACTACAAGAACACTCACTGGACCATGGAAATTTTAAAATCGCAGTTTATTATTGTATATGTTTAGAAACTCCAGGCAGGCATTGGCAGGCGAAGAAAGTTTCACTGTAAAACTATTCCAACTAGGGATCATCAGCAAAATACAGATTGAACGGCAAGGTACTGCCTTGAGTTTGGCATGGGAGAGTCTTTCATATCTTTGGTAGGATGTAAAGGAAAACAGCGTAGTAAGCGATGTGTCCGTATGAAAGAATTGGTCTTATTAAAAAAAGATAGGACTGAACGATTAAATTCTAGAAAATTGGATTCTGTATAGAATGATCGGGAAGCAATGTGAACCCTCCATCTGATCATTAACCAGAAATCTGAAAACGGTATCAAAAGAATTTCATGCACAATTTCTTTTTACAATTGTACCAAGTTCAGTTGAAATTCCTAACGAACCTTTCAAGCAACAGTTTGGTTGGAAGAACTGACTGGCTGAGGGAAATTTAAAAACAAGATGAGCGCTGAATTTCCTCCAACAACACTTTAAGTTAATCAAAGTAATTTTTTCCATGGAAAGCACTGTTTTATTTATACGGTTCTAAATGTTAAGATTTTTAAAAAGAGTTATATAAAACCAAATCTAGTGCGATCTGAAAGATCCAATTTGGCTTTATGTCAGTGTCTATAAATAATATAGATGTCTGTAAAATGTAAAACGTAAAAGTGTGAAGGTAAGAGTCATGTGTGTGTGTGTGGTAAGAGTTTGCTTGTAGGTTCACTAAACCCAAATAGGTGTACACATCAACTACTTCTGCAGCAGGCCTTATGTATGTGTGTAGTATGAGTGTCGGGGATGTCAGTGTATTATTAGTGTCATTAGACTATGATTTATACGCAGGGAGACTAAGATCCCTAAAAAAGTGCTAGCCCACTTTCAACCCCGTGAAGTAATTTAGTGCAAAATTAAATGCTAATCCTTTGTTTTGTTTGTTTTTTCCTTTTTCCAGCCACATTTCCAATGGCCAGGCGGATAGGACATCCATATCAAAATAGGACACCACCAAAAAGGAAAAAGCCTAGAACCTCTTTTACAAGATTACAGATTGCCGAATTAGAAAAAAGGTTTCACAAACAGAAATATTTAGCCTCAGCTGAACGGGCCGCTTTGGCTAAATCATTAAAAATGACCGACGCGCAGGTCAAGACGTGGTTTCAAAATCGTCGAACAAAATGGAGGTGAGTAAATATTTTATTTGTATGTATGTTATATTTTATATATATATATGTAATTTTTAAAGTGGAAGTACAAAAATAAAACTATTTAATTAAATCAGGTGACCGTACTAATCAGCTGACCATACTTACCAGCTGACTATACAACTATATATTACAGATGTAACAAAAACAAAAAAAAAGGCAATATGTTTTTTTTTGGAATAAATATAATCATATTCATTTGATTACATGAATAATAATGCATTTATGATTGAATATGACCGCAATAAATTGTGGTCTTGGTTACAATGTATTGTTGATAATGCCTCCACCTTGACCTTGCTGAATAAAAATGAAAAACATTCTTATATTACGTCTAATTTTTATTTTTAAATCATTAAGGTTCGTCAATTTATATTTTTAAAATTTAATGTTTTAAGAATGAAATATAAAATCCATTAAATAAGACTGCTATAGGAAAAAAGACTCTTCTTAAGTTGTACACTATATTCAATTCTAAATGGAAGGGACAGACATGGAAAAAGTAATGGAAAAACGACTTTCTCTTACTGTAATTGTTACAATTGTAATTGATCAATTACAAATTCTTCAAACTTGGAATGTTTTGATAAATGTCTGGTTGGCTGTAAATATAACTTATAAATAATATATGGTTAGGATTATGCTAGTTGGTTATTAACGACAAGATGCTATCTTATGTGACTATATATTGCACACTTATACACAGTGCATTTATCAATCCCCCGCAAAAGCTGATATTAGCTAACTTCACCAATTCTCCAAAACCTGCATAAAATTAATTATTTTCCAGAAAAACGTTTCAAGTAAAATGTGATAGGATTTTTCACTTTAAAATCGCTAATATCACAATGTGTTAATCGATTTTCTTCAATCTTAGAATTCCAGTCATGCATTTAGAGTGATCTCAATATTTTAATAGATACTAGGATCTTATTGTTGTTCTGCAATGGCAGCTTAGAGGATCTCATATTGCATCTTCTCAAGGAATCACAAAAATTCAATTTTCTTGGGGAAAAAATGGGGAAAATGTTCAAGAGAAGGTGATAAGGACTATATGAGTCTACGTAGATCAAGTTACAGGTAGTAAGCAAACATCTCAAGCTGAATTAGAAAATCTAGTGTGAATCCATCCCAGGGACGTTCTCTGAGTGGTAGTTAATGAAATTATAAAATTGACCAATTATCTGTTCAGAGCTCTAACATAAGTATAGATAGAAAGGATAAAGGGATACATGCACCATTGGCTCAGATCGCCATTTAAATATAGTTAAATTGCAGTTCAGAAAACAGCGTTAATACCATTGAAGGAACTCAAACAACATATGAAAGTTGTTGTGGTGGTTGGTTTCGTCAGAGCTGGAAAGCATCAGAGACATTTTCCGTGATAGCCTGCTTCTTTTTGTGGTCATCGACCGGTTTCCGGAAAATGTCTCTGAAACATGGGAAAGTTTAAAGACGATCGGTGCAGCCGTTTTCAAGTAAATTCCAAAATACCATTCGTATAGTCGCACTTCCAGTTAACCGATTTTCTTCGAAATTTGAAATCTTTGTTAACATATGATTGGTTGACATACATACGTATTTATATATATTTGTATATTATAATAGAACATTCGCTAGAGAGATTTATATTGTACACAGGGGACCTCAACACATATATTTCCGGTTTCAAATTTGGCATAGGCACAATAATCCCATTTTACCAGGAGGAGTGAAAGAAAGTTAAAAGTGTCCACACTTGCCCTACGCAATCATCATTTGTCTAGTATGAATGCTTGAATCATTGACCATACACTAGTCATTAAAACAAAAATCGAATTAGCTAATCGATCTTTAGTAAGAGAACTTTAGTATCCAACTACAATTTGCAAAACCATAGGAAATTCCTGGGAAAGTTTTTTTTTGCTGCAATCGTTGAATAATGTGACTATAATTACAGTAAGTTTAGTGAAGAAAGTTCAACTTGCGTACACACAAGTGTATTACACACTACATTCTCTCACTAGTGTGTAAAAGTAACAATTTTCAACTCAATTAGCCCGACATAAATAACGGCAAGACGCAAAAACAAGATCAAAACAAATCCCTGATACAGTGGATTTGAGGTTATAAAACGGAACAGGTTATGGAGAAAAGGAGTATTTGAATTGAATTAAAATACCTTCTGCACCTTTTTATATTACTCGCTACGCTCATGAGGTCAAATTCTGAACTCTAGTGTGTAAAAGTCATACTTTTCTCACTTGTTAAATAAATAACTATTTTTCCCATACACACTCACCTATGTTTTAATAAGAAGTACTTTATCCGAATGATAACAAAATGGAAAATTTTGTTATCGTCAAAATAACGTTGGTCTAAATCGAGACCAATATACTAAACATATAAAAAACTTCAGTTCACTCTCAAAACGTTTATAAAAACTACGAAAGAAGGATAATAATGAGACAATAGAAAAACAAAAATAAAAATAGTTTGATCTAGATGGCGCCAGTAGTCAGACTTTTATCTTCTTTTTTTCTCTCTCTCTCTCTTTCAACCTGCACATTAAGAACCTTACCAACCTTTAAATAACAAATCAAAAGTTAAACAAAATAAACAATAGCTACCAATCGTTTTATCTGATAACTCTAATGATGTCATACGAAATATCTTAACTGGGTTTTTAACATTTTTGTGTTACTTTTTAAATGAAGATGGAATAATTGATGAAGTAAGTGGCTATCGTATACTACAAAATTTCAGTTACAGAAATTAAATCTTTTTACTTATACTTACTGCTGTAAGAGGAAGTATTGCGATCGTATCAAATTTTCGATATCGAGTTTACACCGGAAATATCCGTTTTGAGGTCCCCTAAGCTCAAAAAGTAGTTTTTAATGGTCTGTGTGTGTGTGCGCGCGCGCGCGTGTGTATGTGTGTGTATGTACGTATGTGAACAGCATAGCTCAAGAACGAAAAACCGTAGAAAGTTCAAACTTGATATTCCATTTAGGACTATGGAAACCGTCAGGAGGTTATGTTTCAAAATTCCTCAACAGGAAGTACCGCTTTACTAGCTAAACTTTTGAATTTTTGTGATTTTCTCAAAAATGGCTCCAACGATTTTCTTGAAACTTGGAACATCAACTACGCATACAAAGAGCTACAACTTTTATTTTGAAACATTTCTCTGGGAAAATTTATTTAATGATACTTTTGGGGGAGAGGTGGGGTTACGGTTTCCTCTAAAGTGCTATTTCAGTTTATTACACAATTTTGTCATCTAAATAATATTAATTAGAATTAAATATGTTGTTGAAATTACGAGTTTGAAAAAAATCGGATGATCGGAAGTGCGTTTTTACTAGGAGGTATTTTTCAATTTTTGCTATTTTCTCCAGTAAAAACACCGACGAATTTCATTAAATTTGATATACTAACCATAAAATTTTTCTATCAGAATTTTGAAAACTGGAATAAAAGAAAGTTGTGTGAGTGTATCACACCAGATTTTTATTACTTTCTCTTATTCCTTTGTAAGCGGAAGTATTGTAATGGGGTCAAATTTTCGATATTGAGTTTTCACCGGAAATATCCGTTTTGAGGTCCTGTGAGCGCAAAAAAGTTGTTTTTAGAAAATTGGGTGTGCATGTATGTCTGTATGTGAACAGCATAGCTCAAAAATGAAAAATCTTAGAAAGTTCAAACTTGATATTGTGTTTAGGTATCAACATGGGATCTGACAGTACGTTACCTCTCAAAATTCCTCAACCGGAAGTACCACTTTACTGAAGGTTTTTTTTTTCAGTTTTTTGCAATTTTCTCGAAAATAGATTCAACGATTTTCTTTCAACTTTATATATCAACTATACATACAAATACCTACAGATTTTATATGAAACAGTTCTCCTGGAAAATTAATTAATTATTTAATGGCACTTTTACGGGTGTGGGGAGGGGATTAGGTTTTCCTCTAAAGTGCTATTTCAGTTTATTACATAATTCTATCATCTAAATAATATTAATTAGAACTAAATATGTTGTTGAAATTCGGACTTTGAAGAAAATCGGGTGACAGGAAGTAGGTTTCCACTGAATTAGTTTTTCTGTTTTCACGATTTTCTCAATAAAAAAAAAACACCGAAAAATTCTTTAAATTTGATATATTACAAGTAAAAAATTTGTTAATTACAATTTCGAAAACTGTATCAAGAGAATGTTGTGTGAGTGTTTCACACCAGATTTTTTTTTTTTTAATATTTGTTCAAAAGATTGATTTTCGGAGGTTGTGATGTATCGGTGACGTTAAATTTCAAATATTACTAGTATTTGCACAATGTTAGAGGTGCTATTTTCTGGACTGCTGTTTAATCACTTAAAGTAAATCATCTACGACGATCAACTAAATATATATATAAAGGGTGTCCCATGGTATATGGATAACGACTTTTTCTCAGAAACTAAGATAGCTAGAAAAAACTAAAAAATACGTGTCTCCGTAGTTTTTTGTTTGAAAACCAAATTTAATTTGCAAATTTGTTTTGGTGCTTCGAGAAGCGAGATACAGGCACCAACTTCATTTTGTCAAATGGGGAGGTGTGGTTTTTATTTAAGAAATAGATTCCACTATTTTTTGTAAGAAAAATTTACCAGAACGGTTTTTTTCTGTGAGCGATATTTTACAAGTTATGAATGAAAACATGATTCTTATAAGAAATTTCGAAATGATATTATAACGGTTTTTTGATAGAATAAGAAGAAAAGTATTATTTTATTATAAATTTGACTCCTCATTAATTACAGATCTTGCTCGAACTGGCCTCCACCATTAGAGATGCATAGGTATGCTCTTTCCTGCCAATTATACCTTACGGCCAAAGAAATACATCTCTCATGTATATATATATATATATATCACCTCCACAATGTTTATTTTGGGACTAATGAATAAAATTCGCAGCATAAAGAAAGTCTGCTAATTTTATCATTTTATTAGCTGCAGTAAGAGAAAGTGGCAGTGTTTCACATTAAAGTTTTAGTTAAGTCTATAGAGGATGAAATAGAAAAAATGCTTCAGATTTCTTGCAATTAAATAGAAGTAATGATCAAGTATTTAATGAAAAACACAAGTAATCAACAAGTAAATACTCAAGGTGGGGATAAAAACCTGCAGGAGGGGCGGCATTCCGTTTGGAAATCAGATGTGTTTTTATTTTTACACTATTACTTACGACCCCAATCCAAACTATTAGAAAGATTGTTATCAGGTACAGCTTTTAGTTTGTTTTTTTTTTTTTTTTTTTTTTTGTTATCAGTTGCTATAACGTTTTGACTAGTGTAACGTTTTAATTATCTAAGCTAATGTTTGCGCGTGCGTGCGTGTACAGTATGTGTTGTACGCGCGTACGTTTGATTGGGTGCGTTAGATCTGCAATATACCGGTATCATCAACAAAAATGTATAACCCTACAAACAGACAGACATAAGAGGAAATAAACGAACACTTTTTAATGGATAAGGCATGTAAAACTATTCAACTACTATCACTGATGGGTACTCTTTCTCACTGTTCCCTTCGCCTCACTTACCCACACTCCCTCCACTCATGCATCCACAACTTGTTATCACCACTGAGTCAACTAACTCTCTTCTCTCTCTCTCTCTCTCTCTGTGTCGCCAGTTTTTCTGACGACTACTCTATATTGCCACCAGAGGGAGATACATTGTATTTTCAAGTTTAAACATGCATCGTTCATCATTATTTTTTTAAAGTCAGCTTTTAAACCGACATTGGATGTCGAATTGCACATGTTATTAGTATCGGACATGAAGCGATTATTGATTCGGCAATTTTCTTTATATATATATATATTGTTTTTTTTTTACTATTTATGAGCAACGTTGTGGAGAAGTAGTATTACAGGTGCAAAATTCATTGATTAGTAAAGGGCACTTTTTCTTTCTCTTACTTCTAGTAAGAGGAAGAAGTATTGCGTTCATGCCAAATTTTGGAAACAGAGTTTTTTACCGGAACTACATGTTGTGAAGTCCCCTGAATACGAAAACAATTTGGTGTGGTACACTCACACGACTTTGAGAATCCAGAACCGGCCAAGAACAACATAAATTTGCATGCTACTAAGTATAAAATCCCAGATGTTATCCAGCATTGCGGATCCATCCACACATTTTCAAAGTTTATATTCCACTTAACTAGCAGTAAGGCATCCAATATATTGAAGCAAGTATTACTTCGGTCAAATTTCTTCAACCGGAAGTACGAATTGACCGAACTCTACCCCCCTTTCTCTAAAATGGCTGCAATCATTTTTGTAGTTATCTCCAACTATTACTTTTATATGACACATTTTTCCCGGTATGTTATACGGGGAAACTGCATTGTTAAACTTACTGGGTTTTACCATTTCAGAGAAGACCTACCTGTATATAATAATAAGTAGTAATGCATTGACTAAAAATATAAAGTTTGGTGAAAAGTAAGAGGAAGTATTGCTATAGTGTCAAATTTTCGAATTTGAGTTTTTATTATTATTATATGTCTGGGGGGAGGGACCAAGCCCTACGCTATCCGAAGTCCCAATGGCCCCATATAGCTACCCCAAGAAAAACAACAACAAACCGGGTCTAGAACGAATATCCAGACCCGGGTCTAATCTATCTAAGATTCATCGCAGTCCGAACTAAACGGACAGTAACCTTAAGAGGAAATAGCCTAAGCTCTTCCACAGACTTCCTGCTCCGACCAAAGGTCCTGAACCTAATCTCCTCACAACCCAGACAATCTGTCATAAGATGGATGGGTGTTTCCTCCTCTGTCTCACAGACTCTACAAAATGGATCCGGCATGAGCCCCATTACGTAGAGATGTCTCCTTAAACCACAATGTCCACTAAGGGATCCAACCAGATGCCTGAGAGAGCTCCGTGAAAGACACAGCAACGTCTCAATACACAGCCCTGTCCGGAACCCCGATGAGCATTTTGGACTGCCAACAACCAATTGAGGTCATCCATAAGGTGGAATGCTGTGAAGCTGTCCATGATTGGAAGCCTGACACACATGTGCCAGAAGACACGCCAACAGCAGGCTCGGGACCAATAAAAGGGAGAGAGACGCGTAATTTGGCAAACCTATCCCACCTCCTCATTCCCAAAAATTCCCATGTGACCCGGTACCCACACTAGAAGCACATCCTTCAGAGAAGAAAGCTTTAATCCGGTCTTTGAGTTTACGCCGGAAATACATGTGTTGAGGTCTCCTGAGTACGAAAAAAGGTTTCTAGCGAATTCTGTACGTCTGTGTGTGTGTGTTTTAACAGAATATCTCAAAAACGAAAAGTCGCAGGAAGTTCAAATATGGTATTCAGTTTAGGTACTGCCTATCGCATCGGACACGAAGATTTCAGGCAGAAATCCATCAACCGAATCGCAACTTTACTGAATAATTTTTTCCCGTTTTTCGTGATTTTCACGAAAACGGTTCCAACGATTTTCTTAAACTTCGTATGCTATCTATACTAGCTAACACTTTTTACTTGAAGCTTCCCCCAAAAAACACCACTTTAGTACAATATACGGTTCTATCAGTTATATAATATTAATATACACTAGAAGCATTGCTACAATTCCAAATTTGAAGAAAATCGTTTTACCGAAAGTGCGCTTTTTTACAGAAAAAAGTTTTTCAAGATTTTTGGAATTTTCTCGAAAACGGTTGCAGCGATTTTCTTTAAACTCGGAATACTTGCTGCATAGATAAAAACCTACCCACTTTAATTTTGTAACATTTTTCTGAAAAAACTGATTTTAGAGGGGGTATTGGGGAGCTTGTCAGTTAGTTTAAATTTAAATTTGCAAAATTTTGACATAGAGCACTCCACATAAGACCGCTCAAGTATATAAGTAAAATCTCCACCAACATTTTTATGGCCAAACTAACTAAATACTGTGGTGTTGCAATTTTAAAGAAAATTTCTTGATTAAATTGTATTAATTTAGAGTAAGGCTCACAGTAGTGTGAGTGTTTCATGCCGGATTCTTTTTTTTTTTTGTTCATTATAAGAACGTTAAACAATAAAAAAATTGTTTTATAATTAAAGACTATGTCCTTTTTAAAAAGATCTAAAGATCTACTATGCAACTGTTGAAATATTTTTACTCTAATAAAATAAATACAATAAAGACGAAGTCACGATCCGCGTATAAAAAAAAACCAAAGAAAGTAAACTTGAAACTGTTCACAAAAATATGGCCAACGTTATTAATCACTTAAAATATATATACAAGTCCATTTAGTTGTGTAAGGCGAGTGTGGACAGGGAACTGTGGGGCAGGCAACAGCCTGATATATATTTTTTTTATTTTACAAGCGAGCAACTCTAAAAGCTTTAAAACTGAAAAACAGAAAACATAATAAAGTAAAAATAAAACTCCGAACAGCTGATAAAATATTTTAAGTGGTGCATGTTTGGGAGTTTAGTTTTTAATAGAGTGGGGATATTATAAACTTGGGCATTTCCACTTGGCTTATTGCCTCATTAAGTGCTTCTATTCATCATTAATTAAACTAACCACGCAAATATATACATATATATTAGTGTTTTTTTTCTCGTTTTAACTGACGAAACTGGAGAAGTAGTGAGACACAGATATGTGAAGCTCTTTTAAGAGCATTTTTACAAAAACCTTTTTTAAAAACAAAAGTGCGATTCTGACAGTGTCCTTTATAGATAAAGCACAAAAGATGCAAAGAAGAACACCACAAATAACGCTCTGAAGAAGAAAAAAGAAGGTCAAATGGAGAAATCTCTCACCTCCTCTCACTCACATTTACGGTGCCCTCTCACTCACTCTTCCTTCTCTCTTTCCATCGTAAGCGTGGTCTAGGTTGATTGCTTGTATATATTTAACGCTATCTACTTTAAAATGTCTTTAAAGAGTGAGAGAGATAGAGAGAGACAGAAAAACAAGTTTACTTGAATAAAATGTACATTAGTCATTTATCTTTAAACGTTTTGATTGCAGTTTATCAGTTCGTTTGTGTTAGTGTGAGTGCGCTAGTGTATTGGTTGAAGTAATTAATTAAATAGGTTTTATGATTTTTTGTTTTTTTTTTAAATTCAGACTTGCAACGAAATTCTTACGTTGATGAATTTGTATTCAATTTTTATTCAACTCTTCTTTTTTTTCCCAGAATTTTGCAATCGTGCAAAAATTTTAAAATTTAATATCCACCGGAAATTATAGGTTTTTCAGATTCCATTAATTACGAAAAACAAAATGTTTCTAACGAATAATCTATTTAGTTTTGAAAAAATATCTCAAAAAAAAAACGCAGAAAGCTTAAACTTGAGATCTGACACGTATGT
Organism: Triatoma infestans; assembly: GCA_011037195.1. Taxonomy (NCBI): domain Eukaryota; kingdom Metazoa; phylum Arthropoda; class Insecta; order Hemiptera; family Reduviidae; genus Triatoma; species Triatoma infestans. The sequence goes on from JAAEAF010000214.1 coordinate 104,562, forward strand.
TTTGGAGAAAATCCATCAACCGAAGATGTGCGACTTTATTGAATGAATTTCTTTTTCACTTTTTTTGGTGATTTTCATGAAAACAGGCTTTGTTTAAAAAAATCCTATAATCCTATCTATATAGATAAATATCTATCACTTTTATTTGAAATATTTTTCTCGGGAAATTCTGATTTTTTGGGGGGTTTCTGGGGGAAAAGCAACGTTAAGCTTTCCACTAAAGGGAGGGGAAAGAGTTCTGATGGAACGGGTTCGGCCTACTTAAGAGAACATTACGACAATATGGACTCTTCGCAGTTTTCTTTTTGAGGGGAATTTTCAAATTTGGCGCTGCGTTGCGTGTATCGAATTTGGAATCGAAGATATCACCTGACCTCAAGCCTAGTCAGACTCCACGTGGTGTGGATCAGACGTCTTTTCGGTTTATTTTCTTGAACACCTTCGCCTAATCATAATTTATCTGCACCATGGGTACATCACAACCATTTCTCGAGAGTAAGTATAAACCCATCAATTTTCCATCCCATTTCCTTCCCAGCAGATTGTAAGTCTTTTGGTCTTCGACCGTGGATTGCAGATGTTAATCATAACTAATCATTTTGTCTTCTTTCTATCTTTGTTGTTTCATCTGTTGACCAATAGGGCTGTGGCATTTTGCTCATTAATAATTCAAGGCTGATGTAAGAGTTGGAAGTCTACTGGGTGCTTGAGGTCTAAGTGCATCTACTTCCATCAGAGATATTTTCCGTGATAGCCTGCTTCTTTTTGTGGTCATCGATCGGTTTCGGGCGTATACCCATCATCAGGATGCGTTTATCAAACAATGTGATAACACAGATTTGCGCAGAACAAATTCAGTTTATACACTAGCGTATTACCAGTAATTACACTAGTGTATAAACTATAATACACTAATACACTATTGTAAACTGTAATACACTAGTGTATAAACTGAATTTGCTCTGTGCAAGTCTGTGTTACCACGCTGTTTGACAAACGCATCCTGATGATGTGCGAACGCCCGAAACCGGTCGATGACCACAAAAAGAAGCAGGCTATCACGGAAAATATCTCTTATGCTTTCCAGCTCTGCGGAACCAACCACAGAGCTTTCGGGGGCTCTGAAATCTAGAATAGCATAAATATATAAGCATTTAGACGAAGTTTAATGAGAAATTGTCATTAACTATAATTAGATTTGTAATCACTGCAGTAAGATAGATTGTCTGAATATTTATCATAGATTTTTAAATAAAATTTAATTCCAAACACCTCCATTTTATTCATGTTCCATATTATTAGACAATGTAAATAACCTGTCAGTAAATAACCTGAATCAATGAACAAGCATAGAATAGAATAAACATGTTTGGAGCAATAAAAATGGATACAGTTTAGTTTCAGGCAACAAAACAAAAAAGAAAACAGGTAACTATAAAAACATTCGAAACACTGAACATACTTAACTAACTACGTCATTTGTTGCAAAAAAAATAAAGAACCAATGAAAACAAAAATAACAGCTGATCACAAAATGTGATATTAAGTATGATTATCCAATTGGATTAGGGTAAATACAGGGGATGTAGCAAGAACAAAATGGTTTTCTCTTGTAAAGTGTTGTTGTTGTTGTTGCTGTTTTTGTAGTTAGCGTTGTTAAAGTGAAATGTTATTAAATATTTCAACATGTGATTGACAAGTCCCATTTAGGGAAAACGATAGCGATTTCTCTCTAGTGTTTGTAAATGTATGTGTGTGTTTGTAAGTGGGAAACAGTTTAAAGGGTTGTTATATATACCAATGTACCAAAGTTGTAAACTTTGCCCCTTGTACTAACGGCCAGATAGGCCTAGGAAACAGTAAGTATTAGCCAGTAGTGTTAGTGGCGCTGTTTGGGAAAACAACCAGTTTTCCAGAAACTGGTTTTGTCTGCCCCCTTTTAGTGCAAGTAGTAGGCGGTTTGAGGCCGGAATAACATTGATACAGGTTGGGTTGATTGTAGTGGGGATATGTTTCAGTGGTTGGGACTAAGATGGGATGGTCTATATATAGTTAAGTGAATTGCTTCTTCAGTAAGAGCGGCAAGAAAAGCTCTCAAGTTGTTGTTCTGTTCCTGTTAGATAAACTGGATTAAAGGAGTCTCCACAAGTAGTGACATCCTAACACGCAATATCCTCTCCTTCGCAACCTTCCACTCTCACACTTATACCATCTCTCTCTTACACTTTAGCTTACGTAACATACACGTGTAACTAAATACGTGGCCACAAGCCATCACACTAGTGCCACCTATCTAAACAACAATTTACAACTTTGTGATCATTACATCATGTATGTATTCCAACTAATTTAAAAACAAATTTGTTTTTTTAACGTTTTAATTTTACATTTAAAGGCAAGCGCGTATTTTTACTTTCTCTTACTGCTGTAAGAGAGAGAGGAAGTATTGCAATCATGTCAAATTTTCGATATAGACTTTTCACCGGAAATACACGTTTTGAGGTCCTCTGAGTCAAAAAGGTTTTTTAGAAAATGATCTGTATGTATGTATGTATTGAGTGTGTGAACAACATAGATCAATAACGGAACAACGCAGCAAGTTCAGACTTAATATTCCGTTCAGGTATGACCATAGGATCCGATAGTAAGTTATGTGACAAAATATCTCCACCGGAAGTACCTCTTTAGTGATTTTTTTCCCCGCTTTTTTGCGATTTTCTCAAAAATAGCTCCAACGATTTTCTTTAAACTTGTTATATCAACTATACATACAAAAAGCTACAACTTTAATTTGAAACATTTGCCCGGGAAAATTTATTTAAGGGCACTTGAGGGGATTAGGTTTTCCTCTAAAGTGCTATTCCAGTATGTTGCACAATTCTATCATCTAAATAATATTAATTAGAATTAAATATGTTGTTAAATTGCCGAGCTTGAAGAAAATCAATGACAGGAAGTGCGTTTTTTACTGAAAAATATTTTTCACTTTTCTGCTATTTTCTCTGAAACGGCTCCAATGATTTTTTTTTTTTAAGTATGTGAACTACACATATAAAGAGCTACAAGTTTTAAGGGTAAACTCATTTAAGGGGGCTTTTGGGGGAGTGGAGTGGTTATGTTTTCCTGTAAAGTGCTATCTTAGTTGATTATACAAATTCTACCATCAAAAAAAAAATTAATTAGAAATAAATAGATTACCAAAATTGTGAGTTTTAAGAAAATTAGTAAATCGGTAGTGCGTTTTTACTGTACAGCTTTTTCAGTTTTCGCGATTTTCTCCATAAAAACACCGACGAATTTCAGTAAATTTGGTATATCAACTATAAAATTTGTCAATTATAATATTGTAAATACCATTAAGAGAAAGTTGTGTGAGTGTTTCATACCAGTACTTTATTATTATGGTAATAAAAACGAAAACCTTAAGTTTTTATGAAGTGTGATAATGCGGGGAAATTTTATATTTATTGTGTGATATGAGGGGAGGCTAAAAGGTCGAGAATCGCTGTTAAAAATATTATTTTGTTAACCATGATTTTAGAAAACATTCTATTAGTATAATTGTGAAATATTAATTAGAGTGAATAAGAATAGTTGAATATAAAAACTGTACATTTAAAAGATAGTAGAAACTATTACAATTGAGTGCACTCTATAGGCAACTTGTTGAAATCACCTAAAGTACTTTTTATATACTGCTCAAAGATAATTAAATATATATATGCATATATATATGTTTTTATAATATATTTGTATATACGTATGTGTCTGTGTATTCAAACCAGTTAAAAACATATGTATCGACACTTACGGACAACTCTAGATTACACACATCCTTTTGCCAATGCTGTTAATTATCATTGCAAGTTTCTTAATGCGCGTGCGCAACAGAACCAAAGTGACTGTCGCCCCCTCTCATATTGTGGCTCTCTGTTTCTCTCTAGTTATATTAATTAGAAAGCATCAAGATATCTGCAGGAAACTTGTCGCTTGAATTTATATATTGCATTTGTATTATCTTATATATAACTGTTTATTATGCTGTAAGTGGATTTTTTTTTTCTAATGCTGTTTCCTATTTTTATTGTCTCTTTATTATCAGAGAATACATGGTAAGAGTTGCGTAACCGCATTGTTTCGCCGAGGCGACTCAGGCTGGGGAGCGTGGACGTAAAACAGAACTTTCAAAACCTCTGGGCAAGTTTTACCAAGCATCTTCCAGTAGGTTGGAAGATGTGTCCCGTTCAATCTAACAGAAGAATCAGGGAATCAGGAAATTGTGACTGGAATCCTACAGCCAGGTCACAATTAAAGCACTCTGCTCACGTTCAAAAATGATTTAGGTATGCCTCGGGCAAACTCAATGACTTTGGACGGAAACAATAAAGTTACCACCTTATTTTGGGTATAAGGGCATGTTGGCATGGAGAACGGTGGCTAATAAGGAACTAATAACCTACCCTTCGCAGGGCCAGAACTCTTTTTTTTTTTTGTGGGATAATGCGGCCAGATTCTCCGGGGAAGAGTTCAGAAAGGATGACAGAATCAAAATATCCCTACTCTGGAACTGAACCCTGCCAGAAGCCCCCCAGAAGACTGAGGTGAACTGAGGAGACTAATAATTTGGTCTAGGCATTTATGGACCTGCACTTTTATGCAGAGATTTAGGGGACTCCAATACACTTCCTGATGTTCAGCGATGCTATTTATCCAAAAAAAAATTATAAAAAGCCTGGGAACCCACCGTTTGTTGGAGGAGGAAAACTGCTTAGAACCTTCCCAGATTCTAAGCTTCTTTGATTAAATACACTTATAAGAAGGGGTGCCCGGAAAAGAGAAATTTTTCATCGAAGCATTGCTGTACAATGTCCCTTAGCACAAAACAGGAAGAAGCTTATAAACGTTTACTTGAGTTGGCCATAAAAACAAATTAGTAGGAGTTATCATATATCTAAGCGTACATTGTAAGTGCCTTCGGTCACAACCAACAAAGCTTATATAGCATCAATTTAAACATAAACCTAACTGTAGGCTTCAAAACCCCGATAAATCACTTTTTTTTCGGAAAAATGTTAACCTTATAAAAATTATAAAAACTTATAACCTTATTGAAATAAATAACCTTATTAAAAATGATAACCTTATAACCTGTGCATGCATTTGTTTACATAAACATAGTAACTAAACTTTTTAACTATTATTTGTAACTGTGCTTGTGATAATGGAATCGCTTTCATGTATAAAGTGTAATGAAGAAATTGACATGTCTGATAGATCACTTAAATGTGATGGTTGTTTACGTTTAATGCATGTAAACTGAAGTGATTTGTCAGCAACTGAGGTTAAGTGTATGTCAATTCAGAAACGACACCTGAAACTATTATGCAAAGACTGTGAAGTTGATTTGCGAGATCTTCCAGACATCAAGACAATGCTAAATAATTTATCCCAACAAATTGCAGACCTCGTTGCAGCTCAGTCGTCTCATGTGTGTAAGTGCTCATACCAGGTAGCAATCAGTCTATTTTCGAGGAAGTATTAGCCAAAATAAATGCTCGAAATAGAAGAGTTAACAATGTTCTTATTTAATGCAAAAGAATCGGATGCTCCAACAATAAAAGAAAGAATTCTTTTTGACAAAGAATTTGTAAATAACTTAATTTCAGACTGCTCTGCTAAATTAGGTATGACTGAACTTATAAAGGTGACACAAGTTATTAGACTTGGTAAATTCCTTGTCCAAGGTAAACCTCGACATTTAAAGATTGTTATGTCCAGTGTCCACGAGGCTCATGAATTTTGTCCTTGTGTAGATCCACAGTTACGTATAACACTTGATAAAACTAAATTTCGTTCTTGTGTAGATCCACAATTACGTATAACACTTGATAAAACGGAAAGGCAGCGTAATGTGTATAAAGCTTTGTATTCTGTACTGCAAAAAAGAAGAGAAGAGGGAGAGAACAACATAATGATTAAGTACATCAGAGGACGACCTGAGATCGTAAGCACCCGCTCTAATTCAGATGAACATCCAGTAAATTCGACCTCAAAAAACTTTCAATAAATCTGGCTGTGTTTTACCAAAATGTTCGAGGCCTTAACACAAAGTTGGAAAAGTTTCGATCAAATATCCAATCCATCAACTGTGATGTGTTGTTGTTGTCAGAAACATGGCTTAAACAAAGTGTAACAGATAATGAGTTAAATTGGTTCAATTACCAAATTTTTCGTTGTGATCGAAGTGGTCAAACTAGTGTTAAGATTAGAGGTGGTGGACTTCTCTTAGCCAAAGAAATTGTTACAATGTTAAGCAACTCGATCCTCATATGTCTAATATTAAATACGTTTATGTCTCATTAAATTTTCCAAGTGGTCAGATAATAATAGCTTTAGTGTACATCCCACCTTCTAGTAGTGACTACATTTATTAAGAATTCTGTAATAACCTAGAAGACATATATGTTAGATTTCCGAATGCTAAATTTTTATTTGTTGGTGATTTTAACTCACCTTTTACTATAGTAATTCATGATTAGATATTGCAGATGGATTACCATCTAATAATAAAGTTAAATTAATATATATGTCTGTGATAAAATTAATGAAACTTAAACAATGCAACAAGGTATTCAATATTTATAATAATATGTTGGACCTAATCATTACCAATCTTCCAGTTGGCTCAGAAAACAGTGCAGCCAATGCTCTTTTAGATATAGATCATTATCATGCACCATTGGAATTTAATATTAGAATTACAATTTCCAAAATCAGGTCGCATGTTTCATTGGATCAATTTAATTTTAATAAATGTAGCTTTAATGATATTGTGGAGGTACATGGATGATAATCTAGATGTAAAATTCTGAAAGATTGTGATAACGTAGATAGTATGGTGTCTAAATTCTATTATTTTCTAAATTGTGCAATTCGTAAGTTTGTTCCTTAAAGGAAATTAGTAAATCCTACTTTTCTAGTATGGTATTCTGATGTACTAAAAAGATTGATTAAACAGAACTACACAGCCAGTGTAAATATCAAATGAATGTTGATTATGCTAATTATATCACTGATGTTCAGAGTTCAGTTGTTAATGGCAACATCAAATATTTTTGGTATTATACCAAATCTCTAAGAAGGAAAGATGGTTTACCAGATACTGTTTGTTTGGATAGTATAGAAGCCGAATACGGTCCAGATATGTGTAATCTTTTTGCTTTATTTTTCTCTATTGTGTACAAGCAACTAGATAATGTTATAAATATTCTGGATTATAATTTCAACCGATATATGGATGTTGGTAATATTGTAATAGGCGAAGGGGAAATACTTAAGGCTTTGAATCAGCTAGATATTTCAAAAGGTACAGGTCCTGATGGTCTGCCTCCTGTGTTTTGCAAAACCTTAGCAAATGTCCTGACTCCTCTGCTTAACGTTATCTTTAGTTTATCTCTTTCTTCTGGTTATTTTCCTCAGTACTGGAAACTCACTTATATTACTCCTGTTCACAAATCTGGTGAAAAAATAAATGTTAGAAATTATCGACCTATTGCAGGGCTCTCTGTTGCAGGGCTACCCAAGATTTTTGAAAAAATAGTGTAGGACAAGTTAAAGCCTGGCTTATGTCGAATTGTATCTCCTCTGCAATATAGCTTCATGCCTAAATGCTCTTTTTGCTCAAATCTAGTCTCGTTTTTGAGCAGTATGTCATGAATTATCTTGAGGTAGGCAATCTGCAGGTTGACTGCATATATACTGACCTGGCAAGTTATTATTAATTAATATTTACGGGTAGTATGTGCTGTAGAGGTTCCTAGGAAGTGAACATCTGAGGACAGCCCTATCTGGACTGTAACTTGAGACTCTGCTAACAAGTCCGGTGCGCAGGGTTAATCCCCTCCATTTCAATGTGCTTACTATAGAAATAAAGGCCTTTCAGTTTTGTTTTCAATGTTTTTACCTCTCAAAGGTGTTTGTATCTGCTCGGACAGCCAAGCTGCGCTGAAGGCGCTGAGTTCATGTCTCTTCACTTCCAGGTTGGTATTAGAATGTTCTAAGAGACTGGAAGAGCTTTCTTCTCTGAAGGATGCATTTTTCTCTTCATGCCGGGTCCATTTTGTAGAGTCTGTGAGACAGAGGAGGAAACACCCATCCATCTTATGACTGATTGCCTAGGTTGTGAGGAAATTAAGTTTAGGACCTTTGGTCGGAATAGGATGTCTGTGGAAGAGCTTAGGTTATTTCCGCTTAAGGTATTTGTCCAATTTATTCGGAGTGCGCTGAATCTTAGATGGATTACATCTACGTCTGGATATTTGTTCTAGACCCGGTTTGTTGTTGTTTTTCTTGGGTAGCTATAATGGGCCCAGTGTGGCTTTGGATAGCGTAGGGTTTGGTCCCTCCCCACAGACAAATAATAATAATAATAACTTTACCTCTCCCTCTAGAAAGTAAAGTGTCCCTTTACCTGAATGTGACACTCCCTGTAGAGTGTCTTAAAGTTGAGACAGCGCCCGCGTTTTGATATAAAAGGACTAAAGTCTCAACCCGAAGATCTTAGTGTTTGTATGAAATGACTGCGTAAATCTATTTAAGAATTCTTAATTCAAAGTGTTAATTTCAATATACTATATAGTTTCACAGCCTGTATAATATTAAGAGCAATTAAATGTGTTATAAATATGGCAACTTCGAACAAAATTGAGGTTAGAAAAATAATGTGATAGAAATATTTCTTACTTCTAGTACAGCGTCAACAATCTTAGCGTACTGCGCATCTGACGCACTCCAACAGAATTCAAAAAGCGCTCGCCATTAACTACCAGTTTTAACAACAAGCTCCTTTGAAATCCCAATGATAAAGACCCAGATTTTTTTGAATAGAACGGATTCAGACTTAAAAAGTCTTGAAAAATCGAGGAAGTTTTGGATATTCTTAGTGTCTTACGAGTTTACTAGAAGTCTAAGTGTCCAAGAAATTATCTTCGTCCAGCTGTCTCTCTAGTCGCTCTCTGAATCTCTACTGTTAACTTACAATTCAATTAAGTAAAACGTAGAAATATACAATCATGAAAGTAATGGAATGAATTAACGAGTTTAAGTAATGAGAAAAGATATGCGATCTTCTAAGACCATTATAATCATCTTAATTTCTGAAGAATTATTACAAAGCACTTAGTAAGCAGTATTTAAGGAGATAAGCAAGGAAGGAAGTTTGAACATAATGTCTGTTCTGGGAAAGTTAAGTTTTAACATAGTGTTAATCAATTAAAAGGGAAAGGTCTCATCAAGGCTTAATGACACGGGTAGCTTCTTCATCAGCAATGGATTTTCTAATGTGGGGCCGTACCATACAGCCACAGAAGAAGCTTAACTACTATTTAGTTAAACTAAACTAGAGCACACTCTAGTAAGACTCTCTCTGCTCTCTTTGCCTGCCACACTCACTATTTATCCCCTCCCCTATGTATTTGTGATGGTTAAGTAAAGAGAAGGTTACATTTTGTAATAGCAGTTAGAGGCAGGAGAGTTTTACGCACAACAAAGGAGGATCTGTTGTCCTTGTTGCTGCTGTTGCAGCTACTACCACTACCACCCTTCTTTAGGGAACGTTGGAAATGCTCTCCAACCACTTAACTGGTGCCATCAGCACAGAACAACACACTGCCTTCATTAAGAAGTTACCAACTTCAATTCTCTCTCTCTCTCTCACACACACCGCCCCTTAGTTTACCAATTGCTATCATCAACAAAACAGAGACAACCTTTCTGCCTTCCTTCCTTTAACTCCAACCCTACCCAGTAACTTTTAACTTCCTGCTTTAGATGGTTGTTTAATTTTAATCTAAAATTGAAAGTGTTTAGCATTTTCCACGTTAAATTATTTTTAATGTTTTGACATGTCAGTTTTTAGGTTAATATAAATTAAACTCTATATCACATCATCCTTATAATTTTTAAAGAACATTAAAATTACATCGCTAAAATTCCATGTTTGCAAAAAAAGCTGCTTTTTCTAAAATTTCCAACGATTTTTGAATTTGTAAATAACTCAATTTAATTACAATTAAATAATTTATAAACTTTTCATCTTATCTGCATCTTATATTGTCATTGTTCATTACTTCATATTGTTTGTCAAATCATTACTCACACATATTATTAATGTTTTTAGTTTAATTTGCATTCATTATTTGTCGTCTGAAATTATTTAATTTTCTTTTTTTGTTAATCTATGTATATATTTATTTAAGTTACAGTTTAACTAATGTACTTTATTACATGCAGTACCGAAGGTGTGGTGCATGTAGAAAATAAACTCCCCAATGGTAGGGTTGCTACCAAAGGAAAACAATAAAAATAAAAAAAAAATACTATAAACACAAATGAATCAATATCACGTTTATTTCAAACATTTCCCGGAAAAATCATGCAAGAAGGTTTTTTTGGGGGGGGGCGAGTGGAGATCAGGCTTTTCTCTAAAAATCCATTTCAATATATTACACGGATTCTGTCATCTGCATAACATTAACATATAGAGTCAACAAAGCTTTACATACATCGCGTAAGCAAAAGGCGAGCGGTAAACGATGGAAAATACTGATTACACAGCCCTTGCCCAGTTGCCTGCCAAGAAAAGTAGCCACAGCCAATTTCCGCCTTCTGACTATCTCCAGGTTCATCTGAATAGGATAGGGGTTGTTGACTGCCCCATATATCCCCTCTGCCTAGAGGGATGGATGCTGGACATCTAAACTCCCTGCCAGTCTCTGGATATTGTCTGCGATAAAGTTTATAGAAATGGCATGGAGAAGAACTCCGCAATATAGTGGACTGCTGTATACCTGATGGCTGAAAAAGCCTTGCAAATGGCGTAATAAAAAAAAAATTAACATATATTACAATTCCAAGTTGGAAGAAAATCAGTCTACCGGTAGTGCGAGTTTACAGGTTTTTTTAGTTGTTTTTGGGGGGGAGGGGATTTTGTCGAGAAGACTATAACAGTTTCTTGTAAACTTGATATCCAACTGCACAGATAGAAATCTAAATTAAATTGAATTTAGACAATTTTGCGGAATTTTTCAAATTTTATTTGCGTTGGTTCAATATTATTAGTGCGCCCCTTGTAGGCTACAATGTAATCATCAGAGACATTTTCCGTGGTAGCCTGCTTCATTTTGTGGTCATCGACCGGTTTCGGGCGTACGCCCATCTTCAGGATGCGTTTTTCGACAGTGTGACAACACAGACTTGCACAGAGCAAATTCAGTTTTACTAATTAAAACTGAATTAACTAGGTAAAACTAGGTACTAATTAACTGAATTACTAGATAAAACTGAATTTGCTCTGTGCAAACCTGTGTTATCACACTGTCTGAAAGAACGCATCCTGAAGATGGGCGAACGCCCGAAACCGGTCGATGACCAGGAAAATGAAGCAGGCTACTACGGAAAATGTCTCTGAAGCTTTCCAGCTCTGCAGAACCAACCACTACATCTACAATGTAATCACTTCTGTTACCTACCGTCTGGTTGATAGGTTGGTAAACTATCTTCCCGTCACCATTATATTATGTTTGGGGATAAATGAGTAAAATTTAAAGAAAAAAAAATAGGAAAGTCGTGTAAGTGTTTCACACCAGATTTTATGTTTTTTGAGAAATTGTTAGTAAACTGTATTCTCACAGACTCACAGTCACACACACACACAAGAATTTGAAAAAACATTTTTACTTTCTCTTAATGACGCTATAAGAAGAAATATTGCAATCGTGTCATATTTTTGGTAATTGAGACTTCACGGTCACTATAACAACTCACAAAATGGAAAATCGCTGAAATTGGCGACAAACGATCTTGATATTTTGCTTAGGTGCTGCCAGTGGATAATAAAAGATGTTTCGGTCAAAAATCGTTCGTCCAAAAGTACACTTTAGAGATGAATAGATCTTTCCGTTTCTATGCGATATTCTCGAAAACATCAAACACTATTTTCTTTTTACTTTGTACATCAACTGACTATGAAGAGAAAACTTTCAGTTTAAACATTTTTTTCTGGAAAAATCATTAAAGGAGGATTGTCTGGTAGGAGGGAGGGGTGACGTTAGGCTTTCTTCTAAAGTGTCATTTCAATACAATATACGATTCTATCATCTAAATAATATTAATAATAAGATGTTGTGGTTGGGTCCGCAAAGCTGGGGAAAGCATCAGAGATATTTTCTGTGATAGCTTGCTTTATTTTGTGGTCTACACACGCCCATCATCAGGATATCTTCCTGACAAAACACAGACTTGCACAGAGCAAAGTCAGCTTATTAACTGAACGTATAAGTGTTGTATAAGTGAGTGTATAAAGTGCAAGTCTGAATTATCACACTGTTTTATCAAGACATCCTATCCTGGTGATGGGCGAATGCCCGAAACCTGTTGATGACCACAAAATGAAACAGGCTATAACGGAAAATATCTCCGATGAATATTATAAAGAATAGATGCGTCAGTAAAAATCGGTTTACCGGACGTACGATTTTTGTTGTATAATTATCAGATGCACATGCTACGTACATTTTCAGTTATATGCGAAAATTGTAATTGGATAATACTCGAATATAAAACCAAAACTGTGTAAATTGGATTAACAGAAATTCGTGAGAGTATTCACACCAGATTTTTTCCATAAGAGAAAGTAATACGTAATTAAAAAATACGACACCATTAAAAAAAAAAAAACTAAAAAACTTGAAACTTACGTAGTGACATAAAAAAGAAAGAAAAAGTAAATATAAATAAATAAAAACTGGCGTATTTTAAAGTTGAGGTTATTATCTCGTCTAAGAGCATTAGCATTAAAACAGCTGGCAGTTCTTAATTAGATTATAATTAGTAGCGGGGTTGGAGGAGAATACGACAAGAAGTATAATGTGAAGTACACAGAGATGCTCACTACGGTAGTCTATGTAGCACTCTCCCCTTTTATAAAATTATCCCCTCCATGAAAACAACATGTAAGTATGCCGCCATTTTGTTAATTTCACCATGTTCTCCGGCGTATATTTAATTTCATATAGCAAGCTTTATCAACTGTTTTTTAAATACCTAATTTTAATAAAATCAAATTATTAAAATACTATCTAAATATAATTATTATTCGACCAGAAGTGTAGGCGATCAGTTTTTCTCGCGAATTTTAACAAACTATAGCAGCAATTGTATCATGAAAAAAATCTGGTGTGAAACACTCACACAACTTTCTCTTACTTCAGTTTTCGAAATTGTAATTGACAAATTTTATAATTTATGTACCAAATTTGATGAAATTCATTAGAGATCGTCGAAAACTGAAAAAAAATTCAGCAAAAGCGCACTTCCGGTTTACTTATTTTCTTGAAACTCGGAATTTTGGACATCTATTTATTTATAATTAATTTTGTTTGGATGATAGGATTGTATAATCACCTATTGTAGCCTTTAGAGGAAACCTAACCCCACCCCGCCCTTAAATGAATGAATTTTTCCAGAGAAATGTTTTAAATAAAAGTTGTAGATCTTTGCATTAGTATTTGATATTCAAAGTTTAAAGAAAATCGTCCAAGCCATTTTTGAGAAAATTGCAAGAAAGTAAAAAAATACTAGAAAACTGAAAAATACATTTTAGTAAAAATCGCACTTCCGGATTTTTTTCAAACTCGGAATTTCAACAACACATTTAATTCTAATTAATATTGTTTAGATGAGAGAATTGTATAGTAAACTGAAATAGGCTTTAGAGGACAATCCACCATCCGCCTCCCCTAAAAGTGCCCTTGAATGCATTTTACCGGAGATATGTTTTAAATAAAAATTGTAGATCTTTGTAAGTGTAGTTGATATATCAAGTTTAAAGAAAATCGTTGGAGTCATTTTTGTGAAAACTGCAAAAAAAGGAAAAAACCATTTAGTAAAGTGGTACTTCCGGTCGAGGAATTTCGACCGCTGGCCTACTGTCGGATCCCTGGACTAGAAACGAGATGGTGGGTGATGTCATGGAGAAAATCCGTCGGAAAAGTGAAAAAATAAAACGTGAAAAAAGTGAATCGATTTCCTTTAATCACGAAATATTGGCATCATATTTCATATAAACATTAGTGACAGTTAGAGTACCCTTGAAGATCCTATTTTCGAGAAAATCGAAAAATAAAATGGGTAAACAATCCATTAATCAAAATAGTACTTCCGGTTGAGGATTTTTTTTTTTGACCGATAACTTCCTGTCGGAACTTTACGTTAAATTCTTAACGGAATATCAAGTTAATAAGCTTATTCCGGGAATTAGTGTATTTTAGTTATTATGCTGTTTACATGTATTTACAAACACAAACCAAATGTATTTAGATTTTCTAAAAACCAAGAGTTCAACGGATCTCAAAACGTGTATTTCCGGTGAAAAATCAATTTTCGCAATGCGAAGAAGTAAGAAAAAGGATTATTTCAAATAAAATGATTTTTCTACGATTTTAAACAAAAACACACACACAAAACCAGTCTCAAGAGAGAGAATCAGCGACTGAGCAAAAGAATATCTTCCGAAAAGGTTATAAAAGTTTAGGTTAATATTTGACAATATTATGTTCACTTAAGTTTAATTAATCGTTATGGGTAATGATTTTTTTTAATGAACTTATAATTCCTCAGATGTTTTATTAGGTATGTATCAATAAAATAAAAATGTGATAAAATTAATCTGCCAGACAAATGAATTTTCTATTTTAATAAACGTATTTTACAAATTAAAAAAAAGAAGTAAAAGTTGATACAGAGACCCACTTATTTATTTTATTGAAAACCTTTCAAAGAGAATAAAACATGATTGGTTTAAAATAAAAACAACCAACCAATTGGAAAACGTTTTTTTTTTCTTTTTTAGAAAGCAACAGACGATTTAATCAAACTGGAAAACTTGCAGGACTTAATAATGCTTTTTGGATAAAATTGATAAAAAGATCAGTAAGACCAGCTGAGGTAAAATGCTCTGAACAAAAAAAAAAAAATATAGAACTTTTTGTATTTGATCAGATAAAATTGTATTTGACAAGATAAAGTGGTCTGGAAAATTGTAGCCAGACAACATAAAAAAATGAGCTACACTAACCTTTACTTTATATAACCTTCCAATTTAATTTTAATCAATTATTTGAATTTTTTAAATTGTTTAATCTTGTCCCATCATTTAATTAATTAACATTAGAAAGCTATTAAAATAATTTAACGCAACAATTATTCAATTGCTTAGATATTAGAGGTGCATACAGACAACTATACAGGCACATGCTTTTTCCTGCCAATTGTCCCTAACGACCAAAGAAATACATCTCTAATGGTGAAGGTCAGTTCGAGCAAGATCTGTAATTAATGAGGAGTAAAATTTATAATAAAATAGTAATTTTCTTCTTATTCAATCAAAAAACCGTTATAATATCATTTTGAAATTTTTTATAGGAATCATGTTTTCATTCATAACTTGTAAAATATCGCTCAAAGAAAAAAACCGTTCAAGTAAATTTTTCTTACAAAAAATAGAGGAATCTATTTCTTAAATAAAAACCACACCTCCCCATTTGAAAAAATGAAGTTGGTGCCTGTATCTCGCTTCTCGAAGCACCAAAACAAATTTGCAAATTAAATTTGGTTTTCTAACAAAAAAATTACGGGGACACGTATTTTTTAGTTTTTTCTAGCTATCTTAGTTTCCGAGAAAAAGTCGTTATCCATATTACCTTGGGACACCCTGTATATTCAAAAATACATTTCGACCTAAAATATTTACTTATTGATAGCTCCCTTGTATGTAAGTCTGTGTTTCTGTTTGATATAGAATGTAATCGTCTGCAAAATATGCAATCCTCATTTAAATGAACAGTGTTCATTTTTAGCGAATTTGTGAGGTGTGTGTGTGAGAACAATAATATTCCTCAAAAACGAATAATCGCAGTAAGTTCAAAACTTGGTATTCATTTAGCAAGAAACTTGGTATTCAAAATCGCATAAGATACGAAGGTTTCAGGCCAAATTCATCAACCGAAAGTGCTACTTTACTTTTCTTTTCTTTTTTCAGTTTCTCGCAATTTTCTCGAAAATGGCTTCAACAATTTTCTTTATACCTCGCGTACTCTCTACATACATAAATATCTTAACACTTAAACGTGGGAAAAATGATTTTTGGGGGGTTCAGGGGGAACAGTAACGTTAAGTTTCTTTTAAAGTAGTACTTCGGTGCAATAAATGTTTTACCACTTATATAATATTGATATATATATTGGGAGCATTGTTAGAATTCCGAATTTGAAGAAAATCGATTTTTAGTCGAATTTTGCAACTTTACAGAATAAGTTTTTTTGGATTTTTTCTTGGAAACGGCCATAGCAATTTCCTTTAAACTTCATGTGCTAATTGCACAAATATGAACGTGTTAAATTTATTTTGAAACATTCCCCATGCCCCCAAAATGATTTCAAGGAGATCTGCCGAATTGTGGCGTTAAATTTCAAATATTATTTGGTTTATTCATTGTTGTTAGCGCTGTCTACTGGCCTATAATGCAATCACATTTCTACTACCTGTCTGGTTGATACTTGTCCCTCAGGACCTCTGTATTTAATATTAGGGCAAATGAGAAAAATTTGAATTGTAAAGCTAATCTGCCGGTTTATTTAATATAATTAACAATAATAAGAAAAACTCGGGTGAATATTTCATAACAGATTGGTTTTGTGAATGTTGCGGGGTGAAAGATTGTTGTATTCTTAGACTGGAATACCCTGCAAGGCCTTTAAAATCCCTGAAGAAGAAAGAGTAGTCTACTTTCCTCCGTTTTCAAGGTTATTTGATCTCGTCAAAATTTGGTGCAAACCAAAAAGGATTAAACATACAGCTGCCACAATATTCCCACCTTTACTGCCTTCCAAATCCCAGTCCAACAGATGTCCCAATCTAGGCCACCGGATTTAAACATGCGGCTATCTTGAATCCTATAAAAAAAAGATCCATATGAAAAAGAACAAAGAAGAAAAGACATCAACTGTGGCTCTTAAGTTTCTATTAAGAACAATTAAGAAGGCTCCATAGGACTAAACCGTCCATGAACTTTCGTAGCAACGAGATTAATGTCAGATACTATTAGGTAGAATCATGCAAATCACTAAATGCACCTTAGATACAGTTTTCTACTAGTATCATAACAAATTGTACTGTTCTCATTTATACGGATAAAATTATTTGAATGTTTATTACAATTTGTTTAGTTGACGAACCCACTTTCCTGGAATCTAGACCTTCGTATAAGTGTCCCTGCCTAATAAGCGAACAATACTAACCCTAACAGACCCACGAAATTTCCAAGTGCTTGCAGAGGTAGCTGGTGTAAAAGTACTTGGGTTTAGCGTAACCACATAGGCAAGCTCTACTGCCACACACAGTCATTCTACTTGCCTATATTACACCTTACAAACATTAGCTTTCAGAAGATCAGGACGTCAGGGGAAAGAAATACTGGGTCATTAGGAACGCCACTGGGTGTTTTTGAATCTTATGAAAATAAGATGTTTACATTATTTAATAAGCAATTAATTAATGAGTACATATACAATTATTGTAATAAATAGATAATATACCGGAAATAACGAAATTTCAGCCATTAATTTTTATTTTTTTTATTGTTCCACCGAATTAAGCGGAAATGTATTTTTGATATTTAAAAAGTCATGGACAATTGAACAGTTTAATGGCCATCTTTTGTTTGATACAAATAACTGTAATCATTAAATAAATACAAGAGTGGACAATCAGTTGGCAACACTGTGTGATTAAACTATTTACCAACACCTCAATGGCGGTGGGGAGAAAATATGTAAGAGTGGGGCGCGCATTAATAAGTTCGTGTGAAAGGTTACAGCACGATTAATGAGCCTTGACTTGAAATAATTATTGTTATTATAAGGAAAAAAATAAAAAAAAACTCAAATAAAATAAAGTATAATAAAAACATAATAATAATTATGAGAGGTGAATTAACAAGATGGCGATTGTTAAAACTAATAGTTTTTGTCACAGCTTTGGAGAGAGAAAAAAATAAACTATTTTGTCTTCTTTGATACTTTTAGTTAGACAATTTAAAGTTAGGATAAAAATCACTAAAATATATTAATAACGTTGAATTAGGGATAAGTTCTTTAAAAAAATACGTTATTTTTATACTTTTGGCAAGTGGCAGATACAGAACAACAGCCACCGAAGTGATGTTCTTGAAACGTCAGAAGCAGCATTACAAGATCACAGTTTTTTTTTTAAAAAAAACTAAACTTAAAAACTTACATCATGAATCACTTGATCTATTCCAAAAAGTGAAATTAGGTGGGGAAATGCCCCTCACAGAGAAGGAAATCTAAGAAAACACAAAAAGAGTTTTGAAGTCTTGAATATAAGTCGAAAATCAGAGCGTGCGAGACATGTTTCCAAACTTTCAACTGCTAGAATCTTCCGCGGCTCTAATGGTAGCAGGAAATGTTTGGCGGTTGGTGAAAATGAGAACACTTGCCCTTAACCACGTTATATTTTCGATATACTTAAAAAGGGGTATAGAGTTATTTAGAGAATAGATTGACCAAGCGAAGAATGGTGATGATGGTAGCGTTATGGATGCAGAATGATGGCGTTGGCTGGCTAGTGAGCCATTTAAGACTTGTTTACTCCTTAGGCAGCTTACACACTGATGCAACGCAACTCACACGACCGACTCAAGCAACTAGTTGCATCAGTCTGACCCATAAGGATTCTGATTCATTTTACGAGAAGCATTCACACTTGTGCAATCCGACTGATGCAACCTTACGACTGGTTGTATGCGACTGGACATGCCGGTCGCACCGCGATCAGTTGCATTGGTTTTTGTATGTTTTGCCAATTAAAATATTATTTTCTTCATTTTATAGCAAAATGAACGCTGAAGCATTCAGCGTTAAATTAGTGCAAGAAGTAGAAAAATATCCAGCATTATACATAGAAGCACCATACATTTGTAGGGGTTTTAGTGAACCAGTGAACCCCCACCACTCATCCACTCTAGCTGAGAGAAACAGCCCCTCTCGCACAGAGAGGAGAGGCTCGGCCAGTATATATATATATATATAAGAGATGGACAGTCAGAGAATCATTCTGTTGAATTCAGTTTTGCACATCAGATATCATTCTGTTGATTTACAAATCAGTTTAACTTCACTCCGTACATATAATTTTAGCCACGTCAGTCTGTCAGTTCAGTTCAGTTCTAAACTCTACAGTGTAAAGTCCTTGGCAGTCAGTCATATACATATACATCAAATTATATATCTTAACCAAATCTTAAGGTGTTATTTATCACTCATCATCGACAACCAACATCTCCTCACAACACCCTTACACATTATACTAAGAAGGTTGTTGGACTCATCCTATACATAGATTTAAATTTAACCGGGTCATTGAGTTCCCTTGCAGCTACAAACATTCTTCGTTCAAAATTATCTACAAAATACGGGTGCACCCAGAAACGTCTTTTCCTTCTCC
This sequence comes from Triatoma infestans, assembly GCA_011037195.1. Classification (NCBI taxonomy): domain Eukaryota; kingdom Metazoa; phylum Arthropoda; class Insecta; order Hemiptera; family Reduviidae; genus Triatoma; species Triatoma infestans. The sequence continues at coordinate 124,143 of JAAEAF010000214.1, forward strand.
TAAGAAAATACCAAGAAATAATAACATCCTCATTTTCTGACGACTCCATTTCGACTAGATTATAGTCGCATCGATTGTACAACAATATGAAAACATCGGTCTCATGCAACTAGTTGCTTGAGTCGGTCGTGTGAGTTGCGTTGCATCAGTGTGTAAGCTGCCTTAAGGTTGTTATAGCAACTGATGTTTACACGTTGTAGTTATCTGGCCATTCATTATAAAGCCATTAAAGAAGGTCGGCATTTTATTCAATTTTTTCCTGCCGTTAGAAATATCTCATCCACTTTCGAAATTGAAGCTCATTCGCCAATGCATTGTAATGGTCGTGGCAGGAAAGGTAATGCGTAGTGAACGCTCAAAGGTGCAAAAGCGCTATGATGCGGTTGCTACTGTAACAAGTCCAGTTTTGTGTGGGAAAGTTGATTTTTCCATATGTTCTTAACAGGACACCATGTTTAAATTGTCACCTTTAGGGCATTTTAGCTCTCAGTACAAAAGACCCAGTCTAGGTGCATTGAAAGCTGAGCAGTGTGACATTGCAATAAAGTAAATCATCTGGACCCGAAACAAAGTGCTAGAAATATAAAATGGAAAACAAAACAGCCAACGATATAGTGATATATTCATAGGAGGCACCTATTCAGAAATAAGTACGAATATCGGAAGAAGGAATTCCCTCTCTCCTGGTTTTCCTTACAACATAAATGGAAGGTTATAAAAAATAAGGTTACATTTCCAGAAAATAAATAAGAAAACACTGTTAATTTTTCCACAGCCTTCATTTTATTTTCGCTAAGTTCTTATCTTTTTCCCCACTCAATAAATAAACTAATAAAAACAGAACCCTTTTTTGTTTAATTATTTAAAAAAAACATCAAGCCTAATTAGTAAAATTAAATTTTTAAAACAAAGAGAAGAGGTTAGTTTTAAAACTTTTTACTTGGGTTACTTGATGATTATTTAATAAGGCAACAATTTGGAATTGACTAAATATTTAAAAAAGAAGAGGGGTTGAATAATCAACCTCTTAAAAATATCAAGTTTTTATTTAAAGAAAAGTCCCTGAAAAGAAGTGAAAAAGAAGAAAAGTTTTATATTAAAACTAAGACGAAGTGAAGAAGATGGAAGAGAGCGGAAAACCTTGTTTCCCACATTTCTTATTGTTTAAGCAGAGGCCTGGCGTCCCATGTTTATATGTAACGGAAGTGAACTTTGGCCTCTTCTGAGTTTGAGTAAAAGCGGAACGGAAAAACAGTTGAAGAAGTGTAGAAGGGGAGAAAAGGTAATTTTCCTCACTGATGAATTATTCTTGTAAGTTTTGGACGTGAAGAATTATCTAACCCCGTCCAAAGCACAAACAACTTGGAATACTTAAAGTGTCCTTCTAATTCAAGTGTGGTAGGTATATCTTCCACTGTGGTAGTGGAGGGGAGTGACGCCCATATTGGCGCCCTCTTCAAGCTAGAGAAAGAATTTTAGGGTGTTTTTGGACTGGAGGAAGAGGAAAAGGCAAGCAATAAGGGAACAGAAAACTGGAGGGGTTTTTATTATTTAAATAAGTGGAGTTACTCGGTGAGCGGCTGACGTATTTTCTTCTTCCAGTTTTCTTGAAGGGAAAACATTTGAAGGAAACCAACAAAACAAAAGGAAAAAGTCCCCTTCTTTCTTCAGCTCTTTTCCACTAAAGGCTTGGTTTTTACTACCACTAGTAGTACTAGTAGTTTGTGTTGAAGCTTTTGTTTATTATAGAGTGCGTTGTATACACTTTTCCCCTTTTATATAAACAGAGTTTGAGAAGGTTAAGGCCATTCTCTTGTGAGAATACAACACAACTCTATACTCGCCTGGAGTAGCAGGATGTATGCACTAAAAAAAGGGCGGTGCTTTTTGGTAAGGACCCATGTTTATCAATTCATGAACGTCTGACTCTCTCGGTGTCTTTGTCTGTCTGTATGTGCACACGGATGTGCACTGCACTTAGGACTCCAATTTTCTTTTCTTTTTTTCCCCAGTTTTGGCCATCATAATATTTACTACCGCAAAACTTTCCAAAACTAAACCGGGGGACAAACTTTATTGTATATTTTTACTTTTACCTTTTGATGATGTCTGATCGTGTCAAACTTTGCAAATTTTAGTTTTTCCACCGGGAAAAACATGATTTAAGTACCTTGTGTAAAAAAATAAATAAAAATCTGGTTTCAGACACTCACAAGACATTCCTGTTAATGTAGTTAATCAAAAGTAAAAAAATTTACTTCAAATTTGAACTTTAACCCAATATTTTGTTTCCCTAACTTGAATATAGTGATGGCAAGGGGTCCATGTTGATTAGACGCTTATAGCAGGGTCCAACAGAGTGCCCTAGATCAAACCCAAATTCAAATCTAACGTCACAGATTTCACAGAAGCCGTTAATATAAATTTCTCTTAATAACTGTTTAAATATTCGAGAACTTTACAAAATGAACATCTGAAACCAGTTCTGTTAGACTCGAAATTTCGGTTAACCGATTTTTTCAAGTTTTAAATCTTGGTAATGCTTATTATATGTATCTTAACACATTATAGGTAATAAAACCGGAAATTATACTGACGTGGCAATTTAGTGGAAAGCTTATCGTTGCATCTCGCATCCGGAAACCTCAAAAAAAGAAAAGAAAAGAATATTGTCGGAAAAATAAGCATAATATTGTTCAAGTATTCAAACGGTAAATTTCAGATGTTTTCAGCCCCTCGGAAAACAAAAGTCGAGTCACTGAACTGACTACTTCACTATATACTAATTCGAGCGGATTCAGTTCACTGGAACGAATCCAGTGGTGGAACGAGTTGATTCGAATCCCTGTTTTTAAATAAAGTCGTTCCAGCAAAATTAAATGCAAATTTTTAATAATTAAATTAAAAGTTACTTGGATATTTATCACAAAAATTAAGTATTAAGCTGAGTTTTAGCCATATTGGAAGAATTAACCTCTAAACAAACATGGTAAATACTACAGACGGTGGGATGGTAGTGGGATTGAATTCCTAATAGAATCTTTAATACGATGCCACAATTCCATATTTGAATCATAATATACAGTAATACTATCAAAAATTTATTTCCGTTTCATAAAAGCATAAGTTATGATAATTTAAAATAAAATCTCCACCAACATAATTACATTTTTTAATGGTGGTCATCTAGATATATTCTAATGGATTCAATATAGGCAGCAGGGAATTTGGAACGAATTACTGATCCTGATACCAATCTGTGCACTCTCATTAGCTGAATCCCTGGAACCAACTGGACTCGATATCGGACTTGATTCAAATTATTTCGTTCCAGTGTGAATGAATAAATCAAATCACTGAATCTAGCCAATAGAAACGCTTGGAAGTGAAACTGGTTCACCAGTTCACTGGTTATCTGAATCCACCACTACATTTGTAACACCAGATCAAAAATTGAAGGTTTTTTTTAATTAATGTTGAATCGTGTGAGTCCATACAATTATGTGTATATATTTCATTTTTTAAATATTCTACAAAGTTTATTTAAAAAGTTAGAAAAATAATATTCAAAAATTATAATATCTTAAAAGTAATATAATAAATGAATGACATATATGAACTTTTTATTTTACGAAATATGTGCAACACGTATGTGAAATAGGTATGAATGAGGTATGAGGCTAAGCATGTTAAGTTAAATTTTATGTTTGGCCCTATTTTAAAAAATTATATTTAATTATGTTTTTTTTCTACATTTATTTAAAGTCTAATATTTTTATAGAGTTTAATTTAATGTACATGTTTATTTAAATCCCATAGTCTATTATTCATACAATTCATTCGCTAATAATACTGAAACAGTGATGCCAACTTCTGATACTGAAAGTGTCGTAAAAATGAAGTAAATTTAAATATAATTCTGATAAGTAAGAAAAACTGAACGGAAGCGTTTATGCCAGAATTTTGTTATTTTTTTTCAATGATACTGATATTTCAGCCTATAGCGATAATTACTAGAACAACCGCATACTATTCTTTTTTTACAAAAATGAAAAAGTTTAAAATAGAAAATTATAAATAAGGACAATAAACTTATAAGTAAAAACTCTCTGATGATTGTAGCGACCATTTTTGATTGTCAATGTTTCACGGGTTATTACCTTCGAACCGATTCAGTCATGGTTGGCTAAATGTCTGATGTACTGAGATGACAATGTACTGAAGCTTGTTCCTTGGAGACGATTTATTTCTTTATTTTATATATATTTTTTTAAATTTTACCATACTTAATTTCTTTCACAACTTAACAATGGTAGACATTTTGGAAAAAAGAATCGATTAAAGGTAGTTTTTTAGTAACAAATGTAAAGAGTACATACGAAGTGATAGCCATTTAGGTAAAGCAATTTTTCCGACAACGAAATGCGACACATTGACCATGTTGCATAAGAGTAGACCTCATTATTCTTTTCCTCACACAATCCATTTATGACTTCCCAAAACAAAACCTATCTTCAGAATGCCTCAACCTAAAAATAAGTTTTAATTTATCTAAAAAATGTCTTAATTGACCTCAGACTTATTATATCTTGTTAGAGGACCATAATGACCAAGATCAGCATACGAAGAAAGCTCCTAAGAGATTACCAGGAGCTCAGATCGTATCCCCGTATTCCTGACAAAGTCAGCTGGTTTTCAAGTTCATTTGAAAGCCACGATAAATCAAATTATTTATTCTCGCAATCAATTAATATCGTACATCTATGTCGTCATGAAATCTGAAATGACCTTGTTGTTAGATGACATGTCAGATGAGTAAAGAGCTATAAAGTAGAATCCTCTGCAAATTAAAAGATCCACTGGATATCCTTAGATGTCAGACTTCTTTTAATTAGAATAAAGTGTTTAGTAGATGTTTGGGGGGGGGGGTGGACGGAACAGAAAACTTAGGTTGAAATATGTTAGACATACTGAATACTAGTTATATTGCCTAAAAGTATTAAGCACTGCAAAGACATTACTCTGTATAATTTAGTGTGAGAGTAAGGAAAAGTGATAAGAGAGTGACAGACTGACTGGCAGAGTGATGGTGTGTGAACGATAGTGGTTGACTGTTGACGGTTCTTCAAAAGGCGTTTGAATCAGAGTGAATTAGTGGTCAGACACCCTATTTAAGCAGACGGCTGGAGTAGCTTCAACAAATAATAAATAAATATATTCAATCCATGCACTAGCTTGGTAGTGTGAATAGAGCCTACTCATTGGTAAAAGAATTATTAGCATCTTTGGAGTGATTAAGATAAGCAATAAACAAGTATTCAAACTTAATAGTGATGTTAATAAAATAGTACAAAAAAAAAAGTTAAACAGTGCGGTTAGATCTGTTTACATTAATTTAGAAACTTTAACCTGTTCTGTTTGAGCTTTCCTGTTTAAACTTAACAACATTCTAGTATAATTTTGGGTGAAACTCAACGTGACACACTGTTTGGAAGAGTTTCGTGAGCACACCGGTGATATTAGACAATGGGGAAGGGAAAGGATTCCGTTCCCTCCATGTGAAATTTCACTCGGCTAAGTTGACAGTTTAAAAGCCCGACTCCTACCAAACACCCCGAATCTCCCCTCCTCGCCGGGGAAAGCCTTTGGTTTATTCAAGCTAAGCTTTTGGGAGACTCGAATGAATAATTTATTTTAAAAATGGTAGTTCAGCTATAGGGGGATGGGTGAAAGAGGGCGATATAAGATGAGCAGGTCTCTGTATTATATCTACAAAACCCCACCGCCTCTAGAATGGTTCCGCCATTCCCCTCCCATAGGAGGAGGGATTTCTCTTCAATATCAACTCTCCCATTGTGACCTTACATTCCTTCATAGTAAGAAAACCTTAGAATACTTACTAAACTGTAACCATCTTTTAACAACTTCCGTCTCCACAATTTTGTTCTTTTTGCAAACTGTTTTATTACCAAAATGGAATATTTAATAACTTCACCAATACCCATTTCTAAAATTTATAAATAGTTAAACTGGGAATAACCACTTTTCATTTTCAACAATACTAGCATATCTGAACAAGTTTTCCTTGTTATCACCTAATTTCAACTACCTCTTACTATTTTAAAAATGAAATTCCAGTCGTATTACATTAGCGAAATTTAGTTTTTACCGAAACTACGAGGGTTTGTCAATAAGTAAAGGCACAAAGAACTGTCAATGAAATATCTTCCACCATATTTTTTTTTTATACAATAACCTAAAAAAAAACATATTACCGGTGTAAACTGAATTTCAAAAAAAATCGACACGACCTCATTACTTCCTTTTACTAGGTATACAAGAAAGTAAATAGAAAAATCGTAGCAAATTTGAAAAAAAAAAACGGAAGTACAGGAAGTGTGATTTTTGCAGAATACTTTCAAAAAAAAAAATTCAGGAAAATTGATTTTTACGACGATTCTGCAGAATACGTGTGAGGCATAAATTGAAACTACCGTTATAAACTTCGCTAGCATGTGTGCCCCCCTCTAAAACCCAGTCTTTATTTATTTGAATTGCAAGCCAAAACTAAATATTAAATAAACATACCATGTTTAAGGGAAATGTAATAATTAAAATTATGTAATTTACTACTGTAAGAGAAAGTGAAAGAGAGTGTTTTACAATTTAGATATTTAAAAACCATAATATTTGAATAATTGATATTCAATAAATCAGCTAATTCGAAGTTGAGATGATTAAATTGTGTAGCTATGGAAATTGTAAATTGTATTCGATACTGTATATAAAATAATATTTCGCTGCCATTTATATATTTCGTTATTAAAATAAGTTCCGTTATTAATAAAATTACAATTCATACTTTCGAACAAAAAAAAAAAGTTGAATTAAAAATAAATATTTCCTCTCTCTATCTCCTCGCCCACATTTCTCTCTCGCGCCCAAAATAGAATAGTTGATGAGAGTGTTGCGTAAATTTAAATTTAAAATTTTGTTGTTAACTCTTATTGGCCGCCACAGCCCAGACCTGCAACCGATCATCATTCTACAAAACGATATTTTGTTTAGAACAAAAATTGACATTTGATTGACTTTTTTGATTATTTAATATGGATAAAAACCGGATTGGCTAACGGCCGGATGGAAAAGCTGGTCAGTCGTATTTATACAGTTTCTGTTTTTAACAGCAGATTTTTTTTTCCTCCCCCACTGGTAAGCATCCAGAAAACCAAAAACAGATTGTCAAAATTTATGAAATAAAACTTGACGTTAGAAGTGGGGAAATGGGGACGATGAAGGAATTTTTAGTGGTTGATATGAACCTGCGCCGCCCTATCCAATGGGATCGTGGGAGGGGGGTTGTATTGTATTTTTGTTGTGTTAAAAGTCCGATCTTGTTTTACTCTCTGTTCCCAAATATAAACCAAAAGTCACCACCACCCAACCACCTTGCTAATATCCCTAGGGATAGTCTCCTGGTGAACGGGAGCGGGTCAGGTCTCTTCCCCCCAGCTTTCCTATCACATATATCACAAATGCGTTTACAAAAACAAATTTGTTCACTTTTTGGATAATGAGTGTCCTTCCTAACGCACCAAAAATTGTTACACACATTCTGTGTATCTCCCTCTCTCTCTGCCCACGGACCAGATACATATACCAGAGTTAGATTTAAATTTTACCCTACTTAAACATTCAACCCCCTATTTTCACCGAGTTCCCTACTCCAGCAGCCCTTTTTTCTATCTACCGGGAAATTGAAGGGTTATCCCTACTCTTCCCAGAGCAGATGGGGGCAAGCTTTGTAGCTTGCCAATTTCTCTTCCGTCTGTTTTAAACATGTTTTTCCAAATTCAACTCTGTGGTTAATCAGTTGATTTAATTGAATTTTCCTCACGTCATATTTAGAAACGAGAAAGTAATATATGCATACATGTTTTGGATGAATATTTTCTTTTACGAACTTCAGGTTTTCACTTTCTCTTACTGCTATACGGGAATAGAGAGGGCAATGAGAGGGCGGATCGGCTGGCTAGGGAGGGATCCTCCTTACCTTTTTGTGATCCTCAGCCAGCCCTTGCCTTCACTAAGAGGTTCTGTGATAGTCAGATTAGACTTTGGAAGACGAGAGTTTTGGAGAAATGCGGGGGGAGGACACTCAGGGGTGTCTCCAGGCTGAAAGATTTATCAAAGGGATTAAGCAGGTGGTTACAGACTACTTTCTGTCCCTTAGTAGAATAGGACTGAGGACCTTGGTGGGTGTAGTGACTGGACACACATAGGTGTCTAGTCATTTGCATAATATAGGGAGGACGTCTAGCCTTATATGTCAGAACTGTGATGATGGTGTGGAAACGGTGTATCACTAATGGGGTCAGTGACCCCATTTCGCTGGTACTAGGTTTCACGTATTTGGGAGGGCACCATTCTCGCAAATGGTGTTTTGGTATTTTATCCGTCGTAGTATGCATATTTATTTTCTTGCTGACCCGTTTCGGATTTTCATCCATCGTCAGAGGAAATTCACCAAGTTCGTGTAGAGAGTTCACTTCAACGTAATGTTTCTGTTACTTGTTACTCACACTTGTTGGTTGTATCATATCTTAGGATACTCTTAGGATATTCATATCTTAGGATACTCTAGACATACCGGTAGACTACCGGGGGAGATTAATTAGGGGATAAATTGGGGGGATAAAAACACATAGGCTTAGATCCCACGCCATAGGCACCCAGTTATATAATAATAATAATTCTCTTACTGCTGTGTAGGAAGAATTGCAATTGTGTCTGATTTTTCGGAATTGAGTTTTCACTGGACATACATGTTTTGAGAACCCTTGCGAAAAAAATATCTGGTCTGAAAACTCAGATGAGTTATCAGCTTAACCCAATTATATACAAAATGACAAATTTTCTTTGGATTTAATATAAATAAAGAAGTAGTGAAGGGATGTTCTAACCTAAATATATAGAGGCAGGTGTACAAGTGAGATTACTGTAATGGAATCAGATATTGGATGTTCTGATCCCACCGCTGCCACCAGATGTAATGGAATCAGATATTGGATGCTCTGATCCCACCGCTGCCACTAGATGTAATGGAATCAGATATTAGATGTAATGGAGTCGTTTGATGTGTGATTCCTGGAGTAGCAGATGTCTTGAAGAGGGCAGAAGTTAGTTTGAGAGATTTGGAAGTTAGTGCTCGAATTATTAAACGGTTTTTTATATAAAAATAAACTGTATTTTAACAATAATTTAAACGTGATAAATGGTAACTAATAACTATAATAAAATACTTAATAATAAATAGAAGATAAATAGATGATAATTTAGAATGGTTAAAATAACGAACTAAAGTGCACAACTACGAGAATAGTACGTTGAATATAACTGTGAATTGCCGCTCGTGTATAGTTTGGTCGTAGATGATATAATAATCCTCGTCGTATATCATAGGGTTTTTATATACTGTTGTTCACACTCACACCAAGATATCTGTCTTAGTGTGCGGCCTTGTGCGACCTTCGTAGTTTTCTGACCTTATTTAGTGGCCATACTTATCGCGGTGCCTGCCTTTGAGGTGAGAATTGATGAAAAGGCTTTGTTGTTTGTTCGGTTGACCGCGGCTGACGGCGGCCAACAGTGTCACTGTTTTCACCCTTTGTTGATTATTTCTTTGGCGTACTTTGCCGATGTCAATGACTTTGCCATGTCATTACAAGACAGAGATAACACAAGGCTAAATCGAGTGAGTCAGGTGGATGGATGTTTTAGAGCACAATGGATCTTAAGTGCATGTACTTTCCTTGGGATGTCCCGAGCTCTAGAAGGTGGATATTTAATTATTTTGATACCCCAATGGCATCCCAAAGTGACGGCAGTTTGTGAAGAGGCATTACTAGGGTTTAACTTTAACCTTCTGACGTTCAAAGTGCCGAGTGTTTAAGGCAGTGCTTGCTATCACAGTCTTGTGTTCGTCTAATTTTCATCACCATCACTAGTCCAATAATTCTGAAATACATAGCATGCATACATTTAGTATTTTTGTAATGGCGTTTGGTCATCTTCATAAACCCACATTCTATTATAAAGTGCATGGATAAAGTGTCTGAAATTGTTATGTTCATTTTAGAGATTATATTCTGCTGCAATGTTCATCATTGAGGTAACCATAACCTCAGTCTAGACTACAATGTAGTCACAGTCGTAGAGAACCAACGTGTATCTTTAACAATAATGTACTTTTATTAAGGCAACTTTGAGCAAAAACTTCAAGTTTGATTATAGAATTTGATATAGAAACTTTTCCACTTTATTATAATTATATTAGTGCAGTAGATGAGAAAGTCGTGTTGGTGTTCCACACCAGATGTTTTGTAAATTTTTTTTAAGAGGATATGCACCGCTACCTGAAAGATCTATTGCGCCCACCGGCGGAGCCTTCTCAGTGCATTGCAGGTCTCTGAGCAGTGTTCTCTAGCTACAGACAACACTGCCCTAGTGCAGTGTTGTCTGTAGCTGTTAATGCAATCGCGGATTTTGTTTTTGTTTTTTTTTTTCCAACCTTAATCTTGCCGTCAGTAAATTTTCTATATCTATTCATGTTTGAATACCAGAGTTTTTTCTTCTCTGAATACCCATAAATGCAGTGAGCAACATGACGACAGATAGGCCAGCAATTTGCAAAAGTTATCAAAATTAACGGCAAACAAGGCAACTATAACAAATCTTTCTGCTAGTTATTATAAAATAGACAATTTCAAAAAATTCTTTGTAGATATCGTATACATTTAAAGATAACATAAACAATTTTGATTAAACAAAAAATAAAACAGGATAAGTAAAAAAAAAAAAATTTAATAATAGTAAGTTTTACAAAAAAACAAACAACAGTAATAGTTTATCTAGTAAATTTAACCACATCAAGTGAAACATTGCTCGGTTTAATTGCTACAATATTAAGGGAAAATGCAATTTAACAAGAAGCGTTGCTATTGTGTATCGTAATATTTTCTCGACTACCTATTTTCTTCTTCATTATATTTCCCTAACATTTAGTTTGATATAAACATGTAATTAAGTAACACTAAGATTAGATATAGTGCTATAATTATGTTAGACTCAACTTTTACTGCATTATATACTTAGTTTACAAATAAATTACTATATCTACCTAGCGTACTCTTTGGTATGGATCCTGTACTAAACCGTTACCTACATGTTATATTACTTATATATATATAAGTAAAATGATGTTCACAACTAGTGCTATGCAAAATTGAACAGTTCTGTCATTTTTCTAAAACATTACACCACTTCTTTCTTCTTCCACCTCTTCTTTGTTATTTAATTAAAAGACGTGGTATTATGTTCTTTAATTAATATACGAAACTCCAGTGATTCTTCTGGGTTTTTTAATATATACATATGTATAGGTTTTATATATATACATATATAATCACATTGTTTCAGAAACTTGTAGAAAACAAACTGAACTTGACCTACACACGGCACTATAAAGGCCATTCGCTAAAAACAATTGTCATATTCAAGGGCCTTTGAAAACAAAAGAATAAATTAACAGTGGTGTCCATGACCTGACATTCAGACATTCGCTTGGGACTCAGCTGTAAATAAATCAACCCAAACTTCACATGACATCAATCTGGCTTAACAAAGGCGGAGCCAGCTCTATCTTATCTTAATTTTGAGTAGACACAGTTAACGACTACTTAACGACATTTGTGACAGAAAAAAAAAACCATTTGGATAGCAAGAAGCATAGATTCTATCTTTTAAAAAAACTCCATTTTCCTTACTTATAAAGATGACAATATATAGGCGATATATCTGACAAACTTGTTGGGAAAGGGAAAAGGCAAATCTGTTTGCTGAATATCAAACGGCCATCTATTCCTCTTCAACTTTCTTTGCCTCCCAAAGAATGCCTCCCTTCCGAACTGAAATACAAACATCTTACATTAAAAAAAAAAGCATCGAAAACCCAAAAAAACAATACAGCAATCAGTAGTATACAGTTTTTTTTTGACATTTTGAATGAAATCTTCGACTTGATGCAAGGTTTCTGGCCTTGGTTTTTTACATGTTTTTGAGAGTTTGTTTACAATCATTACAAACACAAACGCAAACGCACAATAAAGGCCATTGGCTAAAAACAATTGTCATATTCAAGGGACTTTAAAAACATGTATTTATAATTAGTGACCTGGAAACTTATTTTCGAAGATTGACATTTCTAAAAATTAACATTATATTACAGTTGTGAGAGAAAAGAAATAAATAGATATAAAAAAATATTTTATCCAGTTAAAGTTCAGCAAAAAATTTTAGATGAAAAAGCTAGGTACCCTCCCTCCTAAAAGCTGGTTACTGGCGGAGTATTTAGTTCACACTAACAGCGATAACTTAGTTCTACTAACTGTTGGAAAACGCTCTTGAAAATAGTATAGTGGCCAATCTGGCATTGGTCCATATGCTTAACTTTATATTGATGTGCAGAATTTTTTTTAAATTTTTTTTTGTAAAATGTCGCACAGTAATTGTTACACTTGTCATGTAAACACTTTCACATAAAGAAAAAATCTCACTCCTCACTACCTACTTTATTATAATTTATATAATTTATGTTAAATTCCAAGATTTTTCCTATAAAATTGGAAAGCCATTTGTATTAAATTAGCTAGGACTTCAATATTGAATTATCTTTTTCCTTTTTTGTGATAAAGTAATTTAGTTTAATTAATATAAAAATTTACTAATAATAATAGGTATTTAATAATAATAATAAAACAGGCATTACTTCTTGTATCAATAACTTTATTATCCTTTTACATAACTTTCTTAATTTCCTTATTAATTTAGCTTTCTGAATTTTAAACAGAATTTCTGCCAACTTTAGTATTTCTTTTTTTCTGCCTCTTATTGGTGTAAGAAGTGTTGAGATGGTGATAAGTTTTCAAAAATTAAGTTTTCACTTAATAATTGCCTACTTATTCAGGCGGGCTTAACGTCCAACTACCAAATTAGGTGTCGTGGACGGGGGCAGAAGCACATATTTTACTGTTAACATTTTTTTACGAATATAAAATTTAGCAGTTTATACGCGGGACTCGAACTGGCGATCTCCAAGTTACAAGTCCATGCTCATAACCACTACACCAACACCCGCCCCAAGTTTTCACTTGAAATTCATGTTATTATGAGATTCCCTGCATACGAAAATTTGTCTTTACCGTGTAGTCTCTGTGTATGGCGTGAGGGGGGGGAGAGATATCCCAGAACTGTGTAAAATCACTAGAAGAACAATATTACTATTTTGAATTGCTTATATTATTGTTTGTAGCAAATTTTCCCAAAATACCCTGTCAGTTTTCGATGTTTTCCAACCTTTGAAAATTGTATCGACTATAGTATTGTGCGAGTGAACTGTTTACTAAGACATACATACGCATACGGACGGATATCCCAAACTGGTCGATGACCAAAAAAATATTTAGAGGCAGTCCCCCCAATATCAAGTTAAAGTTTTACACACAGTTCTACATTCGATTCCTCTGGTTTTGGTGTACAAATTTGAGTCTTATCAAATTGTAGGTTTTTACTACCTGCTCCTATTTAAGACATCTGCATGGTAGTGAGAATAATTGCCAGAATATTGATTACTTCATTTTGTTTTTTTTAATTAGTTTTTTTTTTTTTTTAATATAAATTATTGGGTGACCGTTGATGAATTATGTTATGAAGAAATTTGGTGAGAATCGGTCAAGAAAGAAACATTCAATTAGCCAAACGTTTCGACAGAGTTTCCTGTCTTTATCAAGGCTTTAATATATAGATAGTTGTGAAGTTGTGGAGAAAGAATTTTTGTGAGTGGAACTATTAAAACTATACAAAAATGTTACATCGCAGAAACAAAAAAAGTCTTAAATCATCTACAGAAAAAAAGAAAAAATGATTTCATGACACAGCTGGAAAGCATCAGAGCTATTTTCCGTGATAGCCTGCTTCTTTTTGTGGTCATCGACAGGTTTCGTTTTTTTTTTTTTTTCCAAAGTAAATTCAATTATCAAAGTAAATCTCCTTCATCTCACTTGAGATGTATTTAAGTTACACATCTCATTTGTTTGATATTTTCATTTTTAGAAGGAACAATGTACACCAGCCGTTTGAAAAGCGAATAACATGTTTTTTTTACCCACCTAGATATCAATGAACCTCCTCTTGACCTATTTAGGTCCTGACACAAACACTTGTTAAAACCAGTGTATCAACTAAATCTTTGCTCTCTGCAGGTCTATGTTATCACACAGTTTGGACAAAAACATCCTGATGATGGGCGAACGCCCGAAACCGGTCGATGACCACAAAAAGAAACAGGCTATCACGAAAAATATCTCTGATTAGTTTCTTTGTTCATTTTGTTCAATTTTTAAGAGAAGGTCAGCTGAGAATTTTTGATGAATAGGTGAAGCTCTTGTTTGAGAGGTAAAGGGAAAAGGAGCTCTTGTCAATTGAACAAAAAACCTGGTGTGAAACACGCACACGACTTTCTCTTGCTGCTGTTAATATAGTTAAATACAAAGTGCCAAATTTATTTTAAATTTCAAATTTTGCTCACCTGTCCTAATATAAATATAGCTAATGGGGGACAAGTGCAATGGGGGGACGTGCCATGGGGGGACAAGTGCCAATGGGGACAATGCTAACTGGGGGGACAAGTGCTCTAATGGGGGTGACAAGTGCTATGGGGGGGCCAAGTGCTCAATTGGGGGGAACAGTGCTAATGGGGGGACAAGTGCTAATGGGGGGACAAGTGCTAATGGGGGGACAAGTGCTAATGGGGGGACAAGTGCTAATGGGGGGACAAGTGCCAATGGGGGGACAAGTGCCAATGGGGGGACAAGTGCTAATGGGGGGACAAGTGCCAGCCCACCAACAGAGGCGGAGAGAGAATGATTATATTGTACAGACACCAATAATATTGAAAAAAATAAATTTGAATTTTAACATCTCATTTTACCAGTTAGTACTCCAAGTTCAAAAGAAATCGTTCTAGTCATTTTCTAGAAAATTGAAAAATTCAAAAACCTTGTTCTAATGGATCCTAGGTACAAGAGAAAATAAAAATGAAAATTTTTTTCCATTTTTTTCCAAAACATCATGTTCATAATTCATTGTCAATAACTTTTACCAAGATTTGCCGACAAACAGTGAAGACATTTTTTATTTAGTTATGAATTCGCTATATTTTAACATTCTAAACTGAAACAAAAAAATTGCACTCTCAGGTTATTTTAAAACATAAATAATATGTTACTATCCTGAAGAAGTCTATTGCAATATAAACATTGGTTTTTACCATAGAATATTGTTGCTTAACCCGAACAATAGTTCTTAGTTTTTGGCAGGGCTTTGACTGCGTAAGCGTGAAAGATCAATGAGTAAAACTGTTAAGGGTAAGAATTCAATATGTTGATATGATATGAATCGTTTTTTTTTTTTGTTTTTTTTTTAATTTAAGGCGCTTCAACATCTATGATCATTATCGCCCGGAGCCTTCTCAGTGCACTGCTGGCCTCCGGACAGTGTTCTCTCGTTACTGACAACACTGACCGTCACCGAACAGTTAGCTGTAGAGGCTCCTAGGAAGAAAAAAACTAAGGGTAGCACTGGACTCGGAACCCGGGACCTCCGCTAATTAGCTAATTCCTCCACTTAGCTAACTCCTCCCTCATGCTATCGGTGGTCTTTAACCAAGACAAAGTTTTAGTTTAGTCAATCTAGTCAGGTCGTTCTGCTTGAATAGCGTTCCCCAAAAAATTAAGGGACTTGCTCTGCTGTACAGATATTGCTTCAAAACTGAAAGAGATTTGGAACTGATATTTTATAATTGCTGCGTCCGAAGGAAGGTTCTCTTGGTTAGCTTAGAAAATGTGCTAGGTTTTTTCTTAAACTTTTTTTTTTTCTTACAGTGGAAACTAAAATCTCTTGAAATCGAAATTTCTCTAATAAGTCACTAAAAAAAAACATAATGTACTTAGAATTTCAGCTTTTGACGATCGCTATCCATTTCTAAGATAAAATTACCGCTGGCTAATTAGTTTCTAGACATGTATAGGCAAAAGAAGCGAACGAAATAACAATACAGTTCGACAGATTAAGTTTCAGCATCTGCTAATTTATGGCAATCTAAAGCATTTCCCATTTGTATCTTTGCAAAAATTTTTCTTTACTTTTTA
This sequence comes from Triatoma infestans, assembly GCA_011037195.1. Lineage (NCBI taxonomy): Eukaryota > Metazoa > Arthropoda > Insecta > Hemiptera > Reduviidae > Triatoma > Triatoma infestans. The sequence continues at coordinate 140,408 of JAAEAF010000214.1, forward strand.
TTATTCTTGTTCAAGCAAAGATGACCGTCTGGGGCAAGGGGATCATTCTTGTCTCAATTTGATGGACACTTTATTCTTTTCATTCTATGCTGATAAACTCAATTTATTATGTGTAGATATCATATATTTGTGGCCAAATAGCATAAAGACCCTTTAAGAGAACAGTCAGGGATCCCAGCTTCTTTGCGTATATTCTCCTTAATAATATATACTACTCTTTACATTAGTAATTGCTGTGTGAAACTAATTTGATTTGCCATGCCAACAAGTAAAAATTAGCTCATTAAAGTGCATCCTCTTTTCCATCTTCAACTTACAGTTTCTTATTCATTGACTAGACATAATACACAAACATAACGTGCACTGGACCCATATCAGTTGTTCTAAGCTTAAAGATTTGGTTTTGCACACAGCTACATAATGTAAACACACATATATTACATTTAATAAAGAATAGTTGTGTTTGAGTGTTAAGTTTAAGCGACTGTCTGCAGACGGTAGCAACGGTAGGGCTTTTGGGAGTGAAATCCTTCTGCCATCTGTGGACAGACGCTGAAACTAACGCTCAAACAGGCGCACTTAACGAAAAAAGCAATAGATCATAGAAAATATACTAAAATAATAACGAAAATGATTCAATAAAGTAGCAGGTAATTAAAAAAATATTGACATTGATATCACACTATTAAAAATATGACATGATATTTGTGTAAACTTTGAATAAATATGATTAGGATCTAAGTTCATTTATTGTGTATTATCTAGTTCATATTTACATAATTCTCTCCTTGATATGTGTATAACGGGAACTAACACATCTCTTCACTGAATAAATTTGTGCGGAGCGTTTGAAATGGATGAGTAGCAAAGCGAGAAATTACTGTATGATCAAGGACCATCTTTCCCCTGTGAGTGTGTGTTTATGTGCGCGAGTATAAGTTTCATTTTGCCTCAGATGTGACTTTGCCACCTGTTGGTTCCTGCTGACATAATCATTGTATCCCTTTCTCATACTTATACAATCCTATGGAAATTAGAAATATGATTAGAAATGTGTATCTTCCTAAAAGTGTGTCAATTTATATAATAAATGTGATTAATTATGTTTGTACAATACTTATTACTAAATTATAAAGAAATTTAAGTAACATCTTAAACAAACTAATAGTATCTGATTTGAACGACTAGTAGTGATGGGACCGTAAATTTGATACTTGAGATTTATCTCAAACACTGTAGGATGACTTTAGAACATTTCCCCGGTGATGCTTCTAAATGAATGGGTTTGAAATGTTATTGGTGTGATGTGTTGTAGTGTAGTGGTTTGTGGCGTGAGCGGTTTTGTAAAGGGCTTGTGAATATATATGTTTAAGTGAGAAGTATTTGAAATAATCAAGAGATCACACTATTTTTAAAATAATTATATTATTATCTAAAAGGATTTAATCTTTACAATATCATAAAAATATGCTTATAAGTATACTGAAGCTAGCTAGATTGATTTAACTTAAACTGGCACTGATGTTTACTCGTAGAATGTCTGATTCCGACTCTTCTTGTTTGAAAGCAGAATGCAGACTGTCTTGAAAGAATGCCTTCTAATTGTTAGTTCAAATATTTTCAACTAATGCTGGTATGTTTGGAGGGAGTGTATTGTGTTACCCTAACTGTCCCTTTGTCTCTTGGTTTACATTGACCTAAATAATAGTACCTGGCTCTTTCCCCTTCACTAAAATACACTATTTGAACTAGCTAAATTCACAAAATTATTTCAGTAAACTATTTTCAAAATTCTTATTTTCTTTCATTTCTTTCTTCCACTACATTAGAATGAATGAAGAGAAGGGTAGTAATTGGTTGCTGACTCTGTGGTTAACTGTTCTAAAACTGTTGTAAGACTGTCCCCCTGTAGGGCTAGCTTGGCTGTGAATATACGTACAGACGGAATTTCCCACTCTAGTCTGGCCTAATTAGCGAGTGAGATTCTCAATTTTATGTTTTTCTCTCTCTCTCTCTGCTTTGGACCCCCCTCTTCGGATCCTACTACACCAAGTTAAAAGCTTTTTACGACTTTTCGTTTATAAGATATTTTGTTCATACTCAAAAGCACGCATAAAGTGATTCGCTAATTATATTTGTTTCCATAGCAAGAGGTTGCTCATAAAACATAACATTTCTGTTGAAAAATAAATTGTAATATGTTACCCTAACTGTTTCTTGCCTTTGTCTCTTGGTTTACATTGACCTAAATTATATTACCTGGCTCTTTCCCCTTCACTAAAATACACTATTTGAAGTAGCTAAATTCACAAGATTATTTCACTAAACTATTTTCAAAATTCTTATTTTCTTTCATTTCTTTCTTCCACTACAGGCTCTTATTTTCAAGTTGAGTTCTATACGATCTTAGTTGTCTATTATATTTTGGTTGTTCTAATTAATATTATTTTATTATCTTTATCATTGTTTGTATTTACACCGTTATTAATATTGCTTACTGCTTTGTGAAAAAAAAAATTGCAGTAATGGAGGGGGTGATTTCATTTTATTGTTAGTATGGCAGAAGAAGGATGAAAGAGGTTGTAAAAAAAGAAAATTGAAGTATGAATGAGATTTTCTTGTCGAAAAAGAAGTTTCAGCAGGAGCTAAGCGGTGACATGTTGAGTATGAGATGTAAAAAATCTTTTTTTTTTCGTAGCACAAAAATTCATGTACTTGGTAACACATTCTCATTCAGTCATATGGATAATTTATGGAGCAGATACTATATTGATGAAAACTTGGGAATCAGTATAATAATGTGTTCCTTTTGCCTACATTAACGTTCAGAGATGAACATGCCCGAGAAAGTTAGCAGATGCTGAAAATTAATCTGTCAAACTGTATTGTTAATGTTTGTTATTACGTTCACTTCTTTTGCCTATATGTGTCTAGAAACTAGTTAGCCAGCGGTAATTTTATCTTAGTAAGGATAATAGGATAGCGATTGGCAAATGGTGTGATACATAGAGCGGTGACTGATGCTTTGTATTTGTAATGAGAAGAATTGTGGAACTTTGTGGTTATGTGGTTACACAAGACATAGTAGAGGTTGCTGCATGTTCGTTATTCGAAAAGCATAATAGCTGTTGTTCTGAGAAATAGAGGAAATTATATCTCAACTCATAGAATATTTCTAGAATGGGATACCACCCACCTGGGAATCTCAAAGTACAAAGTAATACGTATATTGGCCTGAACATGGACAATTGTGTTTCTAGTTTCCAAGAATAGTCTTTTAATTGTCGCCAATATAAAGTGACTAAATAATAGATCAAATAGTGTTATCAAAGATAAGAGAGGGTCATAACAAGAAGCTGTTTTATCCTCTGAGCTTCTCTTAGATGTACAGAACAACCTTCCAAGTATCTTATGGAGGAATAAGACATGTTTTCATTACGGACTTCCACTGGCGTTATTTATGGTAGGAATTTCGGCGGTTTCCTCTAAAGATAACGTCTGGTTCATTGTTAAGTTAAGGGTATTGTGATGGTTGTGTTAATGAAATGAAGACCCCACACACTTACTGATACACTAACTAACAGTATTATATTCTACGAATTACTTAGTGAGGAGAAAGAATATATGGTAGGTATAAAGTGACCAAGCGAACAGTGTTGATTTGGTAATGTAGAAAAGGTTCCTTGGCTAATTAGACAATGTAGCTTCAAGAACGATTTGCTAACGATCGGATTCGTTTAGCTAGATTGCCCGCTCACAATGGGCACTCTGTGATTGGCCTGTAGTTTGACAGAGAGCTGAATGAAAACAATTAGTTGCTTGCTGTCAGCAGATGCTTGAAGTAACTGCCTGAGAGTTGTGTGCAGACTCCTCAATAATACCTTCTAGTCTGTGGAATGCCACTTCGCAGACTGTTTCCTGATTTCTTTATTACTTTTTGAATGTGGATTTCAGCCTTTTGATCATTGATTTTCAACTTCCTCAAATGTTATTTTTATACTGATTGAGTCCTGAAATTGCTGACTTAAATACGGTTTTCGCTAAATAGTTGAGAGGTTCAATTGATTTTGATGAATCAACTTTGGTCATTTCACAGTTTATCAAACTCACATTTCATCAAAATAACCTTGTTTTTAAAATGACATGTTGCCTATGAAGAATTTAATGTTTTATATTATGTATCAAAAAATTTTAAAATCTAAAAAACGAGCGACTTTCTCATACTATTTAATAGTGAGCGCTTCCAGAAAACAATTGGAATTACAACGAACAAAACATAATGAAACGCCGTTTTCTTTCTCAAAGAAATTATAAGAAACAGGAAAAAAAAAATTGTACAGTCAAGTAATATTTCCACGATGACCGAAATTTTTGAAACAAAACCTCTTGCGATAGATATCTAACAGAAATATATTTAGAACTTTTGGCGTTTTTTCATTTTTGAAAAATGCTTTTCACACAAACAGCTCTCTCCTCTCAAACAAAAAAAATCGATTTATACTCTCTCGAGCTGTTTTCTTCCAGTGAGAATTTGTTTTTGAATCTCCGAAATGTTCGCAATTATTGATCACACTCTCTCTATTTTCATTTTTTTTTTTGTTTCATTACAAACAATAACGAAACTATTTTCATGAAAAGATAAATAAAAATTGAAAACTTTTATTGAGGGACCATTTCTAGCAATAACTAAAAAAAAAAAACCTATCTACATCTAGTGATGTGTTAATTTAACTGATACACATATTACTTCTATTCAAGAATGCCTATTAACCAACGTAAACGTTATTACCTAACATTCATTACAAAACTTACAAGAGTACCAGCTGCAAAGTAACTTTCACAATTCAATAAAGAGTGTAACGTTTAAACCAAGTTCTACTAATAGAATCAAGTTAGTAAAATCGTTTATGTTTTACCTAAACATGCATGTAATGTATATAATAAATTTTAGCTGCAAAAATTTATTACCATTAGGGGTGATAAATAAAGTAGTAAACCATTTTTTGCGGATTATTGCTGGAAGGATAATCTCCTGCTAAATGTAGTAGGTTCAAAGAAATTTAGAAAATACTCAGGCAGATAATTGTATATAGTGGTAATAAATAAATATTTAATTAATAAATAATTAATTAAATAGTGGTAATAAATAATTGTAAAGTGGTAATAAAAATATTTCTGTTTGATGGAACTACTGATTTATATATTTTATGTATTTTAACTGGCACAAAATATCTAGTAATGAAAGACACAGGTTTCGTCGTCGTAACTTGCCCGCCGTAGAGAGCAGGTATTGATGGTTGGTGTACACAAATTTATATTTACAAATTTTGTGAGGAGAAAGGAGTATGTTGAGGATCAATTGACCTAGCATAGATTGATGATGATCAGTGTTATTGTAATATGATAATATTCGTGCTTGGTGAAAACTTTCTGGCTTCCAAATTACGAATTGAGACATGTGATTGTTTTTTATAACTCTTTATGAATTGCTTTATCGACATCGTTCTTGAATGCTTAACTGGATGTTTTCTTCTGAGTAGTTTGTGTAAACTTCTTCAGGTATTGGTTTAGCTCTTCAATGTTAATCCTCCAAGGTTTATCTAATGACTTGTTAAATCGTCGCATGGTCACAGGGCTCCATGATCCAGATTTTTCTACCTTTGGTAGGAGCTAAAGGCCAGGTTCAATAGTGGTAAACATCTCTGTCAAAATAGTAGCCCATTCTCCGTACAGTAGGCTTGACACAGGGGATCTCGTTGAAGGTTGATGATGCTAGCGCTTGGTACGGCTGCTACTAGCAAAATAGAGTTGATGTCCATAAAGCTTGATGGCTGATAAGGCATATAACTTCAATATGTTTATTCAATTACAGTATTTTTACAATTCGCTTGGCCCAGGACAGCTGATCGGTAGTTGAACGTAAATTCAGCCTGAATAATTTAGGTATTACTTAACCTTTTTTTATCTTAAAACAATTAAGTTTTATCTGGTATTTTATCCATCGCAGCATGCATATTCATTTTGTTCCTGAATGGGTTTTGGATTTTCATGCATCGTCAGAGCAAATTCACCAAGTTCGTGTAGAGAGTTCAACATAATGTTTCTGTTCACTCACACTTGTTGGTTTGTTGGTTGTATATATGTGGGTAGGTTATAAGGTTATGTTATTATTTGTGTGTGTGACAAAATGGAATGATTATAAATTCCATATTCAACAATTAAGTTTTACATTTTTTTTTATATCTTAAAACAATTAAGTTTTCTCAAGATAACCCGATTTTTTACTTTCTCTTGCTCCTATAAGAGGAAGTATTGTAATCGTGTCAAATTTTCGATATTGTGTTTTCACCGGAAATATCCGTTATGAGGTCCCCTGATTCCAAAAAAAGGGTTTTTAGCAAATAGTCTGTGTGTGTGTGTGTTTGTGTGTGTGTGTGTGTGTGTGTGTGTGTGAACAGCATAGCTCAAAAACAAAAAATCGTAGAATGTTCGAACTTGATATTCCGTATAGTTATCACCATGGGATCCGACAGTAGGTCACCTGACAAAATTCCTCGACCGGAAGTATCACTTTTGTAGTTTTTTTTTTTTTACATTTTTGCGATTTTCTCAAAAATCGCTCCAACGATTTTCTTCAAACTTGGTATATCAACTACACATACTAACAACTACAACTTTTTAAAACATTTCTCCGGGAAAATTCATTTAAGGGCACTTTTAGGGGACGGGTGGGGTTATGTTTTCATCTAAAGTGCTATTTCAGTTTATTACACATTCTGCCATCTAAATAGTGTTAATTAGAATTTAATATCTTGTTTACATTCCGAGTCCGAAAAAAATCGGATAACCGGAAGTGCCAGTTTACTAAATGATTTTTTCACTTTTTCGCGATTTTCTCAAAAATGTCTCCGACGATTTTCTTGAAACTTCTAATATAAACATGCAAAGGTCTAAATCATTTATTTAAACATTTCTCTGGTAAAATTCATTTAAGGACACTTTTAGGGGAGGTTTGGGGTTACAGCTTCCTCTATAGTGCTATCATAGTTGATTATACAATTCTATCATCCAAAAAAAATTAATTAGAAATAAATAAATTGCTAAAATTCCGAGTTTCAAGAAAATTAGTACACCGGAAGTGCGCTTTTACTGGACAGTTTTTTTTTCAGTTTTCGACGAATTTCATTAAATTTGATACACAAACTATAAAATTTGTCAATTATAATTTTGAGAACTGGAATAAGAGAAAGTTATGTGAGTGTTTTAAACCAGATTTTTTTTTTTTTTTTTATCTTAATACAATTAAGTTTTTCTCAAGGTAACCCGAGTTTTTTTATCACTTTTTTTTTTACATGTACTTACATTTTCAAATACTGATGAATTTTTATAACGCCATTGACCCAACTGACTAAACTCTAATTATGCCAGTATGGTATACATATGTAGAATACATCCTGTAACGTGAAATTATATGGCTCAGAGAATGCACCGATGCTACCTAGTTAATATAACATTATTGCTCCAGTACATTAATTAGTGCAACACTAGTTAGCACTAATGTAAACATGTTTCACCATACGAGACTATGTAAATTAGCTAGATAACTTTTTTCGTAACTCAATAAAGATTCCCTAAGAAAATTAAATTATTCACAACATTTTAGAGGTATTTAGGAAAAAGATTAAACCTATTTTTCCAACAAATTAAATATTTATTCAAATTAATTGAATTTTTTTTTTTTTTTCAATTAAACTAGACTTTCCTATCAATAATGCAACACTTTTTTCTAACAAATTATAGTTGTTTTAATTCTATTTATTTTTAGATTTATTTATTTATTTTATTTTATTTTTTTTTTCAACAAATTAAACTTTCTACTTAATCAAGTTACTAAGGCAGAATATTGAGAATGCAACAGATTTTCTCCAGAATTTCATGTTTCGAGATCTGTGCTTGAATATGAATAAAACGGCACATCTAGGCTAATTAAAAAGAAATAAATAAAACCGTTTTTATTAAAGAGTTGTTAGGCTGTTTTTTTTTTTTTACCTAAAACAATCCCGAAAAAAAACAATTGAAAAACGTTCTGTAGGAAAAAAGACATGAAGGTTTTCATTCGGGAAACCGGAAACATCAGTTGAATAATTTTTTTTTTGTTCTTTTTCTATTTTTTTTTTTTTTTTTTTACATATATTTTGGCCAAGCGAGAAAATTAACCAAAAATAACTTCTCTAGATACTGTAGACTCTTTGAGTTGGAAAGATATTGTTGAATCCCGTTAAGATTTCTTAGTTAAGATACCTTGATGAAAAAAAGTATTTGTAAGAGGCTCTTGAAGATTGTTTATATAAAGGATTTGAAAAGGAGAGAATTGGGTTTATAAGAAAAAATAAACTGGAAATAATGCTGAATGTAAGTAACACAAACTGCCAAAACTTTACACATAATTAGAAATTGGAAATTGAGAGTGAGTAAAGAAATGGTAGTTGGTCGCTGACGCGTTGTAGCTGTTGTAAAAATTGTTCTAAAGACTGTCCCCCTGTAGGGCTAGCGCTGCTATATATAAACAGAGTCTCCCACTCTAGTCTGGCCTAAGTAGCGAATGATCCTCTCAATTTTGTGCCTCTCTTTCTCTGCTTTAGATCCCGTTCTTTGGATCCTATTACATTTATATAGAATTGCCTCTTGTTGAAAACTGTAATAGGGATAAGCAGCGTCTATATACATGTTTGCTTTCTCTTACTTCTAGCATTTCCGAAATTGAGTTTTCATCAAAAATATATGATTTGAGGTCCCCTGGATACGAAAAAAAAATGTTTTTAGTGAATGGTCTGTATGTAAGTCAGTGTGTGTGTGTGTTTTTATGTATGAACAAAATATCTGAAAGACAAAAAAAATCGCAGAATGTTCAAATGTGGTATTCCGACCGTAGGTACTCGAACGTCCCACCGCATCAATTGTGACATTAATGAATAGTATTTTCAGTTTTTTGTGACCTTCTCGGAAACGGCTCCAACGACTTTTTTTTTTTTTTAAATTTCGGATACCAGGAAAAAAAAAGAAAGAATAACTATTTTTTTTTTCAGGCGATCTTTACGTCCGGCTGCCAAATTACGTAAAGGTACATGGATGGGAGAGCACATACTTTACTATTAACATGTTTTAAAATATAAATATAGTAGTTATACGTGAAGCTCAAACTGAGAAACTCTCATTTTCGACTCCAAGTTCATAGTCACTACACCAAACCCACCCTAACTTAGTATACAATCTGTAGACATAAAATCGTATCACTTTTATGTGAGACATTTTCCCGGCGAAATCGGTTTGTAGATAGTGCTGGTTGCATAGTAATGCTAAGCTTTCCTCTAAAGCATCACTTAAGTGTAATTATATTATTTTTTTACCTCCTACATAGTATCGATATACATTAGAGGCATACTTATGTAATGTGATTGGAGATGAGTTGTATTTGGAGTGGCTTGAGCGGTTTTGTAAAAGGGCTTGTAAGTATGTAAGTTTAAAAGAGAATGAGGTTTTTTTTTTTTTATCGGGGGGGGGGGGCCAACGCACTGCGACCTTAAGCAGGTCTATTGTGCTATGCCCCCTGGGTGCCACAGGCTTGCCCATAGCACCCGAACGGATGCCCAATTGAACATCGTTCTACAATATCTCCATCAGGTTGAGGTCCCTGAGGAATCCTAATACCCTGACAGGGCTCTAGAGAGGGTATATCCCCCTCCTCCACCTGGTAGCTACCCAGGTTCCTGAACCTTCTCTGAGTGGCAGCCTCGCAGTCTGTTAGGAGATGTATTGGAGTTTCCTCCAACTCCCCACAGAATCTGCATGAGCTGTCACTTTCCAAGCCCAGCTTCACCAGGTGTCCTCTAAGTCGGCAATGCCCCGTGAGGAAACCCGTAAGTACGCGGAGCTTGTTCTTACTCAATCCAATGCAGGCCTCCGACCTCCGTTGGTTATAATTTCCCAAGCAGATCTTGGCCTGCCGCAACCTGGGGAGGGAGTACCAGAGTTGAGATCTCTTCGTCTCCTCCTCCTTCTTAAGTTCCTCTAACAGACACTGGTCGCTAATCCCACAAAAAGGTTCCGGCCCCAAAAGTGGTGTCATAGCGCCTATCTTGGCCAGGGCTTCGGCCGTCTCATTCCCTTCAATGCCAACATGCCCCGGCACCCACCAAAGTGCGACTTTGTTCCTACTGCCCAGATCGTTTAGTTTATCTAGGCATTCCCAAACCATTTTAGAGTTAATAACTGGTGCACCCAGAGCTCTGATGGCTGCTTGGCTATCGGAAAGGATTACAATCTCCCGATTCCTATATCCCCTATCGAGGTTAAATTGAACGCATCTTTCAATAGCGTATATCTCCGCCTGAAAGATGCTGGGAAATTTACCCATGGGTTCCGAGTGCTTGATCCTTGGACCAACCACCCCTGCCCCAGTCCCCTCGAGGGTCTTCGACCCATCAGTATACCATTTTATGGCATGTTCCTTAATGCCCAACAGAGCGGATCCTTCGCTCCACTCACTTTTGGTGCCCAGCTTCGACGAAAAATTTTTTGTGAAGCTATACTTCTTAACCATACCATCCCTAGGGAGGTGCCAGATGAGGGAGCCCAAAGGTGAGAATACCAACTCTCTAACCCCCAGCCATCCCTCCCCTCCTGCACCACCCCTAGAGATCCTAAAAAGGGCCCCCTTCGCCGCCCTTTCCACCACTAGGTGCAAAGGTGACAGATTGAGGATAACCTCCATCCCGGCGGTATGAGGTATTAGTAATAATCAAGAAATCACACTGTTTTTAAAAGGATATATTCTCTAAGAGAAATTAAGTACTTTGAATATCACAATAAAAGCTTATAATAAATTCTTATAACTTAATACTGGTATAGCTCTGATGCTTCCCCCTTGGTTTCTAGAACAAGTCTATCTTGAAAAGAATCTTCTCTTTTGTCCGTTCAGTTCCTCCCCTATGAGGAGAAGGGGGTAGTACAATGCCATAAAGGTTAATCAACTCTTCCATAACTGTTCTCTTATACCTGCGTGTACCCTTTTTGCAAGTGAGCTTGCATTTTCTCTTAATTTTGATTTTTTTTTTTCTATAAATTAATATATTTCTATGTTTCTTGCATCCATCACACTAATAGTATTAGATTCGGTTAACCAAAACTTTCAAGAATTAAGCTTTTAAGTTGTTTCTTTTGGGGGGGGGGGGATTTTGTGATAGATCTGCGCAGATATAAACCCATCACTTTTATTTGTTTTTGTTTTTTCTTCAAAATAAATTGAATAATTCAGGGAGTTCCGGAATTTGTGGTATAAAATTTCGTTTGATGTTATTTGGTTTTGTTCAGTTTTGGCGCTCTCTATTTGGATTGTAATGTAATCATAAATCTTCTACTTATTCTTGCCCGCCCATTATATTCTATGTTTAATGTTAAGACAAATGAGTAAAATTTGAAGTGTAAACAAAAGTTCTCAATTTTGTAGATAATTCTATTAACAGCAACAAGAGAAAGTAGTGATTATTTCACACCAGATTTATTATTTTTTATTTTTATTTAACTTGTTAATAATGATGCCTGAAAGACAACTAGATAAATACGTACTACTATTTCAAAACTTAGGCAGCCTAAACCTCTTTTTTTTTTTATGTTTTTCTAGCTTGGTACTGTATCCGCTGAATGCGTGACCTTTATTATCCTATAAATACATATAATGTAATTATAATTTTATCATAGTTCCATTCTGTAAATCAAAAAGATTGTCATACTGCCCACATAAGTCATAGTTTAACATTATTAATAATAGTAATCATGTTATTGAAGTATATATAATACGTTTATACATTAGTCTAATAAATTTATATATGTTAATGTAATGGATAAATGTTATTAAACATTAACACATACTACGTAATATCTGTTACATGAATTAAATGTTAAATGAATGTTCTAAAAGATTTAGAGGAGGAAACTATATTATTATATAATATATATTGATTAAAAATTAATATAAAACAAAACTTTTATTCTACCATTTCAATAAAAGGTACTAGATTTGGCAAAATGGGAGGGACATCTATATTATAAAAATATTCGGTGAAATTTGATTATTGGGAACCAAATTTCATCTGTCTAAAATGTTGACAGAGAGCGTGTGTGATTGATTACACCAATTGTTTGAAAAGTGTTAGGTTTTAAAATCCATTTTGACTATTGTCATGTTCCACTCTTGATTACTTTATATGCATGGAAATTTGTACACTTCAACAATAAAATTAAAAATATTTACTAGGATGTTGGACGGTAGGATATGAATTTAAAATATAGATGATGACCGTTTTTCCGGTCAGACTATCTATTTTAGTGTTAGCTGAACTTTGATAATGCTAATGTGCCCTGTTGATAATTGATAACTGATTTTCCCAAATCAGAAACAATTTATTCTCGATACATTGACCGAATTGTAATGTTCTAATGTAATAGTGTATCTATTTTCATACATTAAAGAGAGGATTTGATTAAATATTTACAGAATTCTCAGATTAGTGCAGAATATTGGGTCAGTTTCCCAATCAAAATTTAATCTTCACTATCGTCTATGCAGTTCTCTTGTGTTTGGAGAATTTTACATGGCACAGAGTGAAACTCATACAAAATAAAATAAGATATTAGTAGGGCTCAGTTGTTGGGCTGGTTAATAAATGATACCGGTTCTTTTTATTATAAATGTAATAAATATCCCTGAATTCTAGCACGAAAGGCGAGAGTGCTAGCCACTAGACCATCGCGTGAGTACATACATAATTAAACATATCCCAAATTTTACTTCATTCTGAACTAGACAATATGTAAGTTATATCAAACCAAAAGATATATTCATCTATATTAAATAAGCTCTAGAAATCAGGTCACCTATCTAATTTCTATTTAATTTTAAAAAGGTATTATTTTAATTTGTTAAGTAATTATTTTCATTTTGATTTTATCAGGTATTTGCTGAATAATATTTTTTTAAGCAATTTTGTAGTTGTTTTTGTATTTTTGACATTTCATGTTTTGACATGAAGTAATGTTAGTAAAAATAAAAAAAGAAATGAATGAAAGAACTCTCTCATCTTTGAATGGGACTTGTCCTAGAACTATTACATAAACCATTACCATTACTACCAGATTAAATATACTAAAAACTAAAATATAAATAATAAAGTGATAAATTTTGATGTGCAAGTGAATTTATTACAGAAAACTGTTACAGCGTTATTAACAAAAAAAAAAAATCTGGTGTGATACACTCACACAACTTTCTCTTACTCCATTTTTTCAAAATTGTGATGTACAAAATTTATAGTTAGTATACCAATTTAATGAAATTCTTGGGTGTTTTTATGGAGAAAGTCGCAAAAATTGAAGAAAAAAAACTGTTCAATAAAAGCGCACTTCCAGTTTACTAATTTTCTTGAAACTCGAAATTTTTGGACACCTATTTATTTCTAATTAATTTTGTTTAGATGGTAGAATTGTATAATCTAACTACGATAGCACTTTAGAGAAAAAGCATAACCCCACTCCTTCCCAGAAACCCCCTTAAATGACTTTACAAAAATGTAAAAAATAAAAATCTGGCAAAGTGGTACTTCCGGTTGAGGAATTTCGACAGATAACTTACTGTCGGATTCCATGGTGTTACCTAATCGGAATATCAAGTTTCAACTTTCTACGGTTGTTCGTTTTTTAGTTATGCTGTTCACATACACACACAGACACAGACCATTTTCTAAAAACCCGTATTTTGGACTCAGGGAACTTCAAAACGGATATTTCCAGTGAAAACTCTATATCAAAAAATTAATACGATTATAATATTTCTTCTTATTAGGAGTAAGAAATGTTACAAATAAGAATTGTAGCTTTTTATATGTGTAGTTCTCATTCCAAGTTTAAAGAAATTGTTTGGAATCGTTTTAGAGAAAATAGCAGAAAAGTGAAAAATACTTCCTAGTGAAAACTTCCGGTCATCCGAGTTTTTCAAACTCGAAATTTCATCAACATATTTAATTCTAATTAATATTATTTAGATGATAGAATTGTATAATAATCTGAAATAGTACTTTAGAGGAAACCGTAACCCAACCTCTCCCCCCAAAAGTACCCTTAAATCAATTTTTCTGGATTTTGTATATGTAGTTGATTTAGTTGTATGTGTAGCAAGTTTCAAGAAAATTGTTGGAGCTATTTTTGAGAAAATCGCAAAAATGTAAAAAAAAAAAAAAAAATTAGTAAAGTGGTATTTCCGGTTGAGGAATTCGACAGATAACCTACTGTAGGATTCCATGGTGATATTTAATGGGAATATCAAGTTTCAACTTTCTATGGTTGTTCGTTTTTTTGGCTATGCTGTTCACATACACACACTCACAGACCATTTTCTAAAAACCACTTTTTTGGACTTAGGGGACCTCAAAACAGATATTTCCGGTGAAAACTCAATATCAAAAAATTAATACGATTATAATATTTCTTCTTACTAGAAATAAGAGAAAGTAATTAAAAAGTGTTCTCAAAAGTGCAGTGAAATCCGTTCTGTAGATTATTAAATTTGAGAGGCAGTCGACTAAAAGAATTTTCATAATTAATACACTTCATGAATTGAAATCAAAGGAAACTTAAATTCACAATTGTGCTGTAGTCGCAAGATTATAAAAACTCCCTTTATATTAGGAAGGATATAGAATATACAAGATTCTCAGAGATACAAAAATAATCAGAGACGTAAAGTAATCTTGATCTATTTTAAAAGCCAAGAGTAAATAAATAGTTTTTGTTTTTTTTAATATCTAATTAAATGAAAAAATCGAAAACGACCTGATTTTCTTTACTTCAATATACAGGAAAGTCTGTCCTTATCCTCTGAAATGTCACCATAATCCTTTATTGGTGGAAAACATTCATAGTCAATGAATTAAACCAGATAATTAATCCTACAAGCCCTTTGTGTTGGCATGATCTAATTAAGGGCTTTAAATTTATGCCCAGCTAAACAACACGCTGGATATTTTGTGTTCAATCCAGCAACCGTGTACCCTAAATTCAGTACCAGTAAAAACTTGCCTAATTTTCTACTAAGATTTAATGCTTTTATTACACGATCTGTCTGTAAATTAAACGTATCATCTTGAATATGGTAATTTTAAGAAAGTTTTTTAGCTGATATGTTAAATATTAAAACATAATCTTAGTGTAGTAATATTGGGACATAACCAACAAGTCTTGTCTAAGAATAAAGTTATTTTATTTATTCTCTTGTACAAGTGATTGTTTCACTTTAATGTAATTATACAAAATATACAACACAAGACCTATCTTTCTTTTAAAGTAATTAATTATAAACGACTATATAATAGTAATCAACTTTTAATGTTAACAACAGGAAAACCACTTACAACTTACACACACTTTGGAAAACTAACCTGACTGTCTCTATAACCTCTCTGTCTCTGCCCTCTAGCGGCAGCCAACACAATTTCTCCCACATCCTACAATCGGCCTTCCTGACTCCTTCCTCGTCCTCGTGGATATTGGAACATCATCATTTTCATCATTGGTAGGCGATGGTGGCGAGGAGTGGTGCAGAACATCATGGAATGCTGATGGTGAGGGGTAATCGTTCTCACTGTCATCGATTTCATCTTCGTCAGCATCGGATGTCATCAGTGAGACATTCCTAGTGTTTTCAGCTCCATTGCTTATCGTCAGATACTTCTTCCAAGGTTTCATGAACTCGGCGACTGATGTGGTAATGACTGGTCCCTCATGACAATCGACTTTCCGCACCCGATACCTTTCATTTGGATTGGCCTCAATTACCTCATAAGGGCCAAGGTAAGCGGTCTGAAGCTTGGTGCCTGGTTGGGTTCGCTTAATTGCAACCAGGTCACCTACCTTGTAACTTGTTGCAGCCCTGCGCCTCTTATTAAAACATTTTCGATTCTCCGCCTGAATTTTGATATTTTCCTTAGCCTTATTTCTTCTCTCTCCACCTGTAAATTATCCACTATCTCTTGTTCAATTAGTTCCTTCAACCTTAAGTCTTCCTTCACTTTCATTTCCGTACCTATTAACAATTTAAATGGGGTAATACCCGTACTTCTGCTCGGGGTAGAATTGATGATCTGTTGAGCATAGTCCACATGTTTCCACCATTCTTCTGGTTTGGGGTGACATAACTTAGTAATGAGAGGGATGATTATTCTATTTATTCTTTCAACCTGCCCATTACCACGTGGAACTCCGGTTGTTACCAACACATGTTTGATCTTCTCTTCTTCACAATACGCCCTGAAGTGATGGGAAGAAAAAGCGGTGCCCCGGTCAGTGATTATCCTTGATGGGTTGCCAAATATTGCAGCTTGCTTCCTAAGACGAGCCAGTACTTCTTCCGTTCCTGTACTTTTCGTTGGGTACAGCCAGACGAATTTGGTGAATCCGTCAACAACTACAAAGATATGATTGTACCTCTTCTTGGTAAGAGTTAGAGGTCCTACATGATCCATGTGATATGTTTGTAGAGGCTGATCTCCTTTGTCAATACTGTGTAAGAAGCCTTCCTTCTTTCCTTGTTTTTTCTGGACTAGAATACAAGAAACACAGTTTTTTATTACCTGTTCAACCTTTCCCTTCATCTTCGGGAAGTAATAATCTTTCTTCAACAGCAGCATAGTTTTCTCTATTGAAAAGTGTCCTCTTGCGTGTGTTCTGGAAATAATTTCATCCTGCATGCTGCGAGGAACAACAAAAAGTAACTCGTCATTTTCTTCCTTGTATAATATGCCATTTTTCATCTTAAAATTCGGCTTTCTATTTAGATTCCTTATAATCTCTTCAATTTCTTCATCCTGATGTTGAGCATTTTTTAGAGAAATTCTCTTAAATAAAATATAAAAATAAAAATAATAAAACTCACTTTCATGTTGTTCAATACCAAGAAACTCAGGCAATGGATATCGGCTTAAGGAATCAACATGTCTCATTCTAGATCCTGATCTGTGTACTACTTCGAATCTGTAGCCCTCCAACATTAAAGCCCATCTCGCAATACGTACCGACAAGTCTTTTTTTCTTAAAGTCATCTGAAAAGCCTGACAATCAGTGACAATACGAAAGGGTATTCCCTGGAGATAAGTTCTGAATTTCTTAAGACCTTTCACAACTGCTAGTACTTCTAACTCATAGCTAATATATTTCTGCTCAGCCAAAGTTGTTTTTCCACTTGCAAAATAAACTGGATGCAACTGGTTATCTTCGGAATCTCTTTGCATTAATATCATACCATAACCCTATTTGGGCGCATCTGTGTGCAATTCAGTTTCAGCATTTGGTTGATACAATCTCAGCACGGGTTTACTTGTAAGGATGACCTTCACTTTTTGAAATGATTCTTCTTGTTCAGGTCCAAATACAAATTTGTTGTCTTTCTTTAAAAGATCACCTAAAGGACGGGCGATCATAGCGTAGTCTCTAACAAACTTTCTAAAGTATCCGGCCAAACCCAGGAAACTCTGTAGAGACTTGGTATCCTTAGGTTTCGGAAAGTTAACAACAGCTTTAATCTTTTGAGCAGATGGTTCAATCTTTCCATGGTTTATAACAAAGCCTAAAAAGTTTATGGTCTCTTGAAAAAAGTTACATTTCTTCCAATTGATCTTCAACTTAAATTCATATGTCCTCTTTAGAACTATTTTCAATTTGTGAATATTCTCTCTCTTATCCTTGGAAGGGATGATAATATCATCTAGGTAAATTCTCATTATACCTTCTTTAACCAGATCCTTAAAAACTGCATTGATATACTTCTGAAAAACGGCCAGCGAATTGCATTACCCAAAAGGCGCTCGTAAGAATTCATAATGACCATTTGGTATGATGAATGCCGTATACTTGCAACTGTCTTCGTGAATTGGCACGTGGAAAAATCCATCCTTTAGATCTAGAGTTGTGAACATCCGGCTTCCTTGAAGTGCGTCAATCTGGTCCTCAATCAAGGGGAGTGGATATCTCTCCTTGATAATCTTCCTATTTAGAGCTCTATAATCTACACAGATACGTGACTCTCCATTCTTCTTTTGCACGATGACAATGGGGCTTGCATAATCTGATACGCTTGGTCTTATGATAGAATCGTCCAACCACTTCTTGATTTGATTATCCACATCTTCCTGATGTTGGGGAAAAGACGTCAAAATAAATTAAATAATAAATGAAAAAAATATTCTGTTACTTATATTTAATATTGGGAACAACTCGTTTTCATTTAAAAAAAAAAAATGCAAAACTCAAAATGCGAGTATTTCAAAAATTTTGTTTTTTAATATATTTAATAGAAATGTATAAATATATAAATATATACATACCGTATATTGCAGTCTTTTTTTAGTGTATTTCAATTTGTTTAAGGAGAACACCCAGCTGCAATGCAACATGGGAACAGTAGCAGCAGCAGTAGAGGATCTGGGCTGACATTGTTGCATCCATTCGTCCTTGCATTATCCATCCAGTTGCGGCTTCGCTAAAGGAAATTTATGCTGCACCATGGAATTGTTTATATTTCTTCAAAAAACAAAAAATATAAATAAATAAATAAATAAATAAAATAATTTAAACGTAAAATAATAATTCATAAATAAATTTAAAAAAAAAAAAGAAAAAAAAGTTACCATCGTGTAAATATTGTAAGAGATTATAGTGAAAATTAAATTTATTTAATAAAAAAAGAAAAAAAAAAAAAGAATGAAAGAAAATAATGTTATGTAAATATTAAAAAATAAATTTTTGCAAAAAAAATAAATAAATAAATAATATATTACTATGAATGGAAACAAATTAAGAAATTTAAGACTTAATGGTAAAAAGAAGGAAAGATAATAGGAAAAAAAAATAAAAAGTGTAATTAAAAGGACATTAAGAAATTGAAGTGTTGTTTGTAAATGTTTGATAGTCAAAGAAAAATTGAGATATTAAAATTGAGGAAAATCTATACAATTTGTATTTCCTTTTTTTTTTTTTTTTTTGTGAATGAAAAAAGAAATGAATAAAAAACCTCAGCAGAAGAAGGTTTTTGAAAGAAAAAAAAACAATGCAAATCGAATCATCTTGTAAATTATTGCCTACTCGGAGTAGCAGGTTAGATTTTAGACTTGTATGTTAAATGTCAGACTGCTCTATATAAATATATATAAATATTAACAAACAAAAAAATAAAACCACACACAAAAAAATCACTTTTCTACAAAATTACTTACACCAAAAATATTATGATTTCCTTTTACAAAAAAATAAAATAAAATAAAAATAAATAAAGAAATAAAGAAAAAAAAAAAAAGTAAAGACAGATAGAATTCTCATGTAGTGAATGTACCATAATGTTAGTTTTCCTTGTTGTAAATACCATAAAAATCCCTTAAATGAAAAACTACATTATTAATATTTATTAAACAATAATTAAATAAACGAAAGAAAGAAAAAAAAAAAAAAGAAAAAATATCTAGAATTATACATTTTCAGTGTAATAGTTTATTAAACAAACCTTAAAAAAATTTAATAATGTAAGTGAATTTAATTAAATAAAATTGTTTTTTATATTTAATTTATTTCCCCCTTCCGCCAATAATTGGACATAAAAAAAAAAGCGATCAAAACAAACGCACATACATAAATAAAAATCAAGATAAACAAAAGAAAAAAAAAAAATAGTGTATGATATAAATGTGTATATATATATAATATATATGGATAAATAAAATAAATTTTATTCAATGTTATTGGAAAAATACTAATTGTATTTATTTTATTTTATTTTTTTTTGTTTAATTTTATTTATGTTTTTTATAGTTATTATAAAACTCTTTGTCATTGTGACTCTAAATTAATAATTGTTTTAAATGGCAAAATATAAATAAACTGGTACCTCTTTTTCCAAAATATGTTGGTGCTCTACAAAAAAAAAAAAAACAACTGTAAGAAAAAACTGTATATTATAAAAAAAATATAAAAATAAAAAAAAAATAAAAAAAAACAAATAAATTGACTATTAGAATTTTGTATGTATTAATTTATTTTCTAGATAATAAAGGAACGCGAATGTGATGGATGCAAGAAATTATATCTATTTTATTTAAAGAAAATAAGCAAAATTATGAGAAAAATGCAAGCTTGTTTGCAAAAAGGGTAGCCCAGGTAGAAGAGTAGAGTTACAAGGAGAGTTCATGAACCTTGACAGCATTGTCTAACCCTTCTTCTAACAGGGGAAGTTTTGAACGAACAATTAGAAGACATTCCTTCAAGACAGTTTGGGTTAGACATTCAAAAGCAGAACGCTTGTTTTTCGCTCTCTTAGCATCAGTGCAGATTAATAAGTTAATAATTTCTTTGCAAATAACTTGTATTATTTTAATAGAATATATTTATTGTTAGCAGTGGTGACTACTTTCTTATTTCTGATACTTAACTCTCTTAAACATATATACTTACATGCCCCTTTTACAAAACTGCTCAAGCCACTACAAGCTACCACTACAAACTACATCACAACACACCAAATACATTTCACGAGCTATTCTTTTCTTGACTCACGTAGTAGGTACTTTGCCTATTCATAGTAAATCATTTCATTACTACTTATCTTGAATATGTGGATGAGTCCGCATTGCTGGATAACATCTATTATTTAGCATGCATATTCCATTTGTTCCTGACCGGTTTCGAATTTTCATCCATCGTCAGAACAAATTCGTGTAGAGTTCACTTCACCGTAATATTTCTGTTACACTCAATCTTGTTGGTTTGTTGATTGTATATACGTGCGGAAAGTTATAAGGTTATGTTGTAGAGTGTTGTAGGGGATTATTGCACTGCGACCTGAAAGATCTATTGTGCCTCCCGGAGCCTTCTCCAATCCACAGCCGGCCTCCAAGCAGTGTTCTCTAGCTACAGACAACACTGCCCATCACCGGACAGTGAGTTGTAGAGACTCCTAGGAAGCGAAAATCTAAGGACAGCATGCTGGATTCGAACCTGGGACCTCTGCGTTGCTAGTCCAGCGCGCTACCACTAAGCTAACCCCTTCATTCTCCCTTGGCTTTCGCCAATTAACTAGGGACGGAGACCTTAGTTTGTGTACTGTGTTTGTCCTTGTCTGAAAGTGTAGTGTATGTAGTTTAAGTGTATTGTGTACTGTTCTGAGGAACTGCATGCAGTACTGTGGTAACCTGTGGGGTCGCTACTCCCCATGTAACTGCATGCAACAGATACCTCTTGCGGGCTGATATAAGGTTGTGTGTGTGTGTGTGTGTGTGTGTGTGTGTGTGTGTGTGTGTTTAACGACAAAATGGAATTATTATAAATTATGATTAGACATTAGAAAATAGTGTATAATAAATAGCATATTTTGAAGGATACTTTATCACTAAATTTTAATAGTGTTGTTAAGTATGCTCAGGGTTTTATCAAGTCATTTTTATTGAGAAGAAATTTCAGGAGTATATTGTACTAATGCTATTTATTATACACTATTTTCTAATATCTAATTACAAATTATAATAATTCCATTTTGTCATTAAACATACGCACATAGTAACATAACCTGCATATATATACAACACACCCGAACATATATACAACCAACAAACTAACAAATGTGAGTGTAACAGAAACTATATGTTGAATTGAACCTCTACACTAACTAGGTGAATTTGCTCTGACGATGGATGAAAATCCGAAACCGGTCAGGAACAAATGGAATATGCATGCTACGAAGGATAAAATATCAGACTATTTTTTTTATTTGTCTGAGAGTAGATTTCGTCGAATCCTGCAAAATTCAAAACCATTTCCAAGAAAAACAATAATAAGCCTTGTCCAGATCACAATTCCAATATCAGAACTTAATCCATTCAAGATATATAGTTGCCTGAATATTATGGACGATAACTTACAAAAGATACAGGCTTATGGTCTTCCACAAATTTCCTGCTTCGTCTAAATATCTTGAACCTCTGATCTCCTCATACCAGGCCATAAAATGAAATGATATTTCTTGTTTTTATTTGTTATTTATAATCCCAAAATTACAAGTGTCTCTCTTGAGCTTCAATTTCCCGTAAGTCATCCAACTTAGTGTGCCCATTGACCCCACCTGGTGGTATTTGAACTTCTTGTAATGGGATCCGAATCATTAAGATTCGTGAGACCTGAATAACTAAGGATTCGAATCACTAGTTACTCCCTTCCTGGGCCAAACTAGGGAAGGAGAATTCCATATAGCTAGAGGGAATTTTTGAGAACAATTATCGCACCAGTCAGTCAGCATCATTCAACGTACTTTCTATGCTCAGCCAGTCTGTCTCTCTCTTAATTACTCTCTCGCTACCTTTGACAATCCCAGTGAAGGTTTCCCCGCCTTAGGAGACCCTTTATAAGCTCATTGAGAAGTCTACGAACTTAGGGGTAGCTATATAGGCCCAGAGAGGCTTTGAGCACTTTAGGGTTTGGTCCCTTTCCACAGAAAATTATAAACTAAAAAAAAAACTCCGAAAACTGCCTGAGAATGGAGGGAAGTGAGGTGACTAATTTAGCCAAACTAATGAATTCCTTTAATTGAACCAATCACCATCAAATGCGCTAAACAAAATCTGGAATTTCATTGACAGCAACAGCAAACGTCACCTTTGAGCCTCCAAGTACACCTCAACTACGCTTTACCTTCAACTTCGACAGCAAATCTCCCACCAAGAAGCTGTCTCTAGCGGTAGGAGAAATTGAATAATGTAGTCGGTGGATGATTAATGAATGTTGCTATGAGAGCACGGGAACAGACAGTTTTACTCACAATTTACAGTAACGATTTTACCAAGTAAAGATAGAAGAGTATGTAGTGGGTAGACGTTATTTGACTGCAGTAAAGCGATATTAGACTCTGATTTATCCTATGGCACTTCTGTTAAGCAAGTACGTCAAGTTTAATTGAAAGTTCCATTTAGAAAAATAACAAACATGCACATACTATTTAAAAATGTTTTACTGCAAGTTTTGTTTTTTATTATATAATATTATTCGGAGAAAATCCATTTATCCTTCAGAATACAAATTCATCAATCCTTTTCGAATAAAAAATCATGAATACTCCTGATGACTTGCAATGCAGATAACTTCATGGAGTTTTATAGAAATATACTTATTCTTCGCGGCAGGGAAACCACTTTTTGCTTCAGAAGTCGTCATTGAAGCTGAAATAATATTATTAAAATATTATGATTAACACTTTCCGTTGTTAATCACTAATTTTCAGTTAATTTGTTACATTTGGGAAAATAATAAAAAATTGCCAGTCACTAACCCCCTTATCAACTTTCCTATATAATTTCTAATTCAATACTTGTTGTAACTTATGCTGTAGAAACTTATGCTGGATTCTTAATACCGCCACAATAAATACGTACATTG
Source organism: Triatoma infestans (assembly GCA_011037195.1). Taxonomy (NCBI): domain Eukaryota; kingdom Metazoa; phylum Arthropoda; class Insecta; order Hemiptera; family Reduviidae; genus Triatoma; species Triatoma infestans. Next base: position 163,922 of record JAAEAF010000214.1, read on the forward strand.
AGAATATTTAAAAGAAAAATATTGAAATAAGATCAAACTATGTTCCAATGTTAGAAAATGGAGCATATGAACTAAGAAGGAACTTTATAAATTATACCAAAATGATGACATAGACCAGTTTATTAAAGCACTACTCCTTCACTTACTAGAACCTCGGTTAGAACCATGGCTTATAAAAATTAACCTCAACAAATTCAAATACTTATCTTTATCTCTAAAACGACAAATATCCGATCTCTCTTGCATCCGTCTTTTTGTTCAATATTCCAGTTCCACCAGCTAGCCATGTCCGGTATTTTGGGCTATATCAAAACAAGAGACTTATTAAATATCTGGAACACTCACATAAGACTCAAACGATTTGAACTTAACAAACGATACAAACTCTACGCTCAAAACTGACATAACAGAACAAAAGAAGGTTATATCTAACCCCTCTTGCAACGATATGAACTTGCGAACTCTATTAGAACAGCTAACAATCCAATTTAAAAAAATCCCCACTGCCGCATCGTTAAATGCTCCCTTTTCTGTTAATAATCTAACTATTCACAGAGATCTCAAAATTTCGTTTATATCTGAACTTTCCGAATCTCGCTAAAATAAATTTCACATATGCTCACACCCCTAATCATCTGGGTGAAGGCATGGTTCTCAGCTACACTTCTCACCAATCCTTGAAGACGGCTGAAGCATGGTTGGCCCTGCGTCCAACTGGTTTACTACTACAGGTGATCATCACTGAATGACAACATTTAAGCTTTTTTACATGATTTGTTTCGGTCATTTATCTTTGTGCCTGTTCTAGGTGATTGCAGTTTGTAAATAATATTCAATAAAAGTTTGAAAAAGAAAACCGTTGAAATCTGTTTTCGAGAAAAATTACGAAATAAAAATTTAAAATAAATTTAGAAAACTATTTTATATTGGCGCACTTCTTCCGGGTTAACCAGTTTTCTTCAGACTTGTAATTTTTGACAGGTAGTAAGATTTCATTGTACTGAAGTGGTACTTGGATGTTGTACTTAGTGGAAAGCTTGAATGTTACTGCTCCCCACAAGAAAAATGAAAAAATAAAAAAGCAAAAATATATTCAAAAATCATGCTTTTAATCGAATGGTTGATGGATTTTGATTGAATTTATGTTGCGGCCTACATTGAATACCAAATATTTATAATGGGTATGAGTAGGAGAGAATTGGGTTTAAGAGATGAATAAACTGGTAATAATGTTGAACATAATATAATAAAGAAATAACATAAACCGTGTAAGAGACTTTACACGTATAAGAGAAATTAGATAGCAAAAGATATTGTGACGTGTGCGGTTTTGTAAAGGGCTTGGGAGTATGTATGTTTAAGAGAGAAGTATTAGAAATAATCAAGAGATCACACTATTAACAATAAATATATATTCTATTAAAATAACTACAAGTTATCTGCAATGAATGTATAAACTTATTAATATATTGTGGTTAACGCTTAAACTAGCACTGATGTTTACTGGTAGAAATGTCTAGTTCAGACTGTTCTTGTTTGAAAGCAGAATGCAGACTGTCTTGAAAGAATGCCTTCTAATTGTTAGTGCAAATCTTTTCAAGTAATGCTGGTATGTCTGGAGGTATATCTGGTATTGTGTCACCCTAACTGTTTCTTGCCCTTTGTCTCTTGGTTTGCATTGACCTAAATAATAGTACCTGGCTCTATCCCCTTCACTAAAATACATTATTTGAACTAGCTAAATTCACAAAATTATTTCACTAAACTATTTTCAAAATTCTTATTTTCTTTCATTTCTTTCTTCCACTACATTAGAATGAATGAAGAGAAGGGTAGTAATTGGTTGCTGACTCTGTGGTTAACTGTTCTAAAACTGTTGTAAGACTGTCCCCCTGTAGGGCTAGCTTGGCTGTGTATATACGTACAGACGGAATTTCCCACTCTAGTCTGGCCTAATTAGCGAGTGAGATTCTCACTTGTATGTTTCTCTCTCTCTCTCTGCTTTGGATCCCCCTCTTCGGATCCTATTACACCAAGTTAAAAGCTTTTTACGACTTTTCGTTTATAAGATATTTTGTTCATATACAAAAACACACATAAAGTGATTCGCTAATTATATTTGTTTCATAGCAAGAGGTTGTTCATAAAACATAACATTTCTGTAGAAAAATAAATTTCTAAAATTTTATACAATAGTAAAAATACTTTCTCTTGTAGCAAGCAAAGCATTAAGAGAAATGAAAAAAAAATAGTGTAAAATATTCGTGACGTTTATATAGTTAGGTTAGAGATTTCACAAGGGAAATGTATGGTTTGTAAAAGATAAATGGTGAAAAGCCAGAGCTGGGACATTTAATCTCTCAGTGACGCAAAGAGAAAGTTGTAGCTAAACATTTTCTTTAAGTCTTAGAACTGGAAGGGAAAGGTAACTTCATCTTAGCTCTTTATACTGCCAGCTTTACATAAATATACCTTTATGTAGAATGATATGGATACATTAAAATTCTCTAGATTATTTATTCTTTAAAATTATTTTGCTTGAAAATTGACATTTTAAAAATATTAAATATATATCTCTCTTTGGAGACTTTAAACAAATACAGCTTCCTTTTTTTTCTTTTTTTTATATATATATATATATATATACAACAAAAACTTTCTTTAAACAAACCTTTGTACTTTCCCTTTCTATAAGAGGAAGTAAGGCGATCGTGTCCGATTTCGAAATGAGTTTACACCGGAAAAACATGAGGTACCCCATGTGTAGGAAAAAAAGAAGATTTGGGTGAATGGTCTGAGTTTACGTGGGCAAAATGAAAACTTTCCGGCGTAGTAGTGAAAATGAGTTTTTATTCATTTTAAAAATGCATTTATTTCTCAACGTAGTCTACCTTTAGTTCAATACACTTTGTCCAACATTTCTCCAAAAACTGGATTCCTTCTCGTAAAGTACGATTCTGGAAGGTCTTCAAAATATCCATTTACCGCTGCTATCAAATCATTTGATCTAAAAAGTGTAGTGGTCACAAAATTTCTTGAGGTTTGGGAATAGATGAAAGTCAATCGGGAGCCAAATCTGGCGAATAGGAAGGATATTCCAACAATATATACATCAAATCTCTCAGCCAAAGCACATTTTCCCATGGCCAAAGCGCCTTTGTGGGCGGGTGCATTGTCCTGGTGAAAGAGAATTTTTTTTCTTTTGCAAACCAGGCCTTTTCTCTCTAATTTTTTTCATCTAGCTGGTCAAGAAGATGTGCATAGTATTCTCCATTAAGTGTTTGACTCTTTGGCAGGTAATCAATTAAAAGAATCCCTTACATTCCCATAAAACACTAGGCATAACCTTTCTAGCCGATGCAATTGTCTTTGCTTTCTTCGGTGCAGAGTCACCGGCTTCTATCCAATGTTTGGACTGTGTGTTTTGATTCCGGTGTAAAGTGGTGAACGCACGTTTCATCCATCGTAACAAATCGGCGCAGAAAATCGGTTGGATTCATTTTAAAATGGCACAAACTTTTCCATTGAGAAACTCGATTCATCATTTGTTTGTGATCAACAAATTCAACAAATGCGGCACCCATTTTGCACAAAACTTTCTCATACTGAGTTCTTCGTGTAAAATGTATCGTATCCTTTCTTCTGAGATGCCTACAGCCTTAGCATAATGTGTATCTTATCGATATTTTCTTCGGTAGTTGCAATTTTTTGGCCGTCCTTAATGTGGTTATCGACCACATTTAAATTCAGCTGCCCATTTTTTTTCTATTGATAACAAAGATGCAAACTCTTTATACATTTTCAACAACTTTGGATGAATTTCTGTTGGCAATAAACTATCCAAAACGAAGAATTTTATGACAGAACTGTATTCAAGTTCATTCATTCATTTTGTCAAAAACACATTACACCAAAAACAAACTATTTGTCTGATCAAATTCACATTTCGTATTTACTTTTGCAACATAACAGCCATCATAACAAAACAGTAATTTCATTTCTAGCAGAGCTATTCATTTCTAGCTAAGACTGAGAACTTTTCACTTTGCCCTAGGATATCTATAGAAAGCTCCAACTTGATTTCCATTTAAATACTAACTATCACAGCATCTGATATTAAGATTTCTGTCAAAATCCATCCAACATCCATGCAACTTTACAGAATAGTTATACCAGTTCTAACATGTTTCTCAAAAATGGCTACTATTTTGTTTAAATTTTTCTTTTTTTTATTATCTACAGAAAGGCCTAACCCTTCTATTTAAAACATTTTTCCAGGAAAAAATTCTTCAAGAGTTTTCTTGGTGGAGGGAGGGGAGGCTGCAGCTTTAAACTTTCTTTTAAAGTGTCGCAACAGTGCAATATAAAGTTTTACAAACTAAATTATGTTTGAAAAACTTTTAATACCACGCAAAAGTAAGTAGAAAGTTTGTCAATTTTACAATAGTATTAACTGCAAAAAGAGTTAAAATTTGTTTTAATGTGCACTTCAAACCAGATTGTATCAATATGCATTTGACAAATTGGTATTTGCGGAGGTCACGAGTTCGAGTCCAGCTGTGCTGCCTGAGATTTGTTTCTCTACCTAGGAGCCTCTACAGCTCATTGTCCGGTGGATAGTGTTGTCTGTAACGGGAAAACACTGTCCTGAGGCCGACAGTGCACTGAAAGCACTGGCATCCAGATTCTAGTTTGTCAAATTCTCTTTTTTTCCCCAAGGTTTAGACAATAGATTCTATAGGAAATTCACCTTTAAAATACCGGCAGATCCTGTTCATCAATTACTACAGTTTTCGAATCCATAAGCTCCATACATACGTTGACCACAAGGCCTACATATTTTTTTTTACATAACGTCAATCTTCAGGAAGGCCCAACCTTTAGTCTCACTTTATCAATATCGCCAGTATAAGGAGCAGTTCAACACACATGGACAGCTGAATTCTGGAAAACAGTAAAAAGTAAATAATGAAATGACTATTTGTTTAAGTTGGTTTCAGTCCAACTATCGGATGGAGACCGATTTCATTTATTACTATGTATTACTCATATTAACATTAACCAAAATCCAAGAGCAATATTGGAAATCGAATCAAGTACATCTTTGTTGATAAAAGTAGAATTGTGAATGATTATAATTATATAAATAATACGAGTATTATAATAATAAGTCTTTATTTACTTATTTTACAGAAAATGAAAAACTTTTAACGTTAAAATAACGTATTTTTATTATACATTTTATTTATATATATATATATTTTATTATAACTAATTACACATATGTTTAAAAAAAGATTAGTTTTATAAACAAAGGCAATAAGAATACACAAATTATATATAACATGTTGCAGTTTTAAGAATTACGTTAAATAATGTACAAAAAACGTTTAGCTTCAATCCAAGAACTGAAAAAATAATAGAATTCACTATGTTTAAATGGCTATGTAAAAATAATCTAAGTGCACTCACTGAATGAGCTTCTGAATCTTCATTCTTAACTATTCGAGTGGTGAGAGCTACCCCTACTTGAGCTCCACCAATCTCAGCTTAGAGGGCAACTTGTTTAACCACTCACCTACTACGGCGTCTTCTCATGGAAAGTACTACCTGTCATAATCAATTTACCTTCTCAAGGGCCCGCATTATACTAAGTGCAGGCAGAGTGTTTTTCTGTCTAATCCATTTCCTTTATTTAAAATGAAGGGAGATATTCAATGGAGATATCCCACTGAACCGGCCCTGCAATAACAATTGTTATAATCATATTTCCGCACTGTAATAGGAACCTAGAAGTATTAATTTGGCAGTGATATATTGATTGAAATTCGTCATTTTTTTATAACCCTGTAACGAACACACAATACTGAAATATGATTGGTGTGATGTGTTATATGTTTGTACAGTTGTAGCACGAGCGGTGTTGCTGGTTGAATGCAGAATTCAGACTCGTCAAGTGCTGTAAGACAACTGGTGAAAGAACGCTCTATTAGTATCCTTGTTTCTCCTACCAAAACAACCCAAGTACTCAATAGGATAAGAATCCGTTAGGGCAAGACAATTCTTGCCCTAACGGATTCTTGTTCTTTTGTCTCTTCAATAGCATTGACCTAAATTAATAAATTAGTAGACTCTTTTCGCTGCACTAATATATATTTAATTTGAAGCTAAATTCACTATATTTATTTTCCAAAATTATTTCAGCTTCTTTTCACTGCCTACCCAACATATAGGAACACCTTCCCTTGGGTATTTAGGTATATTCTAAAATAATATTGAATTGGTACTTTTGGAAGATGCCTAATGCTATCTATCTCTCTCCAAGAACTAAGGCTATATGGTATTAGAAATATAAATTGCACTTGTTACCTAGACGAGATAGTAAGGAAACTTAAATATCTTAAATATGAAAATATAGATGTAATAAAAAAGAGATAACTTCTTGATAAGTTCGTTCATTTTTGTTAAAACAGGATGATTTGTAATACTCTAGGCTGTCCTTTTGTTTACAAAACTTCGGGTCTTCCACTTCTTCTGGAGATTTGGCCGGAACTTGTTGCTTAGTTTGGTGGCATTGCTGACGGTATAGGATGTGTTGTAGTGATATATTGGTGATTATTTCCTCTACTTATTCTTCATATCACTCCTTATAGCTCACTAGTAGGATTTTCTACTGAGGAAGTATAATAATTTTCCAAAGCACAAGAGGGTCTCCCCAAAAATTTCGGTTCCGCTCTACAATACTGCTTGCTCCAAATATAGAATTGTCCTTTCTTATTCAAAAAAAAAAAATTCTTAACATTTTGAAAACACTTTATATTTTGGCATAATTTTTATTATTATTGAAATAAAATTAATTCAAGAGATTCAATTTCAATTTTAATTGAGTTAATTTTTATTAGATTTTATTGAGATTTAGTTAATTGATTACTCTTTAAACAAGAATAAATACTTTATTATAATTAAATTGCTAATTCTCAAACTGAACAAAATTTTATCAATAATGTAATAATGATTGAAATATAATTAATCTATATAATAAAATGTAAACACTGATATTTCAGTTTATTATGATTTTGAATTAATTGAACTAAAACAGTTGCATATTAATAAGCTGGTATCAATATGTAAATGAATGTAAATATCATCGGGTCTTTGTCAATGTTGCACTGCTTGCATGCATAAATACTTGAATATATATATCTATATATGCATATATGTGTGAAACATTTCTAAATCAAATGTTAAAAACATCTCCCAGAGACGATATCACCTTCAACATTTTGGATTGGCTGGATTTTTTACTTATATGTAGACAGAAATATTCATGGACAGTATTTATTGCGTACAGAAAAACTGATATATATATGTACTGAATCGCTGACTGACCCATCTGATAGGAAGTTTTTATAGTGTATAGTGGCACAACTGTGCACTATCTATAAGGGTGGCTACGCAAGCAATTTTGTTTATTTAAAAGACTATAACTGATATCACCACACGGTCATCTTTCTCACTGTCTATATAACTTATTTCTTTTTTTCCGTGCACTTTCTACCGTCTTAAGGTAAAATAAAAATAAATCAAAAAAATCGCATAGGTTGTACATTTTCACAATTGTTTCTAGAATGATGATAATATGTTTCCCTTTGAAATTATAGTGCAGGGCGTAAATTTTGCAGGTTAGCGTCCATAAACCTGTGGTGTCTAAATCAAAGTGAAATTTCACGTTGTCACAATATATTAATTAGTTCTTGTTAATTAATTCTAAATCTGGTTAAAAAAAAAAGTGCGAAGCAGCCCCATTTTCTCTTAAAAACTTTACGACTTTATCGGTGCTAGTGTCAATGTAATGAAACAATTGGTGAAGAAATCAGATCAATCTTCTCGTTCCCCTCAATCCTACAATGACTGGGTACCCATTGGTACGTCAGCACCCATCCTTCTCTAATCAGCTGGATTGCGCTTGGCTTTGCAGCTAGCAACACTGCTGATTCTGGAGAAGCGGGTGACACTAGGGATGCTATAGTAGCCCGCGAGTCGATGAAAATCACTAGCTTGCCGGCATTTATATCTACAGTTCTAAGCTTATCCACCATGCAACTTCCAATATAAAACAGATTAATATAGTTGAAAACTTCCTTTCAATACTTGAAAAATGGTTAATCTACACACGACTTTTTACTTTTTAAAACCTGAAGGACTTTGGAAACTTGACCGCTAAGCTAAGCTTCCTGCATGCCTAAAGCAATCCACAATATCATGTAGCAGAGCTCGGTTTAATACTGCCATATTAAGCATCAATTCTTCTCGAATTTTCTTCATGAACTTTAGCTCAATTAATTTAATTTTAGCAAAAAAAATTCCATGTAGATTTAGCTCTTCCTATCCTTACATACCTTGTGAAATACGCTCCTGTAGAAGATATTCTCAAAATATTGCTGGAATTATCTGGCAATGTCTCTTACAATAGATTCAGCCCCGTCCAATTGCTCTGAAATAGATAGAAACAAATTTGCTCCACACTGACTAGCAGTTAGCTTTCGATTTGAAACATCCCAGAATTCTGGATCGCCAAGAAACAAGTAACCAACCGATGGTGCAAGATGTGCATCGCATCCGGCTGGCAAATTTTTCAGGATAACTCCCAGGTACTTAACCCTATCTGCCACATCCAGTATCTTCCCGAAGAAGGACAGTGCCTTATATGCCTCAATATCCCTCCTCCTGGTAAATGCTACGAGAGTGGTTTTCTGCAGGTTTACCCCAAGATCCACTCTCCTACACCACCGCTCTATGCACCTAAGTGCCTCCTGAAGGAGTTCCCCGACTATAGCCTGCCTCTGGCTACCACCACTGTCATCAGCGTAACCCAGCATGGAACATCCAGTGTCACTAAGCTCCATCAGTAGCTCGTCCACAACCATGCACCACAGAAGAGGGGAAAGAACTCTTCCCTGTGGGCAGCCCCTTGTGGGCGTAATCTCTAGCGAAGCTTCACATAGGCTTGTTACAACCCTCCTTGTTTTGAGCACACTGTCAATCCATCTAATGATGGATCTACCGACACCGCGCCTCTCTAACGTTTAATGACAAAATGAAATTATTATAAATTGTGATTAGATATTGGAAAATAGTGTATAATAAATAGCATTAGTATACTCCTAAAAATTTCTAATCCCCCCCCTAATAAAAATGACTTGATAATTTAGTTATAAAGTATCCTTCAAACATACTATTTATTATGCACTATTTTCTAATGTAATAATAATAATAATAATAATAATAATAATACTTTATTAGGAAAAAATTACAAAAAAATAAAGAAATGACATAAGCCGTCTGCTTGAGTTTACTGCAAGTAAAATTTAAAGTTATTATTAACGAGTTAATATAGTGCGTAATATAAGTATAACAGAGCTTAAGAAAAGTAAATATATATATGTATTGTATGTATGGATAATGTAGTACAGTAAGAAAATAATAAATATAATACAATAAGCAAATAGTATATACAGTACGTTAAAAAAAGAAAAACCATTAGTAGGCATTTTCAAAGAAAAACTAAAATAAATACCGATAAAGAATACCAAATCTCTTGATGAAAACAAAATAATAATAAAAACAAACTAAATATAAACTAAAAAACGTAATAAAGATAAAATACAATGTATAAAATACTTAGGAAAAATTTACATATTACAATAATAAAAAGAAAAATATAGCCAAGGTAACCAGCATAGATATTACTAAGTCGAATCCGCTAACCATTCAAGTCTGATTTGACAGGCATGGCGAGAGTAACGAATCAGTGGTAAACAGGATGTTTGACCGGTTAAAAATTGAATTATCTCCAGCCTGGAGAGAAAGGATTTGCCGAAATGGAGTAGCCGAAGCTCCACGAGGATAGGACATTCCCCAAGGAAATGATATAAATCCTCGCGAACATCATACGAGCAAAGGGAACATTTTTCAGTTATTACCTCTCTATCCACCCATGGCCTAAAATTTAGAAAAAGAAGTTCCCCTCTAATTTTGAAAAACCAGCGGAGATCTTTAAGCTTTAGGATATCAAATAGACTCTCCGTTATAAAATTGGGATATTCTGCTATTAGCACTCTGTAAAGAAGAAAACGATCAGTAGAAGTAGCCCGTCTTACAGCCTCTTCACGAATGTCCGACTCAATCTGGGATGGAAGCTCGAGGAGTAAAGTACGCCAAGAAGGAAGGCTATCTAATGATGGTGTGACCGTGCAGGAGTGAAGGCGGACTAGCGAAACTAAATGTTTAAACCAGAAGATTTTTTTTGGTATTATTTGAGTAGCAAGTATTTTAGGTAACCGGTGGTCTTCCTGAGATAGAATTTTAATACAATATTTTAGATGAAGCTTAAGGGAAAAACACTGCATAGATTCAAGTGGAGTTTCCAAGGCGAGCATATAATTAGGGGTGCAAGCGGGGAGGGCAAATAATTTCTTCAGAAAGAATCTTTGAAACTTTTCTAAGGCATCATAACTATGAAACCCCCAAACCTGAGCACCGAAGCAAGCTACCGATCGACAAACTGTTTTAAAAAACTGGAACTTAGCTTTTATAGGTATGCAGTTACTTAGTATGAAGTTTGACCAAGTCATATTAATCCCTAGTTTAGCAGAAGAGATTCTATTGCTAATATGTGAAGTGAAAGAGAGGCGAGGGGTCAAGATAACACCAAGATATTTGTAGGAGTTAACAATTTCAATTTTGCTGTTTTTATAAAACCATTCCTCGGAAGAGGATAACCTTCCTCCTCTTCGGAAAACCATAATTTTTGATTTATTGAGATTTACAGTAAGATTCCATTGTTCGCAGTAACGTTCAAGGATCCTAATGTTTCTCTGTAGAGCGATTCGGTTGTCGGTGATAAGAACTATATCATCCGCATAAAGTAGAGCTCTGATTTTGGTAGAGCCCACAACAACACCGCCTTCTAGAACTGTGGGTAGATCGTCCACAAATAGGGAGAATAATATAGGACTTAAAAGGCAGCCCTGACGAACACCCGCTCCCACACTAAAGGTTTGCGAAATTCCATCCGCATTACGGACTGAGGATACTGCTGAGGAGTACAGTAATTTTAAGATATTCGCAAACTTATAAGATATGCCCAGATTGAACAGCTTCAAAAAAAGAGAGGAGTGGTCAATTGTGTCAAAAGCTGACTTAAGGTCTACGAAAAAACAATAAATTTTTTTCCCTTTTCCTATAAGTTTAAGATTTATCAAATTTGTTAGCACGAAAATATTGTCGATCACCGAATACCCACGTCTAAAACCACTTTGAAACTCGCTCAAAAGATTGTTGGCTCTTACATACTGCTCAAGACGGTTAAGCAGAAGAGCAGTAAAAATCTTAGACAACGTGTCCAAACAAGAGATTCCCCTATAGTTATTCACATCGTCGACGTCCCCGTTTTTGTACAATGGAAAGATAATAGAGTGCCCAAAGGAATGAGGGATGCGACCCACCTCAAAAATTTAATTGAAAAATGCCAAAAGTCTCTCAACAAAGCAAGAAGGAGCGTGTTTGTAAAACTCATAAACAATGAAATCAGGGCCAGGAGCCTTATTAGACTTGAGGCTCGAGAGAACAGATTCAAGTTCAGAGAAGGTAAATGCAGGATCGAGAATATTGGAGGTAAAGAATGGTGCAGCATAAGACATAGAAGAAGTCATAGGAGGATTAAGTAAGTTTTGGAAGTGAGAAACCCAGCTATCCATTGTGATGCGGTTGCTACAACAAAAATTTCTACGGCGAAAGCTGTTAACTAAATTCCAAAACTGCTTAGATTCTGTGGCGACCTTAAATTTATTAAATAAAGAAGAGTAATATTCTTTTTTGCGTTCTGAGCACAATAATGCATACCTCTTATTGGCACCACGGTAAGCATCTTTTGCAAGTCTAGAGCTAGAGAGACGAAATAAATTAAGTAGTTTAAAAGATTTTTTCCTTGCTTGAAACAAGTAAAATCAAACCACGCATTTTTTTGACGAGATTTCAGGTAAGAAGAAACCGGTGGAGCAGAAGGACAAGCGTTTTTTATGCAATTTTTTATTTTATCTGCGTAATGTTGAGGATCAGTAGGGTAGGAGACTATTTTTGTAAGTTCGTTTTCAAGATTTCTTTTATAAGTGTCCACATTCTTATCTTTCCAAAATAATTGTGGGAGTAAAGGCAGAGTGAGGGTACGTGGTTGTGTAGAAGAGAGAGAGAGAAAAAGAGGAAGGTGATCGGAAAAGATTTCAGGAAGTACAGCGAAGCTATCGACATGTTGCAAACAGTTAGAAGAAACGCAGGCAAGATCGTTCACGGAACAGCCCATGGGCCCTATAAAAGTAAACTGGCCCTCCTTATCCCCATTGAAACGACCGTTTAGAATTAGAAGTTCATAATCTTCACAAAGTTCGAGCAGCCTCGAACCGTTACTGTTGAGTACTTTATCTTTAGAGTGCCTGACAGGGGAGAATTTAGGATTATTGAAGAACAAGTCCTCAGGGAGGTACTGTGAGTCACTTACCCGTACATTAAAATCACCAAGAAGCATCAGACTGCGATAATCATTACACTGACAAGCATACAGTAAATCCTGTAGCGACAAGAATTCCTGATCCCACTTTGTACAATTTAGATATACTGGAACCATGCAAATCGCCGTAGTATCTATAATTAAACGGATTACAGGCTGGTTACCAATATAAGAAAAGGAAATTGCATGACACGAACGTTTTATTCCTAACAATTTACCCCCACTGGCTCTTCCAAACTTCGACTCTTTTCTAGCTGGCACTCACAATATATCAAAATCTGAAAAACAGTTCTTAAAAAAATTACAAGTATCTTCTACAACAAATGTTTCCAGCAATATAAAAATATCATATTTTTTAATAAAGTTTAAAAAATCAAAGTTTCCTACTTTAGATCTTAGACCTGAAATATTATAACAAATTATAGAAACATGAGAGGAAAGGTTATCGAAATTCGAGAAGTTGCTGCAGACGGCTGGAATTCCTCAAGAAAATATCTTAGCACCTGATGGGGGCATCTGTGTAGTAGCAGAGACAGTTGAACGAGGAAGGACGGCGGCTGGAGGAGAACCTTTTCTAAGATCGTCAATAAAGGCGGTCATGTCTTCGCCCACCAGATTGCTGACAGTTGAAATTCCACATACCTCCCCTAATTGAAGACCATCTTGACTGGACCAAGTAAACTTGTGACCCTCAATTAACAAAACATTTGCCCGGAGTTTCACGTTTATACGACTGTTAATCCTGAAGATTTCCTTTTTTAATTGAATAAGTTTTGCACGTTTCTTTCTCGTAGCTTCTGGAAGATCCTGGTGTACTATAAAACCTGTACCTTTTAGAATTTTCGACGATTTAAGAATTGACATTTTATCATGTGGGCGAGAGAAGGTAACAAGAAGAGGTCTATCAGGTTTTTCTCGGGGTCCTAGAGGGGTGGCATGAAAACATTCAGAGGAAATATCCACCTTTAGTAAGTCGCTACAAAACTCCCTTACAGCATCACTTGTATTTGTAGAAGCCGAATTTTTAATTCCCTTGAAAATCAAGTTATTCTGACGAACAGATATCTCCAGATTCTCTAAGCGCATCTCAGATTTCACATACGAGGCTTTAAAAGCTTTCAACTCATCTTTAAGTGCTTCATTTTCTTGTTTGAGCAGAAAAATTTCTCTTGTTAATGCTTGAATATCCTCTTTGTTAGCCAAGGGAGCCAGCTTCTCATCCAACAGATCTGACATAATTTCTTTTAGCTATTTGAGAGGACAAAATTGAGTCGTCAGACATAATTAAATTCTTTTTTTTAGAGGCCGGGTCTGTACTGCCTGGCGAACTTCTTAAACGTTTTGACGAATCCGACATAAACTGCACTTTAGATATTAATAATAAATGAATAAATCAAATATATTAATAATAAAATTATAACGTAAAGAAAGATAAAGAAAATAAAATAAAATAACCAAAAAGAAAAAAACGAAAAATGAAGGATATTCACTTTAATTACGTATTCAAATCGAGAGAAAAGTAGTAAAGAGAGAATGTAAGGTAATTGAGAAGCGAAAGAGAAAAAGGTAAATAAAAGTCAGCTGGCAAAATAAAGTTATAGAATACTGTGCACTTATATACTGTCAATATTTACCAAACTGGTATAAATATTAAAAGTCAAGTTCAACAAAGAAACGAAGGTTTGTAGCAAAAATTAACTCTCCCCACCACTTCAAAACTATGCACTGGATTACTGAGATAGATATTTAATGATAGATATTCTATCGTTAATAACTTACAAGCTAGTCGATATAATTGCTTCAAATTTTGACACCTGACACAATTTGTATTGCACTAGAAACTTGCAAGAAATCACAATTCTACGTTCTGAAAAAACTAAGAAAATTTTTAAAAAACAGAGAGACGATCTTTACAGTACCAAGCAAAGCAGTAAACTCCTATTTTCTAATGTCTAATCATAATTTATAATAATTCCATTGTCATTAAACACACACACACATAACCGTATAACCTTCCGCACATATATAAAATCAACAAACCAACAAGTGTCGAGCGTATCAGAAACATTACGTTGAAGTGAACTCTCTACACGACTTGGTGAATTTGCTCTGACGATATATGAAAATCCGAAACCGGTCAGGAATCAAATGAAAATGCATGCTAGACGGATAAAATACCAGATGTACAGCGTATATTTTATGTTTATTTTTGTCTAGATATTTTTCAACTTGAACATGAACTTATAAACTAAAACATTACTTTAGAAATGATTTTAAAGTAAATATACAAAATTGAAGTCTAATATTGGTTCAGTTTAATCTACCATACAATTATAAAAATTAGTTTACATACCAGAAGAAAAATTGTTTCTATAGTTTCTGTGATTATTATCATGGTCCTTAAAAACAAACTTCAGCTTGAATATATTAGAAAGAAGATTTCTATCTTCACTTTATTTCTAAAGAAAGAGTTTTTAAAAGAGCTGTTAGGAATTTTAAGTTCAGAATATTGACAAATATGCCTGGAATACAGTGACATTTTTTAACGATAGTAAGTTCATTCTTAGACTCAATGTTTAGATGTATAATATTTTATAATACACTTCTTTATTTATTTATATTAATAACAATATCCCAATTGGCCTGTTTTTTCGGGGAATTTCGTATTCAAATCCCCTTTATTCTTCACAAACAAAAATAAATTTATTTCTAGAATTCAGCAAGAAAGAGAGGGAAAAAATAAAGTCTAAATGCCCAAACCAATAGTATTATTTGGACTGGCATTTTCAGAGGCAGTTAGATATCCATCGGGTAGAAAAGGCTGGGTTAGCATAGAGTATGTGGGGTTAGGACGAGCAGCATTCTATGTTTACCTCTCTGAACCTAGCTTTTCCATATAAATACATAGATACACACAATCACACACATACACCAACTAACAAACACAACAAACACGAATTGTATGGAAATGGAATGTTTGACTGTCTAATTGACCGAACGACTTTTGTGTACCAGTGCTGAATTCCCCGTCCGGTCAGCTGTGATCCTGGCTATGCATTGTAGTATATACAATCAAAACTAGACGCTGCCATATACACATATTCTAAAACATTGGCCATTCTTAAACTACCTGAGAGTTCTTTTTCCTATATGAGCAATATAATACGTACATACCAATTGAATTCAACAATTTAGTACACTGTGCATGTTACACCATCATCGCCTTCATTCCAGGATAGAACCATTATTCATACAAAATATTTATTCTTCTACTCTTATTGTTTTAAACATATTAAACTCTCTGATAAACAAGTCGATCTTTAATTCTTTTACTGACAAAACTTCGCTTTTTCAATTTTTTAATGAATTTACACCTTACTAAAGACAGCGCATACAAAAAACCAAGGTTTCTGGCTTTCACAAAATTAGCGTCCATTTGTTACACCGCATGGTCCAACTGTAACACCATGTTTATTTAACAAAGAGTAAATCTTAGCGGATGGGTATCCACAGGCTCGCAGTAAAGGAAGGAATGCTAAAAAAAAAAAGTCACGCGGATGCTTGATTCAGTAAATGCACAGTACCCAAAGTTCTGTTAATTATGAGTTGGTCCCCAAAATTCCGAAAGTTATCATAAATAGTGTAGAATCTACAACCAATTTAGAAATGACAATCGGTTCCTCCAATTCATAGTCTAATTTTTCTAAACTATTAATATAATTCATCAGCGGGAGAGACCAAGTCCTACGCTATCAAAAGCCCCTCTGGACCCATATAACTACTACAAAGAAAAAACACAACAAAAAAATCAGGCCAGGCATAATCTACTTAAGATATTCCACAGTTCGAACAAATCGGACAATAAATCAAGGGGAAATAGCGTATGCTCTTCCATGGACATCCTGTTCCGACTTAATTGCCTCGTAACCCAAGCTATCTATCACAAGATCTTGGTGTATCTCTTCTTCCATATATCACAAACTACAAAAGGGTTCTAGTATGAGCCCAGTTTGGTTATGGTAAGTTGTTTCCTTAAACTACAATGCCGTAATGTATCGAACCAGTTGACTGAGAGGGATCCCTGAAAGATCTCACTATTAGCCGTGTCTGGACCGCAATGAACGTTTCATGCGGTCTCGACTTCCATCAATCTATGAATTCATCCATCGGGATAAATGCTGTGAAGCTATCCATGCCTGGAAACTTGATAGAAATTTACCTTGAACTAATTTCCCTTCAAATATGTAGTGGAAGAACGAAATGGAAAAATAATAGTTTTGGAAAATAATTTAGTAAAATCATTTTGTGAAAATTAGTTAGTTCAAATAGTGTATTTTAGTGATGGGGATAGAGCCAGGTACTACAATCTAGGTCAATACAAACCAAGAGACAAAGGGCAAGAAACAGTTAGGGTAAAACAATAAAACTCCCTCCAGACATATCAGCATTATTTGAAAGGATTTGAACTATGAAGAGAAGATATTCTTTAAAGATAGTCTGAGCTAGACATTTCACCAGAACACTTCAGGACTGTGCCAGTTATAAGTTAAAACATAAGAGTTTATTCCAACTAATTTCAGTAAATTAATTAGCATATTGCTGTGTTATTGAATAACATTTAAATATCTTTAAAGAATATATTTAATTTAATCTACCAGTGTTTTCTTAATTATTCTTATTACTTCTCTCTCTTAAAACTTACAAACACAAGCCCTTAACAAAACCGCTCACGCCACATGCTACACTAATACACATCACACCAATAACATTTCAAATATCTTTTGAATATGTTTGAAAAGGAAATAAATGGAAATTTATTGATTAGACGTCTATAATAATATCAAGAGAATTATCCAGTGATATTTATTCATAGCTACTCACGGCATTTTTTTTTTCTGCATTGTGGGTGACTAATGGCGAATAGGTTACAAGGATGCTGCCTGACCTTACTCTTGCATCTCCATCGAAATGTGTGAACACTAGCGTTAAGAAACAATTTTATTACATATTTTCTATACTGGTATAGCAAGAAGCACTCACGAAGACGTTCAAATCTTAGGTTACCTTGGGTTAATAAAATACTTCAATAAACTGACTAATAAGCCTTCAATATAAAATTTAAATGGTTTTTTTTAAAGGCAAATCGGCTATTATTTATATGTTGCTTTAACTAAATTACACATTTAAATATAAATACGTTTAATTTATACTTCTCTCGCTTATATGTTGAGAAATGTCTTGAACTAAAAAGTCTGATCGTGAAATTACTGACACATAAAAATTTAGATTTTCTAGCAAAACTCTTAGAACGTGGAGAGAACGTAAAGGTTAATAAATTCAAAATGAACAAACAGACATATATAATTTTGTTTTCATACTCTGTTTGTATGAAAAAGTAATTTTATAGAGTTATTACTAAGCAGACTTAATTTTCTAAACTAGTGGTCAGTAATGTAATTAGAATGGTCAGAATTAGCCTGCCAATCACTCTCACATATATATAAAATAAAGATTAATTATTGGTTATCCTCACAGAACTTTCACTATCTACTGCAAACAGATATTTAAACAAAATAACTTTGTTTAAATTTATTTTACTGTTAATGAAAACTAACAGTAAACTAAACTAAACTAACACTAAACTAAACTATTGCATTTATTTTCAAATATTAATAAAATATGTTTAATTTATTTAAACCACAATGACTAAGCTGAAAAGTATTAGAAATAAATATAATTCTCTTTTAAGTGAACATTTTCTGATTTATTTTGTTCAAATTTATATATTATTAGATAGATTATTGAATTTAAGATTTGTACTTCTTTGGACATGGAAGTACAAGAACTTATTTGAAATTAACGTTTTAAACATAATACTTCCTCTTCCGGCTATACGTGTAATTTTGAAATAAAACCATAGTATCAACAATTTGTTGATATAGTTTGTTATAAATAGTAAAGTTTGTTATAAAATGTTTATGCGAAGGCAGATTCTAAACAAATCTTTCACAATCGTTTGTTCCAATTCACCATATCTCCCTCCCAATGAGTTACTTGAGAAGGAACCTCAACACTAATGTGACAGATGAGTTTAAGCTTAAGAAGAAAAACGATAAATGGATTTTCGTTTTATGGTTTAGTTAATTCAACCTAGTTTGTGTTTATTTAAATGATTTAATTTTGTATTTTCCACAAGTTTCCATGGATAAGTAGTTCCCAGAAGTGCATAGTTCATAAGAGCACAGTTTACACATGAACCAGCTGGAAAAAATCCTTAGTTAGTATGTATTTCTTAATGAAAAATATTCCTCTTAGTTTATTTCTTCATTCTTTTTACATGTCTTCTGTGCCAGTTCTGATACTAGAGCTGGATCGCAAGTTTAATCGCACGTTACACGATACAGTGGAAGAGCGGATAGCTTGAAAGAGGCATGTAGTTGCGGGTCATAGTAATTTTGAAAGAATGCAGATAGACCATTCTTAGTTGTAAATGGGTGCAGAAGTTTTGTGAACTGTACCAATTTTGTTTTATTATATATTATTCATACACTTCAGGCCACCTTACCTAGCGTATAGCGCCAAAACCGGCTCACATAGTAGGTAAGTTACCGTCCCTGCCACGGGGAGGCGGAGCTCTACTTATCCGTCTAGTCCTTCTTATTACCGCAACTTCTCGAGCGAACTCCACAAAGTCTTTAAAATTCTTAACCTTTCTGGTCACTTCTCTATAGTATCACGGCCAGTTCTCTCCCCTACTTATCCACTTGAATTCCATATGGATACTTGCCTCGTCGAAGAGAGGATACACCGTGATGCACCGTATCCCGTTCACCGCATTCCCAATTTGGAAAATCTTTCAGTCCCAGCTCATACAGCTTAGAATTGAACTCCCTATGGTCCGTGAAGTATTGCGTTACGGTTTGGGACAGCTCCAGCCATCCTATGGACAGTCTGTGATGTGCAGATGTGAACTCTACCAGAGCGCATTTGTGTTAGCCATGTTGGTCAAATATTATTAGATTAAAGAAAAATAACTTTTTCGAAGAAAACAAAATTTAAATCCGCTATGCTGTGAAACTAAAAGTTTTATTTTAGAACCTCTTGCTAGAGACCGTTATATGCCCACGATTATCTACATTAGCGCGCCCATGTTTTGGAGTCCATATACTCCTCTGATGTGATGATTACCACCTACTACTGAATTTTATTTTTGTATTAATATTTGAGGAATTTTGACATTTCCAAAGAATAGCTAATAATTAAAAATAAATAAATAAGGCTGCTATATTGCGCCAATTTCGCTCTGCTGATCCAGTCTAAGTTTTTCATGCCTAATCATAATCCATAAAAAGCCATCCTTCTTAGCTTTTATTTTTATCCAGATGCTTTGTGATTAGGCCAGAACAACCTATCTTGATGAAGAGGCTGCTTCTTGTGGCTATCATTGTAGCCAATTTCTCTTAGTGTCGGTGGTCCTAAGATGTTTATTTGATCTGACCTTGTCTACGTAGTAGTGTAGTGTTTATTGCTTTGCCGAGGGTGCATAGTGCATAGTCCACGGTTATTCCATGGAATCGCTAATCCTCAGGTAGCTGCATAGGGCACAAAAAAATCATTCAGATAAAACAAAAATTTTGTCACTAAAACGTTCAGTTCATTGGCGTTGAAGAAGAAATGAAATGAAATAACTATTGTTTGATACATTGTATTTTACAATATATACACACACAAAAAAAGGAAAAGTTCAAGAGATAAAAAAATAATAATAATAACAGAAAAACACACAGAAAGTTATGAAGGGAAACGTGTATGCCATATGATGCGAAAAAAGTTTATTGTAAAGAAAATATTATATACAAACACAAATACACGTAAAAGAGCATCCCAAATATATACACACGTGGTGACGAATCTGAGGTAAGTGGAAAAGATTTCTTCTCTGTTGGGTCCTTAGAACAAGCAATATGGTAGATAGGTAGATAGGGAGGTAGGTTAGGTATATGTAGAGAATAGAAGTAGGTATATATATCTTTCTATTCGTCCTGTGTAGTTGACCGCTTGGTTGCCCTTCGCAAGGTACCTACCTTGTTACTGACACTGTACACCTTTATCCCAGCATCCATATTCTGTATCTTCCTAACTTCTAATATCCCAAATACTTCACAATCATCCTCTACTGCTTATACTAAAAACAATAGAACAAATATTTAATATATTTTTCACGAATCTATGACATTATTATTCAACTATAAACTATATTTTCATATAATGTTTGGAATAGGATTAAATAAAAATTTGAATAAATATAAAAGAATTTGTTGACCGTTGATGAATTAAATTATGAAGAAATTTTGTGAGGATCGGTCAAGAAAGAAACATTCAGTTATACCAACGTTTCGACAGAGTTCCCTGTCTTTATCAAGGCATAATGTAAAAAAACAACACAATGAGGAACCAGAATGCATTAATAATACTGTAAAATGCAGAATTTATTTATTTATTTTACAACTATTATGAAACAATTGAGTATGTATAGATGGGAGAGTGTGTGTGACAATGCACAACTTAGTACAATAAACAAAATTAATCAAATTAAAAAGAAAATTAAAATTTACCAGTGTCTTGTCTTAAATCATCTATAGAAATGGAAGGGTTGAATAGGCAAGTGAAAGGGATTTGAGGAAATTATCAAGGGTAGGGTAGGTGAATTCTAGAAGGTCATGTTTTGAAAAACCATTTTACAACGCGAACAAATTCATAGTATCATTACGAAAATTAACAGAAAATTTATTTCTTTTGATATATATCATTTCTAATATATTTATTCTTTTTTTTCCTGTTAGTTTCTTTTGCTAGTATTTTTGTTTTAGAAAAATCAAATTTATGATTTTTGCCCTAAAATGTTTCGTTAGTGCAGTAATGTTGTCTTTGTTATTTTTATTTCTGCACTCCTATCATATTGGTACATTCTGTTTTTTTAAGTATGGTGTAGTTTGACCAACATAAACAGCTGGACATGGTGTACAGTCTAACTGGTAAACAAGGTCTGATTGTAATTTGTTGGGAGTAGGTTCTTTAAGTTTGTTGTATAACTTGTTAATAGTGTGGTGCATTTGTGGGCTAAAATAATATTAGAGCGTCTGAAAATTTTAGAGATTTTCTCTGACAATTTGTTAAAAAAATAAATAATAATAAATAATAATAAAAAAAATAAATTATATTTAAAAAAAAAATTTTTTTGTTTTTATTATTATTATTCTGCATTTTACAGTATGATTAATAATTCATTGAGTTTCCTCATTATATTGTTGTTGTTTTTTTAGATTAAAGCCTTGATAAAGGCAGAAAACTCTGTCGAAACGTTGACATAATTGAATGTTTCTTTCTTGACTGGTCCTCACCAAATTTCTTCATAACTTAGTTTGAATAAAACTATTCCGTAGCAATTAATGTAATAAAATCAATTTTGGAATTCATTTCAGAGCTCTAAAATAAATATAGAAAAATCACATGTCCAAGTAAAAGTGATAGGCCTATATATGAGTGTAGTTCATATGCGATATTTGAAGAAAAACTACATGATATTCGCTAAAAACTTCTCTTTTTTTTTCTACTCACACTCTCTTAAAATGAAGTACTTCCGGTGAAAAATGTAAGAAAACTTAATACAATCCCTTTACTTGAAATATAAAGCATTCTTATAAAAGAAACAGTCAACAAGGAGAAGAAGAAACAAGAATTTTCACAATTTAATAACTTATAAAAATAAAAAAACAACCCAATTATTAATTAAATAAATAATTATAAATTTTTCTTGTTCCGGAAAATGAAGTTAATTAATTTTATTAATTAAAAACAATTTACTGAATAAAATCTTTTCTCATATATTTCTCATTATTAATAACTTTTTTATGAAATTTATTTCTATGGAGATTTATGAGAAAAATACACTTCTATTTATAAAGCAGGGGCTTCAAATAAAAATTTTAATTTCTAAAAGTGGTATTATTCTATACGTCCTTTCCTAGTACATTAAAAAGCTTTTGTATCCAAGCCACTAATCCGGGATAAGCTGAGGCTATTTGCTATTGCAAACTGGAGAATTGAAAACGAACATTTCAGGATAGAAAATAAAATACTTCCTCTTGCTAAAGAGTAAGAGAAAGTAAGTAAAAAGGATGACATGGAATGAATTGAA
Source organism: Triatoma infestans (assembly GCA_011037195.1). NCBI lineage: Eukaryota > Metazoa > Arthropoda > Insecta > Hemiptera > Reduviidae > Triatoma > Triatoma infestans. Next base: position 186,685 of record JAAEAF010000214.1, read on the forward strand.
ATTTCTAATAATAATACACTTAACATTTTTAGTAATTACACATACACTGCATCAAACTGTTAACTCACCCTCAAAACGCACGAACAGTCTTATTTATATAAAGGAATTTGTTGACCGTTGATGAATTATGTGATGAAGAAATTTGGTGAGGATCGGTCAAGAAAAAAAAAAACATTCACTTATGCCAACGTTTCGACTGAGTTTCTTGATTTTATCAAGACTTTAATATATAGAAAGCCGTGAAGATATGGAGAAAGAATTTTTAAACATACACATTTGTTACATCGCAAAAATATAAAAAGTAAAATTAAAAATTACTAGTGTCTTATCTTAAATCATCTACAGAAATTTGTAGATGATTTACGACAAGTTACTAGTGTACAGATTTCTGTAGATGATTTAAGACAAGCCACTAGTAACTTTTAATTTCATTTTTTCATAGGTTTTGCGATGTAACAAATGTGTATGTTTAAAAATTCTTTCTCCACATCTTCACGGCTTTCTATATAATAAAGCTTTGATAATCAGAGGAAACTCTGCCAAAACGTTGGCATAATAATTGAATGTTTTTTTTTCTTGACCGATCCTCACAGTTTTTTTTTTTTTTGTTTTTTTTGTGTATTTTTTTTTTTTTTATTTTTTTGTTTGTTTTTTTTTTCTGTTTTTTGTTGTTTTTTTTTTTTTTTTTTTTTTTTATTATTTAATTTAAGGCGTGCTCAACAATCTGTGGTCCTTTGTGCCCGGGCAGCGTTGCGTTTCATCGGTTGGCATGGAGCGTCGTGCGGCAGGTAGCGCACATCTCCGACTGAGTGTTCTCTATCACTCGGATACAGGTGAAGCTGTAGAGCTCCTAGGAAGAGAAAATCTAAGGGTAGCACGGCTGGATTCGAACCCGTGATCTCCGCGTTGCTAGTCCAGCGCGCTACCACTGAGCTAATCCCTTCCCTTTTTAAAAATTTAAAAAAACTTTTAAAAGGTGGAAGGGATAAAAAAAATGTTTGTAGGTGAGGCGCGGCAATTTCAAATTTGTAAGAACAAATTACTGGCGAATTTCCTTTTCTTAAGGTTAGAAAAATATTGTTATAAGTTGAAGTTATGATTTCTATGTCTTTTTTAAAAATTTATAGAATTCGGATGAAGGTGAATTTGTAAAGATTTGGATAGAAGACGTTTTGAGCGGTTGGGGTAAGTGGTTAAAATGGAAGGGTTATTGAAATCGATGGCATGTTTAGAGAGAGCAGTGCTGTCAATTTTTACTTTCTCTTACACCTAGTAAGAGGAAGTACTGTAATCGTATCAAATTTTCGATATCGAGTTTTCACCGGAAATATCCGTTTTGAGGCCCCCCTGAGTCCAAAAAAGGGTTTTTAGCAAATGGTCTGTGTATATGTGTGTGTGTGTGTGTGTGTGTGTGTGTGTGTGGTGTGTGTATGTGAACATAGCTCAAAAACGAAAAACCGCAGAAAGTTGAAACTTGATATTCCGTTTAGGTATCACCATGCAATCTGACAGTGGGTCAAAATCCCACCGAAAATACCACTTTACCAATTTTTTTTTTTTACTTTTTTGCAATTTCTCTTAAAAATGGCTCGGACGATTTTCTTCAAACTTGGTATATCAACTACACATAATAATAATAATAATAATAAAATTGTCTTTATTAGGAACATATAGTACAAATACACAAAAAATAAATCTCTTTTGTTTTAAGACAAAACCTCATGGTCCACTGACCGTCTGAGGGGTCGCCTTGAACTTGTACAAATCAAACTTTTCCGCATTGGAAATACAATTTCAGGACAAGAAAAAAAAAAATATAATTGAAAATGAAAAATCCTAAATATTAGAATAACAACAAAATAAAAAGAATCATTCCTCCATTAAACTGAAATGTACCATATCAACTACACATACAAAGAGCTAAAACTTTTATTTGAAATGTTTCTCTGGGAAAATTCAATTAAGGGCAGTTAAGGGTGGAGGGGTGGGGAAACTGAAAGTGCTCTTTCACTTTATTAAACAATTCTGTCATCTGAAGAATATTAATTAGAATTGAATATGATGTTGAAATTCCGAGTTTCAAAAAATCGGATAACCGAAAATGCATTTATATTACTTTACTAAATGATTTTTTTCACTTTTTCGCGATTTTCTCAAAAATTACTGCGACGATTTTCTTGAAACGTCCAATATAAACTAAACATAAAAAGACCTACAACTTTTCATCAGAGACATTTTCCGTGGTAGCCTGCTTCATTTTGTGGTCATCGACCAGTTTCGGGCGTTCGCCCATCTTGAGTGTGAAAGCTAACTCTGCTCTGTGCAAGTCTGTGTTGTCACACTGTCTGAATAACGCATCCTGAAGATGGCGCACCCACGGAACCCGTGTCGATGACCACAAAATGAGCAGGCTACCACGGAAAATGTCTCTGATGCTTTCCAGCTCTGCCGGAACCAACACCACCACAAAACTAAACTTTTATTTAAAACATTTCTCTGGAAAATTCATTTAAGGGCACTTTTGGAGGATGGGTGGGGTTTTGTTTTTCTCTAAAGTGCTATCATAGTTAATTATACAATTCTATCATCCAAGCAAAATTAATAAAAAATAAATAGATGGCCAAAATTCCGAGTTTCAAGAAAATTTGTAAACCGGAAGTGCGCTTTTACTGAACAGTTTTTGACGAATTTCATTAAATTTCGTACACAAACTATAAAATTTGTCAATTATAATTTTGAAAACTGGAGTAAGAGAAAGTTGTGTGAGTGTTTCACACCAGATTTTTTTGTTAATAATGACTAGTTCGTGTTGTCTGAGTTTTTGTTTTTTGTAAAAACCTATGTACCAAGCGTCGCAGTTGGGTATAATGCATTGTTAGATTTTTCAATATGGTCTTTAATTTTTGACAAGATTTTATTTAGTTTGTTGGTGGGAGAGAAGCTATTTTTAATATATTACACAATTCAATCATTCATATAATATTAATAATAAGAAATCAATAGGTGGTCAAAATTTCGAGTTTAAAGAAAATCCGGTTTACCGGAAGTACACTTTTTTTACCTAATTATATTTACCATTATAGAAGTGGGTAATAGCCGCATCAATCAAAACTATATAAATTGCAGAAAGGCAAAGTACTGCATATTAAGTACCATGGCATATTAATGGAAAATTTAATATTCAAAAACCAATTTTTTTGAAAATTCAAATACCTAAAAGTTTTGAGAAATTCTCGAAATACTAAAAAAAAAAGTTTAACTGTAAAGTCGTACTTCCGGATTACCGATTTTTTTTTTGGAATGATCCCATGGTGATACCTAAAGATCATGGTAATCCCATTTTCTCTGTCAATTATGCAGGCTACCAGATAACGCTAAAATTCTGGCAATCTGATCAGTTTTTCTTCTTCAACAATTCTCTAATAGACACCCTACTAAATCAGTTCTCCACTTATCAAATCTATCTCGATATCTACCTATTTCAGCCATCTTTTTTGTATAATAATTCTTTAAAATAAACGAAATAGATGTAATTTTCAAAAAAAAAGGAACGTCTCTTTAACTGAAAATTCTGGTTAACCCACAAAACGGGAAATAGGTTTCCAGTAGAATAGGATATATTGACAAGCAGTATTAGGAACATGTGGTTTACCAAAAGCAACACTGGAAAGTTTAAACCCATTTTGTCATAGTTGGCTAACCAATACATATATTAATTTTCACCATTTTCTGCAGCTTTCAATACCACTAAAAAATATTACTCTATATTTCTTTGTTACTCCTGTTGCACAGAAAAATAAAGAATGTTTGAAAGCATCTGAATTGTTTATTTATTATTTTTTTTTTAATATTTCTGCCTCTCACCTTACAATAGACACACGAGGTTGGCTATTAAATAACGAGACTGACGCTGTAAAACATTTTATTTTGATTCCATACATATTTACTTAATATCAGCTTCAATATGACCCTTCCTCTATCCCTGCAACGCTCCATGCGAATCTTCCATTGTTTGAAACAGTGCTGGAAGTCTTCTTCTGTCAGCTCCTTCAGGACGCGTGCCGCTTTCTCATTCGCAGCTTCAACAGACTCAAATCATGTTCCTTTGAAAGCAGATTTCACATTAGGAAACAGATAGAAGTCGCACGGTGCAAGATCCGGCGATAAGGCGGATGGTCCTACACTTGGATGCTGTACTTGGGTAGAAACCTCTTGACAGACAATGCGGAATGAGCAGGCGCATTGTCGTGGTGGAGAAACCATGACTTGTCTTTCCACAATTCGGGTCGTTTTTTCCTTATTGTTTCACGGAGTTCAGCAAGCACGTGAAGGTAGTAATGTTGATTAATAGTTGACCTTCAGGAACCCAGTGAAGGTACACAATCCCATGAATATCGAAAAAAACAATCATCATTGCTTTGAATTTTGATTTGCTCATTCGAGCTTTTATTTGCTCATTGATTCGAGCTTTGATTTGCTCATACACAAATAAAATTTGCTATGACATATTCACTAGACTTTTTGCAATTATTATTTTTGTAATTGTCAAACTTTCTTTAAGCCTATAAATTAAAAAAAAAAAAAAAAAATATTAAAAAATTAAAATATTTCAATTAAAATTAAAGTAATGTGTAATGTGATAACAAGAAGGAGTGATAACAAGAAGGAAAATATATAATTTTTAATTATAAAAATTATAACTAGTGGTGCCAGCCAGTCGCTATTATTCAGGTCAAGAGCCGCGGTCAGTGCACGGTCAAAGGGACCGCCAAGGACAGGAACCGCCAAAGACACACTGCTTTCAAAAGGGTCATTGTACGGTCAGTATACAGAAGCCGCCTGGCCAATATACAGGCCCCGTAGGGGGAAGTGGATTAGCCACTTCTTCAGGGGGCTTGGCGTCCCTGCGGTAACCCAGTCTAACAACACTGCACCTACACCTACACTGACATATTTACACTTACAAACTACTCTTAGGAACCGAAGATGCTGCCTACACGCAAGGCAGCTTTGAGGAGTAGCGACCTCAACGGTTATCTAGCTCATCTCTACTGCGTGCAAACACCACAACATTCACACAATACAGCACACTACATGCACTCACACATACACAAAGGCACATTCACTACACACCCTAGGGCTACCTTCCCTAGGAACTAGGCATTGCCTCTTATTATCATTTTAACAAATATGGATTTGGAAATAAATAAATATGAGACGGCGGGCGACCCGAGTTTGCCACTCGGCGCGCAGGTTGTGGAGACTGAGGCCTGCGTGGGAAATATGCGATCGTCTTCCCTGGGTATCGGTGGGGGGTCTTTGACCCAAGGCACCGCCCCTTGTAGGGCTACCTTGCTTACTTCTACTTCTTCCTTATATCCTCACAATCCTCTTCCATCCATTCCTCATAGAAATCCTTTTCCTCAGTTACCTTCCTCATCAGGCAGCTCATTAAATATTTATAAATATAAAGATTTTGATAAAGTTTATGTCATAAAAAGTGCTAACCCGAACTTATCGTTCAACCAAGTATGCCCTATAAAATTATATCAAAGCTTGAATTCCGTGGTACCTGGTATAAACGGAAATATACTAAGAAATGGAACTATACAAATAAAGACGAAATCTAAAGAAGAATCTGCAATAATTGAAAAACAAACCCATTTAGGGGAGCACATAATAAATGTGGAACTCCATCGTATTCTTAACACCTGCAAGGGAATAGAATCTTGGTATCCGCTTATAAATAGCAATGAATCTACTATCCTGGATGCTTTGTCAACGCAAAACGTAATTAACGTTCAAAGATTGAATTCTAAGAAAAATGGATCTTCTAAACCCTCGCCAGCTCTTATCTTAACTTTTAACGTCCCCAACCTTCCGGACAGAGTTAATTTTGGTTTTAATTCATTAAGAGTTCGTCCCTATATCCCGAATCCTAAAAGATGCTTTAATTGTTGGAAAATAGGTCACTACTCTTCGCGATGTGCCAGTTTACCACTCTGTAAAACCTGCTCTGAAATTCTCCATGATGGCGAATGCACATCTCCTCCTAAATGTATCAATTGCCAAGAATCCCATGCTTCACTGTCAACATTCTGTAATGTATATAAAAAAGCTGCTAAAATACAGGAATTGATGACTACGAAGAATTTAACATTTAGAGAAGCATCTCGTCAAATCTCACCTCCCCCTACACAACAAAAAACTTACGCTGAAAGTGTTGCACCCACAACACTTACTCCACCATTATCAACTTCATCTACCTCTCCTCCAGTTACTACTGGCACTAATTCAGAAACCACAAATACCCATCTTCTAAATGCAATCACTTTATTGACTGAACGTATAGCCAAAATAGAAAATGGATTTATCGAAATAATGAAACAGTTGAATCGAGAAAACCCCGAAAACCTATCACATCAATCTCAAGAAGTTCTACCTAATCTGCCGGTATTACCCATTCCTTATACAGAACCTATAATTCCCAGTCAGACGTTTTATGAAACCTCAGGAATCACAAAGCAGTCTTTACGACGACCTCTGTCGGCTGCATCAACTTCTTCCCCTCGCCAGCCAATAAAAGCTGTTAAGGTTTTAGATACTGCGAAAAAAGAAAAACGAATTAGTCCCAAAATAGAGGATCCGACTAGAGGTAAAGCTAAATTTAAGAAAAAATAGGTGATTCAAATCAATACGCAAATTTATTAATTAATAATATAATTATAGTAAACAAACATGAGCGTAATTCATTGGAACATTAATGGTTTTCATATTCATCAGGAAGATTTAAGAATTTTAATCCGTAGAAACTCACCAGCCCTTATATGTCTTCAAGAAACTCATTTACGACCTAATCAGCTTCTTCAAATGAAGCATTACAATACATATCGCAAAGATTATATTCAAGGGCAGCGAGCCAGTGGTGGTGTAGCTATTTTAGTAAGAGAAGACATCATTTGTGAACCGGTACCAATAGTTAGTCACTACCAAGTGTGTGCAGTTAAAATTGCTATCCCTAACCAAGTAACAGTTTGCAGTATATATATGCCTCCATCGCTAATAGTTGACGAAATGGAATTTAAAAGGTTCTTGTCGGCACTTCCGAGACCTCTATTAATAGTTGGTGACTTCAATGCCCATCATATAACCTGGGGAAGTGAAAATATTGATACAAGAGGAAGGATTGTGCATGAATGTTTGGATGAAAATGACTTAGTTACATTAAACTCAGGGAGTCCAACGTATATTTCCTCTTCGTTTGGAACATTTAGTAGCATAGATCTCTCTATAGCTTCGCCTACGATTGCCACAAGATATGATTGGAGTGTGCTAGAGGATACATATGGCAGTGACCATTTTCCGGTATACCTCCATTTCCTTAACCGAATACCCAATCAGAATAGGCCAGAAAGGTGGTTAACGAAGAAAGCCGAATGGAATATTTATTCAACGCTGTCAACGATTAACCAAGAAGAACTGCCTGGTAATGTTGATCAAGCAAACTGGCTAGTGACTAATAGGATGATCAGAGCAGCTGAAGCTTCCATACCAATCTCAAAAGGATCTATTCCCAGAGTAACCGTCCCTTGGTGGACCGACAAATGCAGAGACGCTCTGCGAAATCGGAATCGATCTTTGAGAAGATTTAAAGCGCGAAACACTATGGAAAATTTTGTAGAATATAAAAAAGCTCGTGCCTTCGCTAGGCGTGAAATTAAACAACAAAAAAAAGTATCTTGGAGAGAATTCGTATCTTCTTTAAATAAGAACTCTTCTGTCAACGATGTTTGGCAAAGAATAAGAAAAGTTGAAGGGCGTTATAGAACTCCAATAATATCAGGTCTAATAAATAATAATTGTTATTTTACTAGTCCAGAACGCATAGCCGACTGTATAGCGGCATATATTTCTAATTACACCTCGGATTTGGCTTATGATGCAATATTTCTAAATAAAAAACTCCAACAGGAAAGCAGACCAATGCAGTTCAATGCAAGCGAAAGCGGACAGGTTTTAAATACGCCCCTTTCCATGTGGGAGTTAGAAAACGCCCTTAAAAAGTGCAACGACTCTGCTCCTGGTCCGGATAACGTCCTTTACTCATTTATAAGAAAACTCTCCTCAGTCTCTAAGAGCTCATTACTTTCCTTTTATAACAAAATCTATATCAGCCATAGTTTCCCTGACGTTTGGAAAACTGCTATCGTTATCCCAATATTAAAGGGTGGTAAAGATAAGCACCTTCCGTCTAGTTACCGTCCTATATCACTTACTAGCTGTCTTTGCAAAGTGATGGAACGCATCATCACCAGTAGATTAGACTACTTTGTTGAAAGTAAGAACCTTTTATCGCCCTACCAGTTTGGTTTCCGAAAGGGTCGATCAACAGCGGATGCTTTAGTAGTACTAGAACGTGAAATTCAAGATGCTTTCCTAAACAAAAAAATGGTTGCTGCTATATTTTTTTATATTAAAAATGCCTACGATACAGTATGGAGCAGAAAGTTTTAGAGACCTTAAATCAGTGGGGCATTGGAGGCCATATGCTTAAATTTATCAGTAATTTCCTTGTTAACAGAAGATTTCAGGTAAGAGTTGGAAATAGGTGTTCCAGCTATTATCCCCAAAAAAATGGACTACCACAAGGCAGTATATTGAGTGTCTTCCTGTTTAAAGTAGCAATTAACAGCATAGCAGACTGCGTACCTCCTCCAGCTAAATATTTATTGTATGCAGATGATTTTACTGTTTATGTCACCGTTGATACTGTTCAACAGGGGGAATTTATATTAAAAAATGTGCTTTCTAATTTAAATAGTTGGTCTCTGAATAACGGTTTAAATTTTTCTACGGATAAAACAAACTGCATAGTATTTTCAAGATCCCGTAGACACCAGTTGTCACCATCCTTATCACTGTGAGGCACCCCAATCAACGTAACGAATACTGTCCGTTATTTGGGACTCATTCTTGATAAAAAACTATCATGGGTTCCGCATATTCATGAACTATGTAGTAGAGCCAGGAAATCTATTGATCTCATTAAAATATTTTCTAGCACTAAATGGGGAGCCGACCGTACTGTCCTGCTACGTCTATATCGTGCTATCACCCGCTCACGTTTAGACTACTGTTGTTTTGTTTATTGCTCTGTAAGACCATCGAAACTTAAGCCATTGGATAGTATTCATAATCAAGGAATCCGATTAGCTATAGGTGCTTTTAGAAGCTCTCCAGTTGTGAGCATGTACTCCGAAGCAAGTGAAATGCCTCTGATACATAGGCGAAATAAATTAACGATATCCTTTTATGCAAAATTGAAAAGTAAACCAACCATCCCTAGTTTTAAATCAACGCATAGATTCCCACAAGCCAACAGATACAACTCAATAAGAGACAGTAAACCATTTGGAATTAGATGCAGGGAATTGCTGGCTGCTTACAATTATATCATTCCACCGGTATTTGAAATTGGCTACAATGCAATCTCCCCCTGGTTAATGCCACCTCTAGTTATTAACTGCAGTTTACTTAATGAACCCAAACAATCAACACCTGATATAATTTATAAACAAAAGTTATTAGATTTAATGTCTAGGATAAAGCCAAATAAAATAATCTATACCGATGGCTCCAAATGTGAAAACGGTTGTGGCTCGGGAGTATTTATGGAAAATACATCATATATGTTTAGCCTCCCTCCAGAAAACAGTATATATTTGGCAGAAATGTATGCTTTATACAAGGCCTTAAGTCTGATTCAAGGTATTTTGGGAACAATTGTTGTCTGCACAGACTCTAAGAGCTCTCTAGAAGGCTTAAAGGATCTATACTCAGAAGATACTATCATCCAAGACATACATGCAGTGGTATACAACTTGTATTTAAGTGGAACTCAAGTGATTTTTGTGTGGGTGCCGGGGCATTCGGGTATCCTTGGTAATATAGAGGCCGATAAGTTAGCCAAATTGGCTGCAGTAATGCCACCGACTTTAGAAAAGTGTTCCATGCAAGCTATAAAGGCCATAAGGGCAAGACGGTGTTGGTAGGCATGGCAAAATGAGTGGGGTGCAGTAACGGACAACAAGCTGAGAGTAATAAAAGAAAGTGTCTACCCATGGGATACTTCATTAAGAAGTATCAGTCAGGAAGAGGTAGTTGTGACTCGCCTTAGGATTGGCCATAGCCGTCTTACTCATGGCTATCTGATGTCTCGCCAACAACCGCCTCTCTGTGATTCCTGTAATGTCCTGCTCACGATTGAGCATATTCTTATTTCATGTACAAAATATAGGCATCTTAGAGAATTCTACAATATACCATCAACGGTAAAAGAAGCACTAGCCGACAATCACCCAGTAGTGACCAGTGTTCTAAGATATCTAAAGGCGATCTCTTTATTTAAAAGCATTTGACTCCAAGATTGAGATTTGTTGGTTTCTGTTGCTTGATGTTTTATGTATTCTCCTGTTATTTTGATTTTCCTGTTATTTTGTCTGTTTTGTTGTTCATAGTTGTTGACTTGTTTTGTATATTGTTTATTTTTTGGATTTATATTGTTCATATTACATTTTTTATATTGTATAGTTATTCTTATTGTCTTGTGTGTGTGTGTGTGTGTATTATTTTATTATAATTGGTGTGAAATAGTTATCATAACGTTTAAGGCATAATGACCTGTGGCAGTTAGGTGCCTTAAAAAAAAAAAAAAAAATCATGTTATTTTCGTTTTCTAGGAAACGGAATAATGTGGATTTCTTCTACACCATTCAGGGTAATCTCCTGGATTGCGTCACAAGCATTAGGGACCTAGGAATCAAACGCTGTGCTAACCTTAGATATACAACTCAAATTGACGAAACCTGCCAAAGAGCTTCTCGGTTGCTGGGGTTTGTGATCCGGAAAACAAGAGAGCTCGAAGACCCTAAAGCCATTTTGGCGGTCTATACGTCCTATGTTAGAAGTACGAGTATTTTAGAATATGGTTCACTGGCATGGAACCCACTATATACAAAGAGCGGCGTTGATAGACTGGAATCTATACAAGGACGATATGCCAAATATTACATAAGGAAGTTCCGCCATGTTAAATTAGGCATTGATTCCCTATAAATAAGGAGATTGAAGACTGATCTGTTATTTCTTTATAAACTGATCAATAATACAATCGACTGTTCTGAACTACTGGCTGATATTCCCTTCCATGTATCTCCTATCCACTTAAGGCATTCCTATACGTTTGCAGTTCCTCATCATAGCACAAACCTATTCTTTCACATGAACATTCTGTCAAGAATATGCCGGGAATAGAATGAACACGTCAATAATAATTTGGACTTCTCAGTGAAATTGTAATATTTCAAAACATTGTTAAATGAAATTAAATGAGTTTTGCCTCGTTTTATAAAAAAATTATGTTCTTGATATATTTATATTGTTACTGTTTACACCTCTGTTTTATCTATATTGTTGTGTTTTAAATGTTTACTGCTTGACTTACATTATTTATTTTAATGTACAAATTTAATTAATGCTATGACTTCAACCACATGGCATAGGCTATTTGTTGATGAAATAAATAAATAAATAAATAATTAAATATTTTATTTATACGATTCTCTCATATATATAATATTAATCAGAATTAAATATGTTACCAAAATTAAAATTGGGTTGCTGGAAGTGCCACAATTCTGAACAGGTTTTTCAGGTTTCTGTTATTTTCTCCATAAAAATACCGACAGATTTCATTGAACTATACGTTTAGTAAGAATTATAAGTGTGACGAAAATTCGTCATTTCTGTAAACTGCAGTAAGAGAAAGTCGTGTGTGCGTGTGTGTGTGTTCCACACCAGATTTTTTTTTCTTTTTTTTCTTTTTGTAAATCAGAGACAAAAAGTGAAACAAATGTTTAAACAAAAAAAATTTTTTTTTTTACTCTTTATTTGAGTATATAACGGTAAACAATTTTATAATAAGGGAAAGGATTAGCTCAGAGCTAGCGCGCTGCACTAACAATTGGAGGTCCAGGGTCATCCAGGATCCAACAAATGCTGATCTTAAATTTTCTTTTCCTACGAGCCACTGCGGTACCCTGTCCGATGATGGACAGTGTTTAGAGTAACCAGAACACACTATCCGGAGGCCGGCAGTGCACTGAAAAGACTCCGGACCCTAGATGTTGACGCGTCTTAAATTAAAAAAAAAAAAAAGAGAAATAAAATTACAATTAGTAAATAGGCTGATATGATAATTACAATGACTTGATTGAGTTATTTGGTAGTAGTGTTTCCAGGGAGGGAATAAGAGGTGAAAGCTTGGGCCTGGGGGGATTAGAGTGTGATAAGAGTTGCTTGTAGAATCTGCTATATTAATCTTTTTTGCCAGAATGTTGATGTAAGAGATATGAAGTGGAATTTATTATATAAATGGTTTTTGCCAGGATGTTGACATAAGGGGTATGAAGTTCTATGTCCAGGGTAAGAATGGATATGTAGAAAGGACTGTTAATAATGTGGACGTAGGATTATGGATTGAACGCATGATTTGGATGCGGTTCAGATTAGAATGCTTAGCAGTTCCATACAGTTCAATCTCTATTATTATATTATATAACTGAGTGCCTATGGCGCGAGACCTAAGCCTATGTGGCTTTTATCCTTCCAATTCCCCCCTCCAATTAATCTCCTCCGGTAGTCTATCGGTTTGTCTACAGTATCCTAAAATATTTTTCAGCTCCAACCTTCCCAGGCAATCCTGCGAGAGTGATGCCCAAATACGCTAAACCTAAAACCAGCGAAACGGGGACACTGACATAAATAGTGAGCCACCGTTTTCCTAACTACATCATCACAGTTCTAACATATGGGACTAGACATCCTCTCTATATTATGCAAATGACTAGACACCCATGTGTGTCCAGTCACTACACCCACCAAGGTCCTCAGTCTTATCCTGCTAAGAGACAGGAGTTAGTCTGAAACTCCCTGCTTAGTCCCTTTGATAAATCTTTTTGCCTGGAGGCACGCCTGCGTGTCCTATCAGCATTTCTCCAAAAGTATCGTATCCCAAAGTCTAATCTGACTAATACAGAACCTCTTAGTGACGGCAAGGGTTGGCTCGGCCATAAAAAGATATGGAAGATACGTCCCAGCCAATCCGCCTTCTCATTGCCCTCTATTCCTGCATGTCCGGGTACCCAATAGAGCTGCACTTTGCCTTCTAGCTGCACTTTAAGGTATTATGCCTTCTCCTACATTCTCCCATCAATTTCGAACACCAACAGGCTTGCTCAAAGACCTCAGTGCGGTCTGACTATCAGAGAATATGTGCACTTCGTTCCAATCCATAAGTCTATAAGTATCAGTAAGGATAAGTAAAGAAGTTTCTTGTTGGAAAGAGATAATTTTGAGAGGTTACTGGGTTTGGAGAGAAGTCTAAAACATGCTGCCAACAATCAGGAAATTTACAACCTTCTTATTCTTGTATTGTACAAAAGTAAAAGTAGAGGAGCCACATAAACAATAACACTTTGTTCAATGCAAAAGGTGAGAAGAATGTGGTCATACCAAAAGTTATTATTACCAGCATCTTCCTAGGTGTGTAAACTATATAGGAAATCATTTCACCTCCGAGTTGGGAGGGACACTGAAACCCCCCCTCCCCGAATAAATAAAATGCATAAAACAATATTATTTTGTCTTCTAAAAATAATTTTTTTCATATATTATGTATATGTGGTTATTTTATTTTTATCACATGTATCTATTAGTTTGGCTTATCGGCCAGAAGAAAATAACAAATAATTTTTAAGTGTTTTGAAACCCGACGTTTCGGTAAACATTGTTTACTTTCTTCAGGGGCTATCTATACAGAAAAAAAATACAAATAAGAATATAGCTAGTGTAGTGGTCTTAGTGAACCACTGAACCCCCACCAGTCATCCACTCTAGCGGAGAGAAACAGCCCCTCCGCACAGAGAGGAGAGGCTCGGCGAGTGTATATATATATATATATATATATATATATACATATACGAGAGAGACAGTCAGAGAGGATTCTATTCAATTCAGTCTTACACGTCAGACATCATTCTGTTAATTCACATTCCGTACATATCGTTTAGCCACGTCAGTCTGTCAGTTCAGTTAGGTTCTAAACTCTAAAGTGCAAAGTCTTTGGTATACAGTCATATACATATATATATATCAATTATATATCTTAAACCAAATCTTAAGGTGTTTATCATTCATCAAATCAAACAACCAAGCATCTCCTCACAACACTCTTACATAACTCAACACTCTGCATAACTAAAACAATAAACAGATATAAAACAATAGAACAATAACAATAAAAAGTAGTAATAGTGAGATAACTCAAGCAAAGACCAAGGTTGCCATATTGTGACAAAACTTCCAAACTTCTCTCACTCTAAAGTCTGTAACTTCGCTAAAATTTCTCTAAATTATGTATCTATGTAATTACCTTGGTTTTTTTTTTTTTGTTGAGTTATCTTACTATTATTACTTTTTATTTTTATTGTTCTATTGTTTTATATCTGTTGTTCTGTTTATTGTTTTGGTTATGCTAGCTATAATTCTTATTTGTATATTTTTTTTTCTTTATAGATAGCCCCTGAAGAAGGTAAACAATTTTTGCCGAAACGTCGGGTTTCAAATAACTTAAAAATTATTTGATTTTTTTTCATGAATACTTCCTGGCCGATAAGCCAACTAATAGGATATATCTGATCATTTCTAATGGCCAACAATTGTTAGAATTTATTATTATTATTATTTTTACTTTTACAAATGCATGTAGTAAGTTGGGTAAAAATATGTGTGGGGGGGGGAGGGGCTGGTGCATTGTCAAGTGCAGAACTTTGCATTATTTAAATATCCCGTGTAAGTGTGTGAGTTTTTTGTGTATATGTGTGAAATAATTTAGTTAGATTGTGTTGGCGGAATTAAGGTAAGGGAAAAAGTTATAAAGAGGGTCTGGCCGGAAGTAGGGGCCCAGCAGGTGAATGGAAGTGGAATGCCTGGAGGTTGATAGAGTGCTTCCCTTTTAGTGCTAAATAAAAGGATAAGAACTTCATTTCGCCGCCATACTTTCCTACAGGAAACAAAAAAAGGAAAAAGAAAGACGCAGGAATCGAATTTTCACTGATAAAACGAGAGAGAAAAATTAGATTTCTATGATTTACTGAGAGAGAAAAAATTGAAGAAAAAAACGTGAGATGTTCAAACGATAATCTGTAGAACACACCCCCCCATGATGGATGTTGATTGCTAGGATGGAGGAAATTTACAATTATTTTATTACCAATCGATATCTTAAATCTTTTTAACTTTAGATGTAGGGTTAGCTGTAATATTAGTTTAGTTATATTTATCTATAATTTATAATATCTATCAATAGTATAGTTTTATTAACAAGGAATATAACAATAATTTTCCTTGATTTACCATATACTTGGATTTTTCGCTATTCACCTCTAATCCAAATACCTTAGCAGCCTCATCCAGCTCTAGAAAGGCTAATTTTAACCTCTAATAATATTGTGTTAGTGAGGATATAGGTGAGAGTATCGCAGCCGGTAACAAATGTCTCTGGGCGCTGCAGCCAGTTTTTAAAAGTGAATGTTTGTCCAGAGCAGTAAAGATAAGAATCTACCTAACGAGTATGCGGCCAATCGTAACCTATGGTTCGGAAGCATGGGTATTAACCAATGCGGACGAACAAAGGTTGTGCAGGTGGGAAAGAAAAGTACTAAGAAGGATATTTGGACCGGTAAGGACGCAGGATGGCTATAAAAGTCAGGACGAACCGAGAAGTAGCAGAACTGTTCGGTGAGCCAGATATAGTAGTAGCCACTATAAAGTCGGGTAGATTACTATGGTTGGGACATTTGCATAGGATGGAGGAGATGAGACGTCCCAAGAAAGCTTTGTATGGACACCCTGGTGGAAAAAGGCCGAGGGGCAAGCCCAGAATGAAATGGTTAAGGAATGTGCAGGACGACTTAGAAGCCCTTGGTCAGCAAAGATGGAAAACGTCCGCAAGGGATAGAGATAGGTGGAAAGCTGTGGTGGCTGAGGCTCGGGTCCTTCATGGACCGTTATAGCCCTTGAGTAAGTAAGTATTAACCAAAATTCCGGTAAATTGTAGTGAAATATAGCGATAATATCAAAGATATGGAATTTAGTCCGCAAATTTAGTGCGATTGCAATCCCCTACCTGACCTGGGTAATAAAGCAAAAAGACAAATTAGATATTCTTATTAGTTATATCCAAGGAATAAGGGGATTTCGTTTAGAATAATTCAACGGGAATATTATATCCAGGCTAAGTGAATTTCTTTTGTATAATTTGCAATCTTCTCGAAAGTGATTCCTTTTTTTTTTTTATACTTTCTTTTACTCCTAGTGAGAGAGGAAGTATTGTAATCGTGCCAAATTTTCCATATCGTGTTTTCACCAGAAATATCCATTTTGAGGAGGTTCCCTGAGTCCAAAAAAGTGGTTTTTAGTATGTGTGTGTGTTTGCAGGTGAACAGCATAACTCAAAAACGAAAAATCGTAGAAAGTTTAAACTTCAAATACTGTTTAGGTATCACCATGGAAACCGACAGTGAGTTATCAGTCAAAATTCCTCAACAGAAAATACCACTTTACCAATTGATTTTTTTTACTTTTTCCCGATTTTCTCAAAAATAGCTCAGACGATTTTCTTGAAACTCGGTACATCCAGCCCACATACAAAGAGCTATAACATTTATTTGAAACATTTCACCGGGAAAATTCATTTAAGGGCAGTTTTGGGAGAAGGATGGGGCTGATTTTTTCCTCTAAAGTGCTATTTAAGTTTACTATATAATTCTGTCATCTAAATAATATTAATTAGAATTGAATATGTTGTTGAAATTACGAGTTTGTAAAAAAAAAAAAAACGGGATGACCTAAAGTGCGTTTTTACTGAAATGTATTTTTTCAGTTTTCTGATATTTTCTCGAAAACGGCTCCAACGATTTTCTTTAAAGTAGGAATGTGAACTATACATATAAAGAGCTACAACTTTTATTTGAAACATTTATCCGGGTAAACTCATTTAAGCGGCCTTTTGGGATAGGGATAGGGTTATGTTTGCCTTGAAATTGCTATCTTAGTTGATTATACAATTCTACCATCTAAATGAAATTAATTAGAAATAAATAGATGGCCAAAATTCTGAGTTTCAAGAAAATTAGTAAACCAGAAGTACGCTTATACAGAACAGTTTTTCAGTTTTCGACGACCTCCTACGAATTTCACTATAAAATTTGTTAATTTCAATTTTGGAAACTGGAATAAGAGAAAGTTGTTTGAGTGTTTCACACCAGATTTTTATTTTTTTTTAGATTTCGTGATTTTTTATTTTTGAAAAATTACTCAAAAGTATTCATTTAACATGAACAGAAAGATGTTCCACGGTAATGAACAATATTCAATATAATCGAAGTCTTCGTCTTTGTTTCAGGTTGGATGTTTTTAATTTCTTTTTACTCCTGGTAAGAGGAAGTATTGTTATCGTGTCAAATTTTCGAATTCGAAATTTCACCGGAAATACAAGTGTGTGTGTGTGTGTGTATTTCTTGTTTTGTTTATTCTCCATAATATCCCAATGGCGGAGAAGCATATTTTCAGTATGTATCATATTACATAATATTGCACACATTGAAATACATAACATTTCAATAAATACAATATTTACAGGATACATATTAGCAGTATAATTATAAAATTTTTCAACAGATGACAAACACAAATTTATTTTTACAATTACAATATTTAATATTATTATTGTATTCATATGGTAATATTTATTATTATAATATAAGGGAATCAAAATCAATAGAATTACCATATTCTGAGAAAGATTTAAAATTCTTATTCAGAAGAAGATCACTGAGTTGGACAAGGTTACGTACATACAAAGACCATTATAAAGAGACCAAGGCCATGGGCAGCCTTGAAGTAACATAATTCTTATAAGTTTTATTCTCAATGAATCAAGAAAAGGACCAGTGGAAGACCAGAAAAGGACATATATATAAGTATATATGTTGTTTTTTTTTAACATAACTTTATTTTCAGCATGTTCCATAAAAACAGTTGAAATACATCCAATTGAAATACATTCCGAAACACTACAATTGCTAACACATAAAAGTATGTCTATATGTTTTTTTTTTGGTGGAGAAGTGTGGTTATATGCATATTTCTAAAGACCTAATTTAGTTTATTATACCATTTTATCATCTATATAATACATATAATTAGCATTAGATATGTTGCCAAAATTTCAAATTTGTAGAAGAAAATGATTGACAAATTGCTCCTTTATTAAACATTTTACTTTGAAACAAAAGAAAGTATTGTGAGCGTGCAAGATTTTCGAAAATTGAGTTTTTACCGAAAATACACGTTTTGACGTCCACTGAGTCCGAAAAAGTAGTTTTTAGAAAATGGTCTGGATGTGTGTGTGTGTGTGTATGTGTCTAAAACAGAATATCTCAAAAACAAAGAAGTCGCCGGAAGCTCAAACATAGTAGAATTCCATTTAGGTACTACTACCGCAACAGACACAAAGATTTCGAGTGAAATCCATCAACTGAAAGCGCGACTTTACTGAATGTTTTTTTTGTTTTTTCAGTTTCTCATAATTTTCTCGAAAACGGCGAGAAAACGATTTTCTTTAAATTTTGTATACTGACTATACACATAAATACTTATCAATTATATTATTATTATTATTATTTATTTATTTCTTGCCTAAAGAAACTATACATTTCTATAGCAAGAGATTGACCTCTTCTGAGAGCTGAACAAAATATACATTACAAACATTACAGCTTAATCTTCAAATAATAAAATAATATTAAATACTAAATTAATTAAGTAGATAGTAACAATGATTTAAATAGACTTTATTCATTTATACAAGTTAATTTTAGGGAAGGAGTTTGAAGGGACCTCCTCGTAGGTATTGAATAATATACCTTTACAAACGTGTATCTTTCCTCCAAAGCCTTAGAGATAAAATAAAATAAATGGTTTATCTTTTCTTTATTTTCTATATCTAGTAAGTTAGTAAAATCATAAGAACTGTGTGAAGGGCATAGGAAATACCTATGTAACAACCTCCTTCTCAAATATTTATAATAAAGGGCATTCCAAAATAAAGTGTGTAACAGCAAGAGAGCAAACAGCAAAGAGAGCAAGAGAATCTCAACCACTCTCTCGGACTGGAGTGGGAGAAGCTGTACAAATATAGCGAGGGACAGTCCATAAAAGACAGTTAAACACAGTTGAGAATTCAGTTCAATACATCCAATCGCTAGTGCCATTACTCTGACCACTCTACCTTAAACATTTCTTTATTGTAAAGTCCAGGCAGTCTGTCTCTATTTATTAATATATTAGTTAACCAATGATATCCAAGTCTTCTTCTTAATTCATTAACCACACAAATTCTCTCCACCCTACACATCCATTATAAGTGCATAATATTATCATTTTTGCCCACCGCACAAGTAAAGCAACCTCGTTTAGGGTCAAATGAATGGGCTATTCCATTATAAAAAAAATCCTAGGGTAACGATCACTAGCTACACTAATTTGAGCTATCAATCTGGTTTTAATGATATCGCAACTAATATTTACATATGAACTACCATTAGCCAAGGGGACATATCAATCTATAGTGTTATATATGAAGAAATGAGTACTTCGTTGCTGTCAATTCTTAAGCATTTGTATTATAAAATTGAAAGAAAG
The DNA here is from genome assembly GCA_011037195.1 of Triatoma infestans. Taxonomy (NCBI): domain Eukaryota; kingdom Metazoa; phylum Arthropoda; class Insecta; order Hemiptera; family Reduviidae; genus Triatoma; species Triatoma infestans. The sequence continues at coordinate 206,509 of JAAEAF010000214.1, forward strand.
ATTTTTTTAAGTTATTACAGACCACGTCACCATGTTGCGCCTCCCAGATGTCCTGCGCTCCTATAGAATAAAGCATTTCTCTCACAAAAGCCACCCAGTTAAAAGGAATGGTTAGAACCATCCAAAAGCTTCACAAGTCTTCTATAACATATCTTCAAAGGTGAGCTGCTTTTTCCATCGAGATATTCTTCAACCAGAATATTAAATAGATTTATTAAAAATCTTGGTTTTTCACTTGCGGGCATTCAGATTCCAGGCGCATGAAACTATTGGGGACTGTTGTGGTAGTTGTAAGAGATACTTTAAGAATTTCAATTGAACACGTTCAACTAAAGTAAAGTAGTTCAGGCCCAAATTTCAGTGGGGCATACAAAAGAATCGCAGAAATAATGCTGTTACAAAGGGTCAATTGGACTTGTAAAAAGAGAGAATATTTAAGACTCTTGAGATCTATCAATTATATTTGAAAAATTTTCCCGGGAAAATTGATTTTTTGGGGGGTTTTTGGCGGAACAGTAGCTTCATGCTTTCCTCCAAAGTATAATATATAGTTTTACCATTAACACACATTGATATCATTGATAGAATTCCATATTGGTAGAAAATCTGTTAACTTAAAGAGCCATTTTTTTTTTAATAGGTTTTTGATTTTTTTAGAATTTTTTCGAAAATGACGGCAATGTTTTCCTATAAATTTAATATGCTAACATCAAAGATAAAAACGTGTGTAGTGGAAGAAGAAATGCAAAAATAAATAGTTTTGGAAAATAGTTTTGTGAAAATGATAGTTCAAATAGTGTATTTAGTGATGGGGATAGAGCCAGGTATACTACTTTCCAGCTCACTGCTATTAGGGAAACAAAGCCACTAGAATCCGTTAAGTTAATACAATGCCACTTGGCCAACTGTTTTGTAAAGGAAGGCATTCCTTCGGACAGTCTACATTCTGCTTTCAAAGCCAGAACACTTGCTTCAGGAATCGCTTTCTTGACCTCATGCCAGTGATAGAGATTTGCCTTTAATCTAGATCAAATATTAAGATAGTTTTGTGGTAGACACCAAGGAGAACACACCAGAACTGTGCCAGTTTTAAGTTATAACATAAAAGTTTATTCCAACTAAATTCAGTAAATTAATTAATATTGCTGTGTTATTGAATAGCATTTAAATATGCTTAAAGAATATATTTAATTTAATCTATCAGCGTTTTCTTAATTATTCTTATTACTTCTTTCTTAAACATATATACTAACAAGCCCTTTTACTAAACCGCTCGTGCTACTACAAACATACAATACAATAGATCCAAATACATTTCACGTGTTATTTAAAAAAAAGTAAATATTTTGGATTGTTATGCAGAATTTTAGCATTAATTTTAAATATCATATATATATAGTTGGTTCAGTGTTTTTAGGACGCTCTTCCAGTGAGCTATAATATAATTATCACATCACTTCTACCAGCTATGACTAGTAGCTTCCAAGCACCACAATGACTAGTAGTTTGCTACTGATTATCCCTACCACCACCACCTCTATAATTATATTACGACAAAAACGTCAAATTTTAGTTTAAAAGAAAATTTATCGTATTATATATAGGAGAGTATATCAATAGGATTAAGAGAAAGTCAGGTAAGTGTTTCAACCAGATTTTTTTTCACTCTTCTGTGGTTTTCCCAATAAGTTACCAATGACTCTCATTATTCTCAAAAGGACCTATCAATTATTTTGTTTAATACTTTTTTTCGAGACAATTAATTTAAGAAGGGTTCTTGTGGGAAAGTTGAGGTAATGCTTTCTTTAGGAAAAAAAAAGTCGTTTTTAAATTTAGATTTTCTCATTTAAGATTTACTAAAGATTTACTGAAAATTATAAGCTTTCAGAAAATTTATCGATTATAAAATTATGTAAGTCGAAGTAAGAGAAAGTTGTGTGAGTGTTTCCTACCAGTTTTTTTTTTTTTTACTTTCTCTTTCTCTTTAGTAAGAGGAAGTATTGTAATCTTGTCAAATTTTCGATAAATATCCTTTTTGAGGTCCCCTGAGTCCAAAAATGTCGTTTTTAGAAAATGGTCTATATATATAGACTATATACATTACGCTCAAAGACCGAAAATGCTCATTGAGCGAAAAAAAACAGCTCACAACGCGTTGCGGTCACTGTAAAACATCCACATCGCGAAATTCGTGTTATGGCTTTTATGAAAAAACGCTCACTACGCGTTGTGACAATCACAGAAAGATCACATAGCGAAATTCGTGTCGTGGCTATCATGCTATACGACCACAACGCATTGTGGCAATGAAGAAAAAACCATGACGCGTTATGGAACAATATCAGAACCATGTTCATCTGTTTTGCAGAAGTAATGGATTTTTGAACTTGTGCTATCTGCTCCAGCTTTAAACAACTTTTCAGTGTCATTTTTAAGACATCATCATCGTTTAAGAGACGACGATACTGCGTTGAAGATAGAGACTGTTTTTTTTTTGTTTTTTTTTTTAAGAAGCTGAGACTGTTTTGTTTCATTAAGTAACATTTCATATTTTTCTGTACTCATGATAAAACTGCGATCAGTGCTTCTTTCCACAAACTCACGAAATTTATCATAAAACATTTCTTTTTTTTTTTATTGGTCATGGTTAGCGCTGATATATGTTCACCCTCAGAAACAGACAAGAAATGAATAAACAACTCTAGTGATGTTTTAATGCATCGTTGTACTCAAGTCGACAAGTTACAACCTGTCCGTCGTGATATGGTTACACCAACTAGTGCTCAGAACGCGTCATGGCTTTCCTTCATTGCCACAATGCGTTGTGGTCGTGTAGCATGATAGCCACAACTTGAATTTCGCTATGTGGTCTTTCTGTGATTGCCACAACGCGTAGTGAGCGTTTTCATAAGAGCCATAACACGAATTTCGCGATGTGGATGTTTTATAGAGACCACAATGCGTTGTGAGCTAATTTTTCGCACAATGAGCATTTGCGGTCTTTGTGAGTAACATATACATGTGTGTGTGTGTGTATGTGAACAGCACAGCTCAAAAACGAAAAATCGTAGAAAGTTTAAACTTGATATTCCGTCTGGTTATCACCATGGGATCTGAAAGTAGGTTATCTGACAAAATTCATCAACCGGAAGTACCCCTTTACTGATTTTTTTTTTATTTTTACTTTTTTACGATTTTCTCAAAAATTGCTATAATGATTTTCTTGAAAGTTCCTATATTAACTTCAAATACAAACAGTTACAACTTTTAGTTAAATCATTTCTATGGGAAAATGCATTTAATGCCCTACTTTTGTGGGAGGGTCGGGGATAGGTTTTCCTCTGAAGTGCTATTTCAGTTTTCTATACAGTTCTATCATCTAAATAATATTAATTAGAATTAAATATGTTGTTGAAATTCCGAGTTTGAACAAAAATTGGATGACCGGAAGTGCGTTTATTTTTCATAAAAAGTATTAAATTATTTTTCATTTTTCTGCAATTTTCTATAAAATGACTCTATTTGCTTTAAACTTCGTATGAGAACTACACACATAAAACGCTACAACTTTTATTTGAAAAACTTTTTCTGGCAAAATCATTTAAGGGCGATTTGGCGAGAGGGTTAGGGTTATATTTTTCTCACAGTTGTTATCACAGTTGTTTATACAATTCTACCACCCAAACAAAATTAATTAGAAATAAATAGATGGCCAAAATTCCGTGTTTCAAGGAAATTAGTAAACCGGCAGTGTGTTTTTACTGAACGTTTATTTTAATTTTTCGCGTTTTTCTCCAATAAAATCATCGACGAATTTCATTAAATTTGGGTATGCTAACTATAAAAAGTTGTATGAGTGTTTTTATTATTATTTAAGTGACTATTTCGGATTTTAACCTCTTTTAAGGAAGAGTTATTAGGCAAGCAGAAAGGAGATGTTGGCGATCTTCAGAGTATAGTCTCCATTTCTAAACTGTTTTCCGCTTTGCTGAACAGTCTTACAGAAGTATTAGGAGACACTGAGGGCAATATCAATAAGACTTTTGAATATCTTAGGGAGGTTCATCTATTTCATTTGTTGTGAAACTAGCTGTACATATGTATGTGTTTAGTTGTTTGCTGGTGTCTTGTAATCAGTTATTTATTTTATAAGTGATATAAAGGAGTAGAGGAATATGATTAGACCTAGATTGTTGGTTTGTTGTAGAAATTGTTAGACTGGTGTGTATGGATATGCATCCCGGATGAGTCCTTACAAATTAGAAACAGGTGCAAAGGACCATAGCTGTTGTGCACCTTAAAAAAATTCAGAAAAAAAATAAATAAACTGTTTTCAAAAATTCTGTAAGATAGACAAAAATCTGAAATCAATCAGCTGATAAAATACGAATCGGTCAATCATGGCTATCACATATTATATGAATCGTATTTTTAGATTTCTACCTATAATTGTAAAAATTGATCCAGCGCAAATTATCCTCTAAAATATGTCTTGGGGGAACCTAAAAAAGACTTTTTTTATTAGGGGGAATTAAATTAAAAAACGAAACAAAAGAAATAAATAATAAGGATAGTCAACAGTAAGACATCGTGCTTTTTAATATTGCCTCAATTTGCACAGTATTAAATTTTCCTAGTGCACAATTCATAAAGACATGTTTCGTTCAAAGATTAAACAAATATTAATTTTATGATATTAATATATCAGTTAATAATAAATATTGTAATGAAGTACATATTGTAGAAAACAAATTATTAGTTCTGTAAAATTAATAGAATTTAATTTAAACACTTACTCTTTGGGTAATTCGTTTGGTGAGAAAAGTGAGAAATCCGTGAAGACCAACTGTATTCTTTCACGACCAGTGGCCAGAAATTCATACTGGCACGTTGTCTTCGGCGGATATGGTCCAGGAAATCCTGGTGATGTGATACTGCCATTTTTTGTTTGATCACTAGTAATTTTCACATCACAACTTGGTCCTGCACATAAAACAGTATAAAAAGATAATATATTTTCAATTATCTCATTTCTTATCGGTATAATGATTTATTGTTTCTCAATTAATGATTTGTAAATTATATTATTATTAATATTTGTCTTGGGGAGGGAAACTCTACGCTATCCAAAGCCTCACTGGGCCCATATAGCTACCCCAAGAAAAACGACAACATCATTCCCCCGAATGATGTAATGTGATAACAAGAAGGAGTGATAACAAGATGGAGTGATAACAAGAAGGAGTGATAACAAGAAGGAAAATATATAATTTTTAATTCTAAAAATTATAACTAGTGGTGCCAGCCAGTCGCTATTATTCAGGTCAAGAGCCGCGGTCAGTGCACGGTCAAAGGGACCGCCAAAGACATACTGCTTGCACAAGGGTCATTATACGGTTAGTATACAGAAGCCGCCTGGCAAACAAATCACTCAAAAGGCCACCTGGCTACAGTCTTTTGATAACCGACAATAAACAAACACTCAAAAGACCACCTGGCTACAGTCTTTTGATAACCACCATCACCTGTTGCCACACCTGTTCACCGACCTATTCAAGATCTAGGGTCAACACACGGCAAGAGATGTTTTAGTGTGACCCTTAATTACACACTTGTCAATGTGTGAGTGATGGCAATATAACGTCTCTCCACAAGAAGAGGGGATGATTATTCTTCAGTATTTCATCAGCGTATCATCAAGATTCTACCAGTGACATAGTTTATACATCGGAGCACGTCCCTATCTAAGTATTTAAACATATATTTATTTATCTATCATTATAGTTGGTGCATTCTAGTTAACATTTAAATCATTTCAAATTAATTGTAGTTATATCTTTTCAAACGTTAAATTATTGTTAAAATATATATCTATTTTCGTAAATTAGTAATTCATATTTCGAGTAACAACTCTCTAAAAATCTCTAACTAACTCCCAACTATTCATCGCATCACAACACCTCTCCAAGACATCTGAACCCATTACACTCTCATAAGATGGATGGGTGTTTCCTCCTCTGTCTCACACACTCTAAAAAATGGATCCGGCATGAGTCCCATGACGTAGAGATATCTCCTTAAACCACACTGTCCAGTAAGGGATCCAGCCAGATGCCTGAGAGAGCTCCGTGAAAGGCACAGCAACGTCTCACTAATAGCCCTGTTCGGACTCCCGAAAAAAGACTGGATTTTTTAAGTAGTAAAGTATATATAACAGACAGACAGACAAATGTATTCTATATAAATCAGAGATATTTTCCATGATAGCATGCTTCTTTTTATGATCAACGTCCGGTTTCGGTCGTTCGCCCATTTTTCAGGATGAACATAGGACTTACTCAGAGCTAATTTAGTTAATACAAATTTGCTCTGAGCAAATTTATATATTATCACACTGTTTTGACCAAAAACATCCTGATAATGTGCGAACACCTGAAACCGGTCGATGACCCAAAAAAAAAAAGAAGCAGACTATCACGGAAAATATCTCTGATACTTTCCAGTTCTGCGGAACCAACCACAAAAACATTCTATATAATGGTTTTTAATTAATTCAATTTCATTTTTAATAATATCTGCTTTTAATATGATACATTCCAGAAATAATATACACACCACATACATACCTTGTTTATAATTTTACAAGTATGCGTTATGGGTTATTTTCAATTTAGATGGAACAGAAAAAATATATTAGCATAATGCATAATCGTGGCATACCAACGAATTAAATTTTCAATGCAATTTATGGCATTCCAAACACAAGAATTCTTTTTGTTTTTTTGTTTGTTTGTTTGTCTGAATAATTCCCAGTTCTATATTCATGTTTATTGTAATATTTCATATTAAATAGATGAATAAAGTAAAAAGGAAAATCACTTTTTTGAACTCTCAAACATAAATTCTCTTTATGAAATTCCGTATTTTTTCTTTTAAAAAAGATTTATTAAACAGGAAACATCTTAAAACAGACTTAATTGTTATATTCTATAGTTTAAACAATTGTAGATCCCCAAAGCATTTTTACGAAACTAATAAAAATTGGCAAAAAGTAGGTAAATATATAGTTTTGTACGGCTCGAGATCAGTTTTGCCAACAAGAGCGCATGAAAGTTGTAAAAATGCACATACTCGTGCGTTAATAAAAAATATGAATATTAAAAAAAAATTAGATGAAGTAAAATTATAAATTGACGAAAACACTTTTGGAATAATTATCAGTTTGACCTACTAACAGGTTTGGCAAGTAATTTCTTATTACTTCCTGTAAGTTGCTGGCACGGAAAAGTGGATACTGCTTTGGCAGAAGTGTAATTTCCTGCAGCTTCTACTGATTGGTGAATATAACACAGTAATGGTTGTGTCAACCAACAGCCTTTACTTAATACACAAGATGTCATATTTAATAGTAGAGTAATGGCTTCCCCTTCAGTTTGGTACTATATCACCAGGTACAGCATGACTTGCTCTCCTTCCATTCAAATTAACTTTTTCGACAATATATTTTATAGGTCATGGATAAAACCTCAACACTACCTGATCTAACAGCATTCTTTTACCAGCTGGACGAGGAAAAAACCACAACCCTTCATTTATCCCCACCCAACCCCACTTCTCTAAACTGGCGTTCCCCTATAGACCAAGAGAAAGAAAATTCTACACGTAGAAAACAACCAATACAACGATAGTATTTTCTCTCTATTTCTCACAAAAACACTCTCTCTTTTTCCTACTTCCATAACAGTGTTTAGTTAGAGGGTTGAATTTATGGCAAAGAGGTTTAAGGTTATCACACTAGCCAGTGAGCAGAATTACGGTAGTAAATGGTATGGGCTGAACATGGCTATAATATCTCTTCTGTTCTTGATACAATATATTTCTATTTATGTGTGCGATTCTTGTAAGCGCTTTAGTTAGTTGTAATTTTATAGAATTGTAAATTTTTTTATTTATAAATAATCTCTGGTTGAAATTTAGACCTTTTTATAATGAGTTATGACATTTTTAAATATAGTTAATTTCTTCTTTTTTTTTTTACTTTAAGGCGCGTCAACATCTATGATCATTGGCGCCCGGAACCTCCGGACAGCGTTCTCTCGTTACAGACAACACTGTCCATCACCGGAAAGTGAGCTGTAGAGGCTCCTAGGAAGAAAAAATCTAAAGGTAGCACAGGATGGACTCGAACGCGGATCTTCCGCGTGAGAGTCCAGTACGTTAACCACTTAGCTATTCCCTTCCCTAAATATAGTTAATATCATATTATAAATTATCCACTATCTTTTACTATTGTATATTGGATAATACGTATATTAAGATTATGTTCAAAGAAAATGTTCAGGCTCTTCACCTACACTCCAATTTGTTCTTTCATAAATGAATCCAAGTCTTAATAAAGTTCCTGTGGAGTCCCCAAAGGTGATCTGCCGCCACGTTGCCCTTATATTCTGAATGCTCGGGTACCCAGACCAGAAAATTTTATTTTGGCACTAATTCTCACACGAGGACATACAAGCATCAGTCCTATACCAGTCTTGAATTGACTTAGTAGGAAATGAAGGCTCTTAGAGCAGCCTTGCTGACTGAGAAGATGACGGCTGTGGAGTTATGTAGTCCCGTCTTATTATCTCAGCAGCTCAGATAATTATTGCGACTAGCTTTGCCTGAAAAATTAGGGCTACCTTACTTAGGCTTCCAAAATATCAAATCTCAGCTTAGCCTCGTACACCCAGGTTACTATAATATCGTACGAACCGCCTAATACTGTCAGGCCATGTTCCCAGGCCCTCTATCCGATATAAGACCTTGTCAAAGCTGTATTTAGGAACAATTTATCGGAAGGCAGGTCCATAATTGTATCTGCCTCCAGTTGTCCGCATAGTTTTTGATATGCTCTACTACGCCTAGAACAGACGGGGAGCTTATTCTTTCAGTTACCTAACTGCCACTGCTCTGTTACGACCTGGTGAACGTGGAGTGGGGTTAGATTTAAATGAACCTCCATGGGTGGACTTCATGGCAACTATTATGCTCAGGCATTTTTTAGCCCTTTGTACCATTAATTGCCCGAGCACTTCCCAGTTGCAAGGTTTTAATCATACTTGAAACCAGACTATACAATCGAACAGAGCAAAAACAACTTTCCAATGCATGTCTAACATCTGCCAATAAGATGTTGCGAATTGTGGTCATGGGAATGTGTTCTTCAATCTTTAATGTCTCAACCAGTTTTTCCATATATCTATAACATGATGCAAAATGAACCTTTTATTAGAAATAACGCCCAAACACAGTAAATTTATCCCCCAGTTCAAATTAAATCCTTTCATTCATACAATAAACTTACTTATAATTTACTACCGTAAATATAACTACTTTATTATGTAATATTACTAGAACTGTGTGTGTGTGTGTGTGTGTGTATTTTCCAAATAACTAGAAATTAATTTAATATCTTGTTTGTGAGTGGTTCATTTATTTCCTTGCTTTATAACTAAGAGCTAAGCAGTGTATGCTACGTACGTGAACACAAGGCGGAATGTTAGTGACTATGATGGAGTAGGAATCGTGTTAGGGTCTGTGGTATAGTTTGTAGGTAGAGGTAGTATCTATACATCTAAAGATCCAAAGACTGAAGATAATAACATTTGTAAATGGCTCCTTAGAAATTATAACTCTCTCTCTCTCCAATCTCTTCTCTTTTAATACGTATTTCTCTTTACACAATATTATTCAATTAGAAAAATTGCTTATCAATAAACTAGCATTATTATTATTATTAAGGTGCTTGAAGCAGGGATCTAAGCCAAGATGGCTTCTATCCCTCCACAAAAAAAGAAATTAAAAGTTACTCCTAAGAACTCTCGAGGGGACTGGGGCAGGAGTGGTTGGTCCAAAGATCAAGCACTCGGAACCCATGGGTAATTTTCCCAGCATCTTCCAGGTGGAGATATACGCTATTGGAAGATGCGTTCAATTTAACCTCGATAGGGGATATAGGAATCAGGAGATTGTAATCCTTTCCGACAGTCAAGCATCCATTAGAGCATTGAGTGCATCGGTTATCAGCTCTAACATGGTCTGGAAATGCCTAGATAAACTTAATAACGTAGGCAGGAGGAACAAAGTTCCGGGGCATGTTGGCATTGAAGGGAATGAGATGGCCGACGCCCTGGCCAAGTTAGGCGATAGCACCCCGCTCTTGGGACCGGAACTTTTTGTGGGGTCAGCGACCAGTTTCTGTTGGAGGAACTTAGGAAGGAGGAGGAGACGAGGAGATCTCAACTCTGGTACTCTCTCCCCGGTTTGCGGCAGACTAAGATCTGCTTGGGAAATTATAACCAACGGAGATCGGAGGCCTGCAACGGATTGAGCAAGAACAAGCTCCGCGTTCTTACGGGTTTCATCACGGGGCATTGCCGACTTAGAGGACACCTGGTGAAGCTGGGTTTGGAAAGTGACAGCTCATGCAGATTTTGTGGGAGCAAGAGGAAACTCCACTACATCTCCTAACAGACTGCGAGGCTGCCACTCAGAGAAGATTCAAGAACCTGGGTAGCTACCAGGTGGAGGAGGGGGATATACCCTCCCTAGGGCCCGTCAGGATATTGGGATTCCTCTGGGATCTCAACCTGATGGAGGTTTTGTAGAACGGATGTTCAGAGAAGGACATCTATTCGGGTGCTGTGGGCAATAGCCTGCGGTGGGGTCGCGGTGCATTGGCCCCCCTTTCAAAAAAAAAAAAATATACTTCTAAGAAGACTTCTCCAACAATTTACTGCTCTCACAGCAGTATGTTGAGATATCTTTACTCTCAAAGTACCCAAATTTACGCGGGACACAAACTGGGGACCTCCCACTTACAAGTCCATGCTCATATCCACTACACCAACACCAACGCGACCTCAAAACATGTGTTATTGGGATAAAAATTCAATTACAAAATTTGCGTTATTTCTTTTTCTTGCAATTAAATGTAAAATGTTTCTAGCGATAAAATAATACAGTATAGAAACTTAAAAAAATACATGGAAGGAGCAGAACTAAATATTATTAACTTTATACTGTATGTCGCCCTACAAAAATTTGCTAATGAAAACCAATGTAAGCCATTTAAATAGTCAACTGAAATGTTATTGGTGTGTGTGTGTGTGTGTGTTGTAGTGTAGTGGTAACTTGTGGCTTGAGCGGTTTAGTAAAGGGCTTGTGTGTATGTTTAAAGAGAAGAGAAGTAATAAGAAATATTTAAGATAACACTGGTAGATTAAATTAAATATATTATCATTAAAGAAATTAAAATGCTTTTTAATAATACAGTAATTATGTTTATAAGTCAATTATGTATATAGATTATGTGCAAAACTCTTATGTTTTAACTTATAATTAGCACTGATGTATACCGGTACAAGTGTTCTGGTTCGGTGTATGTTTCAGACTGTTCTTGTTTGAAAGCAGAATGCAGACTGTCTTGAAAGAATGTTAGTTCAAATCTTCCCCTGAGAGAAGGGGTGAAAAGACAAAGCTACCAAAGTTCTGTGAACTCTTAAAGACAAAGGTGGTTTTCTACCTGAATAGTCCCTTTTGCCAGCGAATGTTACATTTTCTTCATAATTTTGATAATTTCAAATAAATATATTTTTATATTTCTGGCATCCATCGCACAACCATGCTATGTCCCGAAATAGACTGTGCTAACTAATACAAGTCTAATTCACTTAGCCGAGAAAAGACGGCCAAATAGTCTGAATGTGATAAGTTCTATCAAAAATGTAACAACTCCATGTGTCAAGACAATATTCGGGAATGTCATCAAATAATACTGATTGCTTTCCTAAATTTAAACATTCCTGCCCTTGCCTTCATTATCCATCTCATTTGATCAAATAAAATGTCTGACACTGAAGACAGTGATTTGTGTCTTACTTAAATTCTAATTCATTTATGAGATCATATGTATTTATTTTCTCCTTAAACTGACTTAATTTCAGTTCGAAGTGTAACATGTATGTATTGCGTTGTAATAAAGAATATATATATATATATGACCCATGGTATAATAAATACAGGTCTAAAAATAGAAACCAATGATATTGACAGAGTAATAATATTGAACTATGGCAATTAACTTTTGTTCTGCTCAAAGAATATTTTCCGTGATAGCCTGCTTCTTTTTGCGGTCATCAAACAGTTTCGGGCGTTTGCCCATCATCAGGATGTTTTTTCAAGATGTCAAACAGTGTAAACAGAGCAAATTTAGTTGATATACTAAATTAATTGAGTGCATCAACTAAATTTACTCTGTGCAAGTCTATGTTATCACACTGTTTGACAAAAAACAATCTGATGATGGGCGAACGTCCGAAACCGGTCGATAACCACAAAAAGAAGCAGGCTATCACGGAAAATATCTCTGATGCTTTTCAGCTCTGCGGAACCAACCATAACAATCTATAAGGGATCATTTTTATGATCAAGTGCAGCTAAAAATAAGCAACTCAACAATCTCTCCATGGTACTATAGCATGCTTAATAAATTGATTTGGATGTTAAAAATTACACAACTGATGAACAGAACCTGTCATCTATTGAATGGATTCTTATGATTAGAGATGATTTACGTAGTTCTAATTATCAATCTTAATAGAAGCACCAATATCCTTTGCAATATATGCGATCCTTGGGGGGGGGGGGTATTCTACTTCCTTGGTGTGCCCATTATTGGACAACATTTGCCTGAGGTGGTGTGGGTCGTCTGTCCTTTCTGGTAGCAATGTGGTAGATATTTTGAATGGAAGAGATTTGATTGAGATTGTGTTGGTCAATTTTTGTAAAATGTCATATACCCAAAGATTAAGTATTGTTCTGTTAATTAAATTAATTTTTTTCTTTTGTTTTTGTTTAAATTAATAATCTATATAGATTATTAACTTCCAAGGTGGATAATAAGTGTTTTTTAATAATGTATAATTATATGTGTGCACAGACGATCCACTGACGGTTGAAAGACCAAGAAGTGTTTTCTTTATTGTAAGATTTTTTAAAGAATTGTACCATTAATTTTTGTTATGTACGAATTGTGAATAAATATAATACTTTTTATATAAGAGCAAACACTACGAAGTGTAAAAAAACAAATATATAAAATTCTATGGAGGTTAATATAATATAATTTTATAGGACAATGGATAAAGTTTCAAAGCTAGCTAATTAAACAAGTTTTCATTGAAATATTGCGCAATAACTAAAACAAGAGATTTCAATACAGTTTTCAATATTGTTAGTTACTACTTATTTAACCGTCCATCTTTATTTTATTGACAAACTGTTCTGGTTATTAATTGCTTTTGAAGTGGCTATCCTGTTCCACTTGTTACTATGTATTTAATTATATTAATTTGCTTCATTTTCTGTGTTCTAATTTTTTTTTTTTTTTTTTTTTTATAAGAGAAAATATTCATACCTCTTCAAGACTGACATTATTTTAAGAAGGGTCTATTCAAAACCTGATGCTACTATTATGAATGTTTTGATAAAAATTAAGACATTTACACTACTTCCTTTTGTTGCAAGTTACATAATTATAATTGACTAATTTTCTTTAATCTTGGAATTTTTAACTAAACGTTTAGTTTATATTAACATTATACGTATATGTGTGGGAGAGCCAAAACTATAATTAATCAACACTTTTAAGGAAGCGGTGACACCTCCCAGCTTCTCAGAAACCTACAAATCCTTTTTCTTGGAAAAAGTTTCAATCACAATTGATCGGTCTATACGTAATTAGTTATTATACCTAGTTTTTAAGAAACCGTTAAGTATACGCTATCCAGATTTTATAAATATGAAGAAATTTTGACAACACATTTAATTCTAATTAATATTAGACAGATGGTAAGCCACCGTGGTGTAGTGGCTAGCGCACTCGCTTTACTGCGAGAATGTAGGGTACGATTCCTGTGAGGGCGAAGACGGTGTTGATCCAGCATCATGAGAAAATAGTAGGTAGCGAAGGTCATAACTAAACGGAGAAGAGACCGCGGAGTATTTACCTCACTCCTACCAATAAAAATCGTTGCCTAACAGGGCTTCGTCCTCCACTAGGCACTACCAACCAAGCAACTTTAAGTACTTTTCAAAGACCTTAATCCAAAGTGCGCCTTGGTTTACTTTGTAGCCATTTCGCTGGCTTATCAATGGACCTTTACACATTGCTATATTTTTTATTTTCCACTCATTTGTTATGTTACTAGAAAGTTAATGGAATCCTCCTAGGTACCAATGGCTTCTTCTTACTTGGATTTTCGTATTCAAGATTTTCAAAACAGCAAGTAGTTCAGACTGATTATCACTAACCTGGCTGTAGATGCTGTAGAAATAATGCTTTCTTGTTACATTTTTTTTTTTTTTAAGACAGTGACAGTGGACAGTGAGCTATAGAGGCTCTCCTAGGAAGAGAAAATCTAAGGTTAGCACAGCATGTTGGATTCGAACCCGGACTCTCCGCGTTGCTAGTTCAGCGCGCTACCATTGAGTTAATCCCTTCCCTTTGTACCGTTTTTATTTTCTCTAATTTCTATTTGGGGCACCTTAAAGCAGTTTAAGATCAAGTCATTGTGTAATGGGCACTGGCAGCTTGAGTTTTTTCAGTCTTCAAACTTATTTTCTCCACAATGAAACTTGAGACACTCCTTTCATAAATGCCATCTTTTCTTTAGATATAAAAACTGTAAATAAAAGCTGTAAAAACTGTAAATAAAAAATTATGTTGGCTACACCGAACGCAAAATCACAGGAAATAGTCCTATAAGCTTTAACAACGACAAATGATATTAGTTTCTGACAGTAACCATACATAAATTCTTACAATTGATGGATGTGTTTAAAGTGCTTTATGAAATTCAAGAATAACTATATATTAGAATAACCCCCAGTGTATCGGGATTGTAGGAAGGGTTATATAGTGGACCCTTTGAGGAAAAGAGAAACAATTTTTTGTGGTTCATTGTCGATTGATGGATGTGTTTAAAGTGCTTTATGAAATTCAAGGCCCAACCTTCCAAGTTGAACACTTTTAAGATTATAAGTTTGTCAAAGTATCAGTTAGTGTGAAACTAAGTCTCTGTACGAGTCTGTGTTGGCACACTGTCTGAAGAACGCATCCTGAAGATGGGCGAACGCCCGAAACCGGTCGATGACCACAAAATGAAGCAGGCTACCACGGAAAATGTCTCTGATTATTAGAATAACATTCGCAAATGTTTTAATTTAATATCTGATATGACGTTCATTTTTCAACCAATGTGTGACAAGCAGCAGGATACAAGTGCACATTATTTCGAGAGCTTATCACTTATAAAGTGTAATATGTAAGTCTTATTAACAAATTCTTGGAGTTAAAATAAATTAAATAAAATAATTTTATAAGTTATTATACTATATTAAATTAAACTAAATTAAATATAGTATCTGTTCGTATTTACCCGAATTCAAATTTGCCGCCGTCAAAATATAATAATTTATCAATCTATAGGCTAAATGTAGAGAGGGGTAGTTTTTTTTATTGCCCTCTCCAGTCAGTCACTCGTAACACTCGTAAGCACTCGAACAAGCGAGTTGTATGTTGCGGCACAGTCTGCTTGTATAGTTTAGAACACTTCCGCTTTCTTCCTTTCGTGAAAACCCAAGTTTTGCCACTTCTGGATTTAGAAGAAATGGAACCCCCAGTGTATCGGGATTGTAGGAAGGGTTATATAGTGGACCCTTTGAGGAAAAGAGAAACAATATTTTGTGGTTCATTGTCGATTGATGGATGTGTTTAAAGTGCTTTATGAAATTCAAGGCCCAACCTTCCAAGTTAAACACTTTTAAGATTATAAGTTTGTCAAAGTATCATAATTGTTGCTTAGTATTATTATTATTATTTAAAGAATGAGATTTTGATATGTAGACTGTATTTATTTTTGAATTTTATATTATATTTCTTTTTATGTTTATTTGCTTGCTTATTTATTATCCCTCATAGATTCAGATAAACACAGACCTCACGAAATCCCTTTTGAAATGATTCCAATTATAATTATAATAATTAATTATTAATTAAGATATTCAATTTAATATAATTTATCTCTCAATACATGAATATTACCAAAGACGGTATTACTTTCAAGAATCGCATATCCATTATGAAAGCATGTTGGATATACAAATATAAGCTACTAGTATAAGTATTATAAGTAATATCAGCAGTATATCTATGTATATATCGTCTTATTTATTATTGATCATTAATTTGTTGATGATCCTTCCTTTGAATATTCTTTTTTATACGTAAACATTTATTTTGATTAATTAAATTAACAATTCCCACTCACTCTTTATATTAATGACTTTTATAAAAAAATGTACTCCTTACAGCAATATACTTATTTCTCCACAATGAAACATAAATTTTGACAATTTTTGGAATGAATCTTTTCCTAAATTACCGTTGGGTTTCACTGTTGGACGACTGTTCGTGTAGTCATAAGCTATTTGGAGATCCATAATTCTTTCTTGTTCTTTGAGAATAATAATGAAACTAATTAAAAATAAAAATAGTAGATATCACGCAACAATTTTATTGGGGGGAAAAAGGAGAAGTTGATATTCTGTGAATTAGGTATTGCTTAGAAAGTTAGAATTTATTCTAGCACAGTGTACTCAGCATTAGGAAAGTTCCTTTGATGTGGTACACCAGGTTATATAAGCCAGGCTTTTAATATAATGTTCATCTAGGTGAGAGTTTATTATAGGTTGAAATAGTAGAATGGAATTCAGTTTGGGAGTTCAAGTGTTTAAAATATATTAAACAAGAGTGATTGGTTAATTTTTTTTTTTTTTATCTTCTCTAATTTACAAATGAAGGATTTTACTTATAACATGAAAACAAACAAACATGAGACGAATTTATTATAGGTTCTCCACTAAACAAAATAATTCGCTAATTCCATCACTGAGGGATCCCGTGGCTAGAGCCGCCTCTGACAAACGTCGGTTAGAACACAGAGAAAAGATGTTTGATACAATGTTGAATTAACGGTTAGGTTAGTGAAGGCAAAATAATGAAACTTATCGCAACATGCTGAGTTAATCTTAAACAAAAATCATTTGAGATCAGTACAGATCATTCTGGGGCAAATATTGAGCAGTTTGAAGCTGACATAAATATATCTCTATAAGGGTTTAATTGTTTAATCTGAATATTGTTCAAGAACTAACATATAGGATTACTGTACAAGCTCATGAGTATCCTATCTTTTATGTTCTTAAATCTTATCTTTCGATTGTTGGCTTCCAAGCCATTGAAATTTTCTCGTCCTCTTATATTTATTTAGTTCTAGCAGGAGTTACTCAAGGGAGCATTATTTCACATCTATCTTTAAGGGTGATCTACCAACTCATCCACAAACGATTACCTTCACATTCACGGATGATACTACAATTCTATCTCTTCATAAATATCCCATCATGGCAACACATAAGCTACAAATCATCTTCATATTCTCGAACCTCGGCTTCGGCAGTATAGGATCCTTAGCTTACGAAATTAATTCCAGACACACAGTATTCAACTCAAACAAAATAACTCTCCACCTCTTTATGTCTATAATATTATTCATATTGCGAACCAAGTACGATATCTTGGACTATATTTAGACTAACATTGAACCAACATACCAGACTCAAACAAACTGACAGCAACTCAAGATATAAAGTGCTAAAAATTCTAATTGAAAAATCGTTCAAAATAAACTTTAACAAACAAGAAATAACTTTACCAATTGGACATACGAATAGAACGCTGCGGATCGCTAAACAATCCAACGTTAACTCTACAATCAAGATCCTGAGAACAGTTGTTAATGCTCACTTCTATGCCTCCAACAATACATTCCACTAGGACCTAAATATTCCTTTCATCTCAGAGTTAGCTCAATCTCGCTACACAAAATTCCATTCCAAATGAAAGGGCCACCGTAAAGTTCTGATCCAGATTATATTCACCAGAAAATTTCTCACAAAATCCTCGTCTGACGCTGAAGCGAGGTGGCCAGTTGCAAAACAAATAAATAAATTAAAAAAATAAAATAAAATAAAATTCAAGAAGTCCTCTAAGCAACAGTAATGTATCTCAGTTCTTTTTTTTGTACGGATTTCATGTTAGTCGTTGTCAGTTCAGCACTCTGAAGAGATAGAAATGGAATAGATAAAACTTCACAACAAGCTGCTCTCTCTCTCTCATCCAAATACTATCGGAATATTAATTTTTTTATAATTTTTTTCGAGGGAATAGTTCACTGCAACTTTGAAAGATTTATAGTGCCATCTTTTGATGTCACATGAATGGGGACACTTGCGCATAAACAATCATTTCATTTCCTGGAGAGAAAGGATATTTCCTCATTCAACACCTATTATGTACCTATTCGGCTTCAAAAGAGTAGTTAACAGAATTCTAGTTCGCGGCATGTCAAGAGGTGTATTGGACTCTACTCCGGCTTTCCAAAGGATATGCACGTGCTATGCTGGAGTCCTCTGAATCTACAAAGAATCCTGTAAAAAAATCTAAGTTTGTTCAGATCTTTTGTACTCGCAGCTGCTTAGAAGAATTTAAGGCTGTCTAAATTCCAGGAGAGTGCTCTAGATCAAAGCTCGCTTAGCTTTCTTTCATTTCTCTGCATTTCTTGGAGGGGTTATTTCTTATTCGACAAAAGTGTTCCATTTCAATCAAAAGGTTTTCTCTGAAATATAGCTTTTGCTTAGGAACAGAATTACTTAAAGTAAGACTCCTTCAGATCTTTCTTTTGCAAGTGGGTCTGCAGACTCGTTGCCTCTTAGATTCTGGTGAACTCTATTCTTGTAGAATCTCTGCTCTCAAACCATACTTGGGGTTCCAAGTAGGACTGCCACCAGCTTTTAAATGTTTACCTATGTGTAATGGATTGAATCATGACCAAATCAGGACCTAATCATTCTCCATCTCAAGCTTATCACACTTTTCTCTCAATCACGTAGAGGAAACAAAGAAGGAGAGAATATCTCTATAATGGAAGGAGAAGTTAAATAGACTAGGGGGCTAGTCCTGCCGTCTTTATAAAAAAGAATGTCTGAAAAGCACTCATTGATCATTGAATAATCTTCAACCGTCAACGTTCAACATACTTCCTTTTCACATAGTCACTCTGCCAGCCAGTCTGTCACTCTCTTCTCCCACTCTAAAATATTACCGTGTAAAGTCCTAGCAGTATTTCTTAACCTAAAGTATTTCTCTTCTGACAAACCCCCCGAAAACAACCACTATATATGCAATATTTATATTATTGTTGTAATGTTTTTAATGTTCAAATGTAAATTTCAAATAGCATCTGGCCCACCGGTTTTGACAAATCATTTATTCATATGCGTAGCTACGTAATGAATTATTTATGGAGAAAGTGTTCTTTCCTTTAGTATATAAGCGAGTAAATGGAGTAAAGAGCCTCAGCAATCACTCTATTAAGAAAAACGGATGAAAGTGATACAACAGATGAATTAGTTATACCTTTTAAAATAATTAATACTATCTACCACAGAGATATATCTCTTAACTTATATCACCCCAAATGATAGCTTTTGAGTTGTATTCGCATTTATTCTACTACATAAAATTATTTAAAACACGAATATATTATCACTAGACTTTCTTATTAAAGGGCATGAATACAAACCAACTATCCAGAAACAAAACACATACAGACATAAAAACTCTAGGGTAGTCCCATGTAATATAGTACAAATAAAACGGCGTTCACTACTACTTGCCTGAATGCACATTTTTGTACAAAAAGCTTCGCCAAACTTGGTATTAATGTAAATGCTTTGTGTGAATAATTAAATTGATATTGAGGTCAATTTTTTTGTTAACTGCAATTATTAAAAAAAAAAAAATAAATAAAACAAAAAAAAAACAAATGACTGGTAAAATGAAGTTAGTTTGGGGTCATTCAAAAGTTGTAAAATGAAAATGTTCAAAAAATTTCGTTTAAAAAAAAAATTTGATGAGATGGCGATGGAAAAACTTAACAAAAATGCCCGCATAACTATGTAAGATATAACGGATTTGCGGGGCAAGTTCTTCTCTATTAGGCAAAGCCTAGTTAAAAAAGAAAAAGAGTTTAACCTCAGAAAATGTACACAATCAAAATATATGTTATAATCTCAGCTCAGTATTAGCGGGGTGTGCACCGTATCTAAATGATGAACTGGATCTGCTTTCTGTAATTTAAATTCTAAAACCTTGGAGCCAAGATAGTGCAGATATTTGTTCCTTATGTAATTCTCGAGAAAAAGAGGACACATACCATTTTATAGGCAAGTGTACGATATTAGAAGAAATAAGAGTAAAATGTTTAGGTAAGAAATACTACTCTAAGGAAGAGATTATAAGTTTGCTAAACGGTCCTGACTTGGGGGCGACTAGTTATGTATGTAAAAATAGCGAGTTTATATCGCGCGGAATTAGTAAAAAAATTCAACTGGTAATTAGAAATAAAAATAAGAAATATCAATAATAATTACAAGTAAACATGAATACAAAAAACATGTAAACCGAAAAAAATAAAATGCATATAAAACAGAAGTGTACTTAAATAAAAATAAAAATCCAGAGTATGTGTATTTCATTCAATTTAAGTTAGTATATTTAAGAAAAACTTTATTTTTATTGCTTATTATATCAATAATGGTTATTTTTTTAAAGTTTTATTAGCACAGACCTGGACAGACGGATTTTTCCATGTCTAAATGTGTTATTTTTTTGCTATTTTGCAATCAATGTAAACTTTATGTTTTTTACTTTCTCTTTTTTTTAATAAACACACTCTATTCTACTCTAACTATGTAGGATATTGCAACGAGAATAATGTATACAATAGTCAGTTGTTAGTACATATAATCAACTAACTTTTAAGTATTTTGGGTTTATTAAACATTTATGCACATGTTTACTAAACACTCCAACAAACATTTCACCAAATTATATACTATTCTTTATTTTTCTTTTACTCTTGTAAAATGGAAATATTACAACTATGTTGAATTGATTTTCCCTGGAATTTTTTTTTTTTTTTTTTAAGAGGTCCCTGAAGCCGAAAAAATGGTCTTTGGAGTATAATTGTGTATGTGAGAGTATGTGATTATGGTCAGCGCTCCTAGAAGACACGACAATAAAGTTTCAAGCATAATCGGTCAATTGGAAATACCACTTTGATGAATAGATTTTGCCGGTTTTTTTTTTTTTTTTTTTTTTTTTTTATACATTTTTCTCAATAACCACTTTATTTTGAAATAGGTTTGTGAGAAAATTTATTTTAGTGAGTTCTGTTGGAGATATGACGTTAGGTTTTGCGTTAAAGTGTCACATTTTTCTATAATACGATATGATTTTTCTATAATCGTATATGATTTTCAAAACTCATTTATCATATTAATACGAATAAAGTATGTTGCCAAAAATTCCGAGTTTTAAATAAATCAGTTGATAATAGGAAGTGAGACATTATTCAATTTATTTTTTTTGAGTTTTTTTATTCAGTTTTATTTGGATTGTTGTGATTTTTCTTTACAATAGTGAATTATCGATACATATGTATGTAGACCTTACACTTTTACTTCGGAACATTTTTCAGAGTAAGTTGGTTTTATGGAGTTTTGGGAGAATGGTATGGTCACCTTCCCTCAAAAAAATGATTTTATTTAACTTTAGGTTCACCCTACTAGTATAATATTGAATCCCGCTATACTTTAATTAAAACATTCCCAATTTTAAGGATGTTGGGCGATTAATAACAATGTAAATTGTATTCAGAGAAAGCCGTGTGGAAAATGCAGGAACCTCTATAATATACGTATTTTCCCTGATGGCCTGCGACGCTACCATTCAAAGGTTTAGAAGCTTGAGTAGCCCAGGAATTCCATGAGGGAATTTCATGAGAGATGAAGATGAAATTTCTAAAAGAAATGACCTAGAAGGTTTTGGCATGAAGCGAGCTGAGGGGTGCATAAAAGATTTTCAAGGTCATTGTGCGACATATCTCCAAAGAAAAAGCCAAGATTTTACTAAAAACTCCATCCATAATGCAGTCAGTCCTTAGACTTATTTAATGCTTATGCGATTATTATTTTTTTTTTTTTTTTTGTACAAGGCTCAAACGAATTTCTTTGTACTTAGTATATTAAATGCACATTCTTCAGGTTTATTGGCTTCCCTCCAGGAATCCTAACATATGAACAACTTTCTAAACTGACACCTCGAACTCTGTCATAATACGACAAAAGAAACTTGGGTTTAGTATACCCACAGGAAAAGTTTAGCCTAGCTACCAATATAAGTTGAACATGCTCAGCGCCCGCTCTAGCGGTTAATCGCCCCGGATAAAAAGACAAATTGTCGCCCCTTAAGAATGTATATTTATTTTTTTAAGCAAGCCTGTGCATGTTCAAACACAAGCTGAAGCAGCATTCTGCTCGTGTGCTAATGCTATTTTGCTCAGAGAAGTGTATGAATGTTCAAACAAGTTCAAACATCCTCCTCCTTTACAAATTCATCGTTAATTTTTCAATAATAGTGTAAAAAATATTTTTATCTTTTAGGATTAATGAAGAGAGATTTCCCGAAAGTTATATGAAAATCATCTAGGCGGCAGAGGACCAAGGGGACGGCCAAGTTTGAGACAGCTGCAAGATATGGAGACAGACGTGCTAAAAAATAGAGATTAGGCAATGACGAAGAAAGGTTGGGAAAATTTGTTAAAGGAGGCCAAAGTCCTACAAGGGCTGTAGAGCCATGAGAAGAAGATTAAGAAGAAGATATTGTAATAACATGGTAAAATCATTTGACATTGGCAAAGTCATAGCAATGTCAAACCCAACAAAGAAAGAATAATTTACAACTAGTGGCCTGGCCAGCTGACTGACTTCAAAACAAGGCCGCGGCCAAACAAACAACCCAAGAGTAGGTGCCCTCACATCAAAAGCAACCGCCGATAAGGCTGGCCACTGACCTAGGTCGGTGGTCGCCAAACTACGAAGTTCGCACACTAGGACAGATGTCTTGGTGTGAGTGTGGCCAACACCAATATATAAACTCGCCCCATTGGAAGAGGGGATGATTATATGATATACGATTATACGAGCACGTCTTCATATACGAGCAGCAGTTTACGCGTCCTTATACAGTTTTATTTAAACTTATTATCTTTTAGTTGTGCATCTTAGTTCGTTTATTCTATCATTCTAATTTATTAGTTATTTATCTTCTATTTATTTCTAAGTATTTTGTTGTTATTAGTTACCATTTATTACATTAAATCATTTTTCAAATACTGTTTATTTTTATAAAATCCGTATTAATAATTCGAGCACTAACTTCCAAAATCTCAAACTAACTTCCGCCCTTTTCAAGACATCTTCTACATCAGGAATCACATTAAACGATTCCATTACAATATAAACAAAACAAATACGATACGCAATGTATTATTATTATTCCCAAAAGGGGAGGGAAGTAAACCCTACGCTATCCAAAGCCCCCTCGGGCCCATATAGCTGCCCCTAAAGAATACCTACCACTGGGACTAGAATGAAAATCCAGACCCAGGTTTTACCCATCTAAGTTTCACAACAGACCGAACAAATCGGACCAAAACCTTAAAAGGACACAGCTTAAGATCCTCTACCGACATCCTATTCCGGCCGAAGGTCCTAAACCTAATCTCCTCACAACCCAAACAATTCGTCATCAAGTGCATGGGTGTTTCCTCCTCAGTTTCACAAACTCTACAAAAAGGGTCAGGCACAAGTCCCATTATATAGAGATGTCTCCTTAAACCACAATGCCCAGTGAGGAATCCAACCAGATACCTGAGGGAGGTCCGTGAAAGACATCGGACCCCACTACTCAAAGCTCCGTCCGGGCCCATTTTAGACTGCCGACAACCCACTGCACTCATCCATAAGGATGAGTGCTGTGAGGTCATCCACGTCTGAAAGCCCGACAAACATGTGTCAGAAGACACACCAACAGCAGGCTCTGGACCAATGAAAGGGAGAGAGGCACCTAATTTGGCAAACCTATCCACCTCCTCATTCCAAAAAATTCCCATATGACCTGGAACCCAGACCAGAAGCACATCCTTTAATGAAGAAAGATCTTCCAGTCTTCTAGAGCATTCCAACACCAATCTGGAAGTGAAGACACATGAATTAAGCGCCTTCAACGCAGCCTGGCTATCCGAGCAGATACAAACACCTTTTAAATTAGTGTTACGCACCCTCTCATCCAAAATACAGCAAAGAATTGCATAAACCTCAGCCTGAAAAACGGTGGCCCACTCACCAAGAGGCGCTACCAAATGATCTCCCGTCTCAAAATAGACGGCAGCCCCAGACCTACCATCCATCCTGGAACCGTCCGTGTAGCATCGGAGATAATTCCCAGGAATCACACCAGACGGACCTAGGGTTAACCAATCTTCCCTAGAAGGCAATCTAACCCTGTAGGAATGACCAAAGACAAAAGTCTTCAAATTCCTATCAGAAGGGAAACCTGTAATGGGAATCCTTAAAAGCATCTCACGATAAATGGTAGAATGACCATATCGCTTACCCTGCCAAAAACCTGCCTGTTTAATTCTATAACAGGCTTTCATTGCCTGGTTTTTCACCTCCACAAAGAGAGGTGGAATCCCTAAAAAGTCTCCATAGATGCGGTCGGTGTAGTCCGAAACGTTCCAGTCACCGCCAGACAAGCCAAGCGTTGGACTTCTTCCAACAGCTGCCTAGCAGATCGTGTTTCAATGCGACGCCACCACACCAAAGCCGCATATACCAATCTAGGTTTAATGACCATACAATAAATCCAGAACATCATCTTGGGAGTGATTCCCCAGTTCTTGCCTACAACTCTTCGACATTGCCAAAAGGAGATTATCGCCTTTTGATGTTGTGTCTTAACATGTTCCGACCAGTTCAATTTACTGTCGAGAACTACTCCAAGGAACTTCACTGATTTGCTAACCTGTATGGAAGTACCTAACAACCTAGGAGGTGTAAAACCTACTATCTTCCTTCTATGAGTAAATAGAATTGCTTGGGTCTTAATAGGATTAATAGAAAGACCCTTATCCTGTGTCCAACAATATGCCATGTTAAGGGCGCTTTGCATTAGGTCCGAAATAGTGGACAAACAGCGCCCTAACAATAAAATAACACCATCATCGGCATATTCTTGCACATAAAATCCCGATGAATTCATCCTAACCAAAAGGTCATCCATGACGATGCACCACAACTTAGGTGAGAGACAACCCCCTTGAGGGCAACCTCTCCCCACTTGTACTATCATGGTGCGCCCGCCAAGGGAAACCTGTATAACCCTACTCCTAAGATAGACATCTATCCAATTGATTAAGACGGGATGTATACCTTTTCGTACCAAGGCATCTTCCAGAGCATCAAACGATACTCTGTCAAATACCCCCTCAACATCAAAGAAACACCCTATGGCATATTCTTTTATTTCCAAAGCAGATTCTATCCTTCCGACGAGACAATGTAATGCAGTCTCTGTCGACTTACCCACAATATAAGCATGTTGGTTAGGATGGAGTGGATGATCCCTTAATGGGCCATCAGTAATATACCTATCCACCAACGTTTCCAGAGTTTTCAAGAGGAAGACATAAGACTAATTGGTCTAAATGCCTTGGGGTCAGAGTAGTCGTTTCTTCCCGGCTTGGGAATAAAGACTACCCTTACTTCTCTCCATAATGTTGGTACATAACCAAACATCAAACATCCTTTAAACAATCTTAACAATACCCTCGTCAGCACGTCCCCACCCTTTTGCAACAGACAAGGATAAATCCCGTCCGGTCCAGGTGACTTAAAAGGTGAGAAACTTTGTACTGCCCAACTAACTCTATCATGTGTGACAACCTCATCTAAGGTGGATACATCTTCAAGGTCCCATCTCCTACCACCCACCAAAGACGAAGCAGCATTTAAACCAATATTATCCGGGAAGTGAGTATCAAGCAAAAGCTGCAGTGTCTCCCCTTCCCCCCCTGTAAAGGAACCATCAGGGTATCGTAGGGTACCTACCTGACTGTCCCTATCCTTACTAAGAATCCGTACCAATCTAGATGATTCCTGGAACGAATTTATATCCTCACAAAAGGATCTCCAGGAATTCCTCTTGGCTCTCCTCAGAGCATATTTATATGCTCTTTTAATACTGTTATAACTATCCCATGATTCCGAAGAATCAGCAAGGACAGCCTTCCTGTATGAGCCCCTTACCTGTCTCCTTAGTTTTTCCAACGAAGAAGACCACCAGGGATTCTTACTATCCTTAACCACCTTGGGAGGACAAGACT
Organism: Triatoma infestans; assembly: GCA_011037195.1. NCBI lineage: Eukaryota > Metazoa > Arthropoda > Insecta > Hemiptera > Reduviidae > Triatoma > Triatoma infestans. Next base: position 232,965 of record JAAEAF010000214.1, read on the forward strand.
CCTTGAATGAGGATCTAATGTGTTCATGAAGAATACCAGCCTCCCTTTCCAATTCCTCTATGCCATCAGGGGCTTCTGATTGGATAGTCAGTTTATCTTCAATAATTCTAGAATATAAACCCCAATCCGCCCTCCTAGGATTCCTATAACTAGCCAGGGTAATTGGATCAATCCCCAGACTAAACCTAATCATCCTGTGATCGGAGATGGAAGCCTCAGGACTCACCCTCCAATCCTTAATACGCAATGTAAATTTTTAGCGAACGAAAAAAAAAATCGATATGTGAAATTTTCTATTAATTGAGTATTTAACATATCAATATTTTTCTCACACTTACAACCAAAATAGCACCCCCAAAATTTTGGTGCCCCGGGACAAATGTCCGGGTTCCCCGCCCCTAGAGCGAGCGCTGATCATGCTACATCACTTTACACAAGACCAAGATCTTTCAGAGAAAAGGCGACGCCCAGGGCAACCTAATATATTTGACGTTCTTCATAAATTTAAAACAAAATAATCGACTATACAATTTATAATAATTCGATGTAATAATCTTATAATAATGAAAATTTTATTGATATTCTAACATATTCAGGCCTCAAAATTGCAGCGCCCTTTTTGTCTCCCTTTCTGGAGAAGCTATATTGTAAACTACAAATTATGTAATGCTCAAGTTTAAGGGGAGCTATAACTCATCTTTTAGGTCGCAGTGGTTTTGACCTATAATGATCTAGATTACCATTTTGCCTAAAATGGGAAAGATGATTTTTAGATGGTTTTTGGTAGCTACAAACTTAAGGCTTATCTTTTATCTAGATTTGTATTATACGCGGTTCCACCGTCTGTATGTAACATTAAACGCTTCTAAATTTTTATTAGAAATACCAACTATGTAGAATATAATTTATCAATTAAACTTTAGAGAATTGCAATAAGTCCTATAGGAGGGAGATTCACATTAGATTTTTGATTGACTGAATATGGTCATTAATGTGGTTTTAGAATGAAAACAAAAAAAATTTTTGATCCGCATGATGTTTATTAATTATATAATTATGTGTTTCATGTGTATATTGTAATGTCAAAAACAGAGTTAGCTTCCTGGAAATGAAGAGTAGTACGGTAAAAGGCAATTACATATTATTCCACTGTTTCTGACAGATCTTTTTTAAACTACCTTAGCGTATTTATTTATTTATTTATATTAAACTCTTAGAGGTACATATAAAATGAAAAATAATTCCTTTATTATTATTATTATATGGATATTAATGGCGTTTGTTTCATTAAATACTTTCATCAATATATAAATAAATAAATAAATCTAAATATAATGTATTTTGTAATTAATTACAATTACCGGAATTTTGATTTTAATCAAAACAAAACAATTCAAATTATACTTTACACTTATTGTTAACACCTACAAAAAATAAATAATTAATTAATATAGTAATGAAAATGACTTTCATTAATGATGAAAATTTTAATAATAAATCATTTAAGTTTAATTAAAATAAATATAAAGAAAATAAATAAAAACGGAAAAATCTTACATCAGTAATGAAAATTAATGATGTTATCTCTTAAATAAATATTGTTATTTACTACATAACAAAAAGATTAGGGAAGGGAATAGTTAAGTGGTTAGCGTATTAAATGGAACACTGAAGACGTTCTTCCATTCGTCATAGCAGTTCGGATACTGGAATAGACTTCAGTTGGTCGATTACGGCTGTTTGAATATTTTCCAGTGTTCCAGACTCTCACGCGGAGGAGCAAGGTTCGAGTCTAGCTGTGCTGCCCTTAGATTTTTTTCTTCCTAGGAGCCTCTACAGCTATCTGTTCGGTGTTGGACAGTGTTGTTTGTAACGAGAGAACACTGTCCGGAGGCCGGCAGTGCACTGTGAAGGTTCCGGGCGCCAGTGACCATAGATGTTAACTTACGAGGTGTGTAAATTAAGTAATGAGACTGATTTTTTATCTTTTTTTTATTCAAATAAAATTACAGTTCAACATTGTCCCCTTCAAAGTAACTAACTCGGGAAGCCACACAACGCTGAAGACGATTATTCCATTCGTCATAGCAGTTCGGATAGTGGAATAGACTTCAGTTGGTCGATTACGGCTGTTTGAATATTCTCCAATGTTCCAAAATGACGTCCCTTGAGGTGATTTTTCAATTTGGGGAACAAAAAAAAGTCACATGGACTCAAGTCGGGTGAATAAGGAGGCTGAGGAGCCACAGGAATGTTATTAATGGCCAAATACTCATTAATAGAAATCGCGGTGTGACACGGAGCATTGTCGTGATGCAACACCCACTTGTTTTTGATGTTTGGTCTCACACGCATGACTCTTTTTCGAAGTCTCTCAAGAACTTCTCGGTAAAAATGTTGGTTTAACCATTTGGCATTGAGGCACAAATTCTTTGTGAACGATTCCTTGGCTATCAAAAAAGCAAATCAGCATGCATTTGATTTTTGACTTGCTCATTCTTGCTTTTTTTTGGCCTTGGAGAGGTTGAAGTGTGCCACTGCATGCTCTGACGCTTAGTTTCTGGGTCATACTCAAACACCCAAGACTCGTCTCCTGTAATAACACGTCCAAAAAAATTGGGATCGTTTTCAATTGCTCCCAAAAAGTCAAGGCTCCTTTCCTTTCTGATGTCTTTTTGCTCTTGTGAAAGATTTTTCGGAACCATTTTTGCACAAATTTTTCTCATTCCCAATTCATTAGTCAAAATTTGATGAACGGTTGTGTGAGTCAAATTCAACTCTTCGCCGATCATTCGGACTGTCAAACGACGATCTGAACGCAAGAGATCGCGGATTCTGCCAACATTTTCGTCGGTTCTTGAAGATGAAGGCCTTCCGCTGCGAGGCTCGTCTTCAATTGATTCCCTTCCTTCTGAAAACGACTTAAACCACCTAAAAACCTGTGCTCTCGACAAAACATTGTCTCCATAGGCCTGGCACAGTTTTTCAAACGTTTCCGTTGCACTGTGCCCAAGTCTGAAGCAAAACCTGATAGCACAACGTTGCTCGTAATTGATGTCACTCATTTTTAAAACGCACTGAAAAAACCTTGCTCACAAAAAAAGTCACTACGGACAGTGCAACAACTCTAGCATTTTCATATTTGCACTCGACGTGTATCAGATTTTTACTTGCCCTACCACGCATGCGCCGCGTCTCCAGTGTTGCCAGATCGAACACTAGAAAATCAGTCTCATTACTTAATTTACACACCTCGCAAATTAAATTTAAAAAAAATAATTTACTACATTTAAAAATATCATAACTCATTATAAAAAGATGGGTCTAAATTTCATCACCAGAGATTATTTATAAATAAAAAATTTCACAATTCGATAAAATTACAACTAAAGTGCTTACAATAATTGCACACACGAACAGAAATATATTGTATAAAGAACAAAAGAGATATTATAGCCATGTTCAGCCCATACCATACCCATAGATGTTGATGGGCCATAAATTAAAACAAAATAAATAACGACCATATTACTACATATCTCTCATTTTGCAAAGATTGTTTTAATAATGAACAGGTAAATGTTATTCAGATGATTAATATCTCTAACTGTTAATAAATATTTAATAAGTTGGCTAGGATATTATTTAAAACTACATATTTATTATGCAAAACATCAAATAAGTAAACAACAAAATAATTAGAAATCTCAAAACTTTCATTTCTGATTAAATTTAGAATGATAAAAAAATGTAGGATGATTGCAAAAGTCTTATAACTTTCCTTCAGTGTAAAAAATCCTTCCCAAAACATTAACCTCTATACTGCAATTAATAAAATTTATAAATATGTGGATGGGTCCACCATGTTGGATAACATCTGCTATTTTAATCGTCGTAGCATGGATATTTATATTGTTCCTGATCGGTTTCGGATTTTCATCCATCTTAAGAGCAAATTCATCAAGTTCATGTACAGAGTTCACTTCAACTTAATGTTTCTGTTACACTCACATTTGTTGGTTGTATATACGAGTATGTGGGGATGTTATGTGGAATTATTATAAATTATGATTATACATTAGAAAATAGTGCATAGTAAATAGCATGTTTTGAAGAATACTTTATAATTAAATTTTAATAGTGTTATTAAGTATGCTCAGTGTTTTATCATGTAATTTTTATTATGAGGAGGGGGGGCGATAAGTTATTTCAGGAGTAAACTGTACTAATAAGAATAGGTAAAATTTGAAGAAAGGCAATGCAAAGTTTATGGACAGTCAAAAGCTTATGCAAATAGTAAATAAATGCGAAATACAAGTAGGATTAATACAAGAAAATATGTAGGGTAAAAAGCTAGGAGAGATGACGCACATTTCAAAGTTATGCCCTGTATTAAAATATAGGAGACATATTAAAGAGGAAATGCTTATAAAACATATGTCAACTATTATTATCTACAAAAATAAAATCTTATTTTTCAAAATAAAGACATTTTCATTTATTCCAGAAACAAAATACAAATACACTACATTTGGTCGTCTCTCCTACTATGGTAGGATAGATGACGCACCATAGATAGGAAAACCTCTCCTCTGTGAAGGTAACATGGCTGATCGACATGAAACTTGGTAAACACTGTGTCTACTAGCCCAACTTTAACGACAGCTGGAAATCTTTTATTTCAATTGCAATTAATATAGTATATAAAAAATCTGGTGTGAAACACTCACACAACTTTCTCTTACTCCAGTTTTTCTAAATGATAATTTAACAAATTGTTATATTTGGGTACCAAATTTAATGAAATTCGTCGAAAACTGAAAAAACTGTTCAGTAAAAGCGCACTTCCGGTTTACTAATTTTCTTGAAACTCGGAATTTAAGCCATCTATTTATTTCTAACTAATTATGTTTGGATGATAGAATTGTGTAATGAAATAGGATAGCACTTTGATGAAAATCTAACCCCCCCTCCCCTAAAAGTGCTCTTAAAAGAAATTTCCCAGAGAAATGTTTTAGATAAAAGTTGTAGATCTTTGCATGTTTAGTTTATATACGAAGTTTCAAAAAAATCGTCAGAGCCATTTTTGAGAAAATTGCGAAAATGTGAATAAATCATTTAGTAAAGTGGTAAACTAAACGCACTTCCGGTTATCCGATTTTTTCAAACTCGGAATTTCAACAACATATTTAATTCTAATTAACATTATTTAGATGGCAGAATTGTCTAATAAACTGAAATAGCACTTTAGATGGAAACCTAACCCCACCCCTCCCCAAAAAGTGCCCTTCAATGCATTTTCCCGGAGAAATGTTTCTAATAAAAGTTGTAGCTCTTTGTATGTGTGGTTGATGTTTAAAGTTTAAAGAAAATCGTCGGAGCCATTTTTGAGAAAATCGCAAAAAAGTAAAAAATCGAACTAGTAAAGTGGTACTTCCGGTTGAGGAATTTTTACAGATAACGTACAGTCAGATGCCATGGTGACCTCTAAACGGAATATCAAATTTCAACTTTCTACGCTTTTTCGTTTTTGAGCTGTGCTGTTCACATACACACACACACACACACACACACGGACAACACACACACACAACCAGACCATTTGCTAAAAATCACTTTTTTGGACTCAGGGGACCTCAAAACGGATATTTCCGGTGAAAACTCGATATCGAAAATTTGACACGATTACCATACTTCCTCTTACTAGGAGTAAGAGAAAGTAAAAAGGAAAACAATTTACTAAGCGTTATGAAAATTCAGGTATTCACCAGAGATATAGCTGATGCGGATAAATGTTCATAGAATACAGAAGAATACACAAAATAACTGAAGAATATTGCAATACGTTGGCCTCTGATCTCTTTACTCCTAGACTAACTTGCATGACGTCACGTGGTGGCAAACAAGAGAAGCAAAGCCTGCGTCTTCTCTCCTACCGCCGTCATATCTCCGAGCTTTACCTTATATTTATTGACCCTCCTCTTAACAGAAATGACTTGATAAAACCCTGAGCATACTTAACAACACTATTTATTAATATAGTTATAAATTATTCTTCAAAACATGCTATTTATTATACACTATTTTCTAATGTATAATCATAATTTATAATACTCGTAATTCCACTTTGTCATTAAACACATTCACACACATAGTAACATAACCTTATAACCTTCACACACATATACAACCATTAAGTGTGAGTTAAACATAAATATTACGTTGAAGTAAACTTGGTGAATTTGCTCTGACGATGGATGAAAATCCAAAACCTGGTCAGAAATAATATAAATATGCATGCTAAGACAATTTATTTATCAATTTCTTTTTAAAATTGCAATAATTACAAACAATTAGTTGTAAACCATGAAATGGTGGTAGTGGGTATATGTATACTTGAGGATGACGTGTATGAGCGAGCATTGCGCCATAAGTAGCAAAGTTTGTTGGGATAGTTTGAAATTTAAACCTAATTGACAGGTCTCCCCCTCCACGCCCCCCTTGGGAAACTTCCAAAATTAGTTCTTCTAGAAAAATGTTTCTAATGAAAGTGTGACCCTTTTACATGTGTGACGTTTGTATTCCTCGTTTACAGAATATCATAGCTATTTCAAGGAAATCTTAAAACATTTCAGAACTCAGTAAAGTCGCTTTTTCCATTTAACTGAATTTCTTCAAATTTGATATTTTGCAATGCTATTAATGTTTCTTGATTATTATATAGATGGTACAATCCATAAATTGTACTAAGAGGTAACTTTGGAAGAATTCTGCACTCACAGAACCCTTTAGATATCCATTTTCCTAAAAAAAAAAAAAGGTTCCAAATAAAAACGATAAGCATTTTATCTTTGTAGCCAATCGTTGGAACCATTTTTGAGATAGTGGCAAACAAAAAAACTCAAATTTGAGCTTTCAAAAGCGGTTTTTCGTTGTTGAATATAAACTGCTGGACAAAAGTATTGCATAAAATTTCAAAATATTATAATTTGAAGTTGAAAGGTATTTTCGTATTTTTTGTGTGTATAGATTCATGTTGTTGAACTCTAATCCAATGTGAAAAAAAGAACAACTACCAAAAATTAAAGAAAAACCTGGTTTTATTACACAGAATAAAAAATAAAGCTCAACAAAAAAACTGTAAAAATTAAAATTAAAATAGTTCATATTTATTATCACTTCTTTATTTTTTGCAACAGTATTTAGTGATACCTCCTCTTGCTCTGATAACTGGAGCAAGCCTCCTTGGCATTGAAGAGATTAGATTTTGGATAACCTCTTGAGAAAGCTCATTCCATTCTTCAATAACTGCTGTACGAGGCTCCTTGAGAGTGCTAGGGGCAATCAGGCGAAGTCTCACTTGTTGGTTGTATATGTGTGGGGATGTTATAAGGTTATGTTACTACATAACCGTGTTTGTGTTTAATGACAAAGTGGAATTATTATAATTTATGATTTGACATTAGAAAATAGTATATAATAAATAGCATGTTTTGAAGACTACTTTAGAACTAAATTTTAATAGTGTTTTAAGTATGCTCAGAATTTTATCAAGTAATTTTTATTATGAGGAGGGGGGGGGGGGCGATACGTTATTTCAGGAGTAAGCTGTATTTATAAGAATAGATAAAATTTGAAGTAAGGCAATGCAAAGTTTATGGACAGTCAAAAGCTTATGCAAGTAATAAATTAATGCGAAATACAAGTAGGGTTATTACAAGAAAAAATGTATACTTATATCGCCCCCTACTGCCAGAAATGACTTGATAAAACCCTGAGCATACTTAACAACATATTAAAATTTAGTTATAAAATATTCTTCAATACATGCTATTTACTATGCACTATTTTGTAATGTCTAATCATAATTGATAATAATTCCAATTTGTCATGAAAAACACAAACACACACAGGTAACATAACCTTATAACCTTCCCACATATATACAACCAACAAGTATGAATGAAACAGAAACATTAAGTTGAAGTGAACTCTCTACACGAACTTGGTGAATTTGCTCTGACGATGGATGAAAATCCAAAACCGGATTTTCCTATTGTGTCCCAAAGGTATTCTATTGGATTTAGATCTGGACTTCTCGGTGGAGAAACCAAACGTCGAATCCCATCAGCTTGTAGGTACCCAGGACAACTCGACCAATCTGACTTCTGGCATTGGCCTACATTAATAGAAAAATCATCACCGACTCGTCAGAAATTGGCACAACATATCGCTGAAGATTCTCCTCAAGGTACTTCCGGGTATTTAGCGTGCCATTTTCCACGATATGTAAGTCTGTACGTCCATCAAAACTTATGCCTCCCCATATCATAACTCCGCCTCCACCAAAAGCCACTCCTGGAGAAATGTTAGCCTCTGCAGATTCCCACCTTGACGCCTCTAAACTCTCATCCTTCCATCTGGAGAATTTAGGGTGAATCTCGACTTATCTGTGAATAAAACACGTCTCCAATCCTTTGTTGTCCAATTGACATGTTCTCGTGAATATTGCAGTCTGGCGATACTATGTGCTCTGGTGAGAAGAGGGCCAGTAGCGGGTATCCTGGAAGTCATGTTTGCTTCATTTATAACCTTCTTCTGAATGTCCTACTTGAAATATGGACATTACGGACAACAGCGATCAAGTGACGTAATTGATTGCTAGTGACGAACCTGTTCCTAAACACATTCATATGAATAAATCTCTCATCTGACTGAGTTGTACTTCTGGGACGGCCCGTGGCAGGTCTTCGGGAATATCTCCCAGTGTCCCTGTAGCGCATTAACATTCTTGAAACAGTGGATTAGTTCATTACTATTCTCTGAGCAATAATTGACTGCTGAACCCCTTCTTCATGCAATGTTCCGAATAATTACCAAGAAGAGGCATGTTAAGAACAAAAAGCAAAAATAAAAAAAGAACTGATAAGAAAAAACTAAAAAAAAATATGTAGAAGAAAGAAATTACCAGAAGCAGTGAAAGTGATGAACTGGGATTATTATCGTGTTTTCAAGAGTTCAGAGAATTAGTCATTTAAAAACATAAACAAATGGTTAAATCTCGTATTGCTCTTGGATCAGAGTCCACTCACAACGAATCCACACAAAAAAAAGTGTAGTAATAGATTGTAACTTCAAATTTCAACATTTTGAAATTTTATGCAATACTTTTGTCCACCAGCTTATTTTATTCACACTCATACACACAAACACACTTTGCTAAAAAGTTTGTTTCATGTTATTTCTGTTAAAAATTTTAATTTCGAAATTTTCACAAATAGCAATAGTTTCTCCTACAGAATAATGGAAATTCTTAGTGAATTATTATAGGACTCCGTACATCTCAGTTCAGGTAAATTTCAATGAGAAACTAACTAATTTCGCAAAATTTGGCACGATCGCTAAGACTTTTTCTTTGACATTATGAGAATATATAAAAAGCATAAAAATTATGTTACAGCCTAATTAAAACGTGAACCTAATAATAATAATTTATATTTAATATCGATTAAACAAGAAGTACACTAAGTGTAAAGGGAGGGGGTGAGATTAATGGTGAACTAAGGGGAAAACTAACATAAGTTTGTTTAGTAGTTTACAAGTTTATGTGATCGGAGTAAACTTGTCCATATTCTGGAGCGCTCCAGAAGTATTAACTAACATTTCTACAATGACAACAAACTAAGTAACCATTGCTCTTTCTCACAACAATATTATTATTATTATTTTTTAAAAGAAAGGTGCGAATTGTAACAAGCAAACTTTCATTGACTTTTGCATGTTTTTTTCTTTTTCTTTTTTTGGTTCAATAATTGTGCGCATGATAAATATAATAACTTCTTTAGTCTACTTCATGCGCTGTCGTATTCTGGCCAGCTGGTAGTAGAGGATTTCTCCTTCTCAGACAAAAACATTGTCAGCAGGTGTGTAGCCTGATTTGGCTGTTTCGAATAACCCTGTGCCAGCCCGCCTGCTCGGCATCGTACCACTAGCGGCTCGCTCGCTGTCATGTACAGCGCTAGCTCCAGGCATGCCCTGGCAATCCCCAGGCAGCAGCCGTATAATTCTGCTTCTTAATTGTCTCTCCATTATGGGTAGTACCGTTTTACTACCAACGGCCAGGTTACCTATTTTACCTACAATTATTATTATTATTATTATTATTATTATTATTGCTGTTGTTGTTGTTGTTGTGAGGCTAATAGCATTTTTTTTTTATTTAAGGCGCATCAACATCTACGGTTATTAGCGCTCGGAGCCTTCTCAGTGCACTGCCGACCTCCTAATAGTGTTCTCTCGTTACAGACAGCACTGTCCATCACCAGTATAATGGATGTGTTAGGTGGAGAGAATTAAGGTATGGTAGATGAATTGAGAAGAAGACTTGGTTAACACTGGTTAACTGATATATTAATAATGAGACACAATAATGGACTTTACAGTGGATGAATGTTTAAGGTTGAGTGGTAAGAGAATGACACGTAGCGATTGGATGTACTGAACTAATTTCCACTGTGTTGAACTGTGTTTTATGGACTGTCCGTCGCTATATTTATACAGCTTCTCCCACACTCCCACTCCAGTCCGAGAGAGTGGTTGAGCTTCTCTTGCTATTACGACCGGGCAGTGAGCTGTAGAGGCTCCTAGGAAGAAAAAAAACTAAGGGCAGCACAGCCGGACTCGAATCTGGTCTTCCTCGTGAGAGTCCAGTACGTTAACCACTTAGCTAATCCGTTCCCTAGTTGTGAGACCAAATCTCTCTCCCTCCATAAAAGCATATCATTTTTAAAAAATATTATTTAGAAGGAAATTATAACAATTGTTTAGGAATTTTACTTTCTTTTACAAGGAAATATTGCGGTCGTATCAGATTTTCAAAATCGAGAAAGCTGCACCATTAAATGGCCACCACTATTACATACAAAGATATCATGTTTTTCTTGGGATTCCCTGGGCACAAAAGGGTTTTTTTAAGGAATTGTTCTACGTGTTTGTGTATATTTTTTTTTTTTCAGTCGAAAGTAACCCTAACGCCAAGTATTTATTTTATTTCATACATGCTCCATAAAATATATAAGCCTCAATTTAATTAATTACATTAGGGAAGGAAATAGCTAAGAGGTTAGCATATTGGACTCTCACTCTATCGGGTTCGGGTCCAGCTGTGCTACCCTTAGATATTTTTCTGCTTAAGAGCCCCTACAGCTCACTGTCCGGTAGTGGACAATGTTGTCTGTAGCGAGAGAACACTGTGCGGAGGCCCGCAGTGCACTGAGAAGGCTCCGGGCGGCAATGACTATAGATGTTGACGCGCCTTAAATTAAAAAAAAAATTTAGGCGCGTCATTTTGGTCAGTATAACTCAAAAAAAGGAAAATCGCAAAAAGCTGAAACTTGGTATTTTGTTTACATGCTGCTGCCAGGGGATGCAATAATAAGTTTTTGGTCAAAATTGGTGGACCGAATATATCACTTTAATCGAGTAGATATTTTTTAGTTTTTAGATTTCTTGGCTTTCTCTTAATCGTCATTTAAAAGAAAGAAATTCGATAGCAAAACTGAGTCTCAATTAGAAACTGATTAGGTGTATTAGCAAAAAAACTTTATTCCCCTTTTCTTAGATCCTGCCTACGTTCGATAATCTAAGGCTGCACAATTTTGGGATTAAAAGAGGCTGACAATTAAAAAATTAAAAAATAATAGTAACAAATAATATTAATTTATTTTTTTATCTCCGTCCACATCAAATATATGAGACTATACCATTGGGTTTTGCCATTGGCATTTCAAGTATAGTTGGAAAGAAAGCTCATGGTCTGCCTGAAATTCTCGCGTTAGAGATAATTAATTGCAACATATTTTGATTTAGGCTCTGGCAGACGGAATTCATTTAGATTAGATGGTACGTAAAATAACCCATCTTTGTCACAAGTATAGTCGGCTGTATTATTAAATTAAATTGAGACACAGCAAAGAGTAAACAGTATCTGCAGATGATTCAACATTTAATCTAAAGGCTGAATTTGCTATGAGACTAAGCATATATGAAAGGAAATAATTGTTTTGTCTCAGGTGTAAACTCATCTAACTTAATTAAACCTTTGACTTGAAAGGAGTAATATAAATTATTCACAATGTGACGCAACTAAGAAGGAAGATATTGACCATTATGTGACAGTTTACACAAATCTTATAGAGTATTTTCAGTATAGTTTCTCGACTGTAGTCAAAATAATTACTACTTTTATAATTTTATTTTTAAATCATTCAAATTTTTTTGTCAAATATACGAAGATAATTTATCCTTTTTTTTGGATTGAATTACATAATTTTCTAAATAGTAAATTATTTAAATTAGTAGCCATTACCTCTCCTCACATTGCCCCGAATATCTACTCGTGCTTCAAGCTAATACTAATTTTATTTTTTTATTTATTATTATTATTATTATTATTGTTATTTTTATTATTAATCATATTTCTTTCCGTCAATCCGTGTAAGTCAGTCGCTATCTGTCAAACAAGCATTTTCCTTAGAAAAGGGTAGTTTTTATCATCTACCCACTGTCTCCATATTACTTACCACTGACCGGGTAATATGTCGCTTTCTGTCAAACAAGCCTTAATCCTTGGGATTATCTGACGGTATCTATCTACTCTAATCCACCTCTTCCTATCCGCCCCCACTAGTAGTTCATTGCTACGTATCCAACAGGGCTTTTCTCTTTGGATGGCAAGGATTGCCGCCATTCATCCTTTCTCTCTCTATATATATAAGTCTACCAACATATCTTGACGGTCGAAATGGACGCGTCATATACAATCAGAGCAAAGACATGATAAGAAGGGAAGTTTGGGAAGGTTGCTTGTTTACTTATTATTTTGGCGCGCAAATAGTGATTATTTTTGCTTGATTTACTTTATTTTATAATAAAAATCATTTTATAAAAAGAAATGTCTGTGGTAAACATTGCATTATTCGTGAGTACTTAGTATATTTCATCTACCAGCACTACTATTTTAAATGTTAATGACTTCTATAACTTTTTTATTACTTCGACCAAAGCCGGCTGTAGTTCCATCAATGGTCGAGGTTCAAGAAATATTGATCTGACTATTTATAAAGATAATATACAAAGCATACAGTAGCTCATGGTTCAAAGAAATGCTGCTCAGAATTTAGAGGAGCAGATTATTTTTCAGACTCTGCTTTCGAGTAGTTTAATATAATAGGTTTCAGAAGGCGAGAAATTAATGAGGAAGAGTTTATAAGAAATATGCTAGAAAGAATGCTGAACCCTCTATATAATAAAATAGAGACACCAGGACTGCGAAGACTGTACACGTAAATAGAAATTAGAGATTTAGACTGAGTAAAGAAAAGGGTACCAGTTGGTAGCTGACGCGCTGTAACTGCTGTATAAACTGTACTAAAGACTCTCTTGTAGAGCTAGCGCAGCTGCATCTTCCACTCTAGGCTGGCCTAAGAGGCTCAATTTTGTGTCCATCACTCTGCTTTCGGTCCCTCTCTTCGGATCCTATTACATAAAATATATTTCCTTATTATAAGCTAACAGCTCAATAGTGCGATGGTGAGTCTACCACCTTCATACTCCTATCAAAGATAGTGTTGACACAGCATAAAGCTTCCGGCGGGGACCTTCGTTCTATTAATAATACCAATTCTCTCGTTCTATTAATATACTAATTTCTCCGCCATTCGCAGTACGCGCCACTCAGCGGTTACAGAATCCGCTTATTTTTATAGCGAATCAAATATTGAAAGAAAAAAAAGACGAGCAAAAGATAGTAAAATAATCCGGAATCCAAGCAAAATCTTATAGTGGATTGAACCTCAGCTACTATTTATTTATTTTAAGGCGCGTCAACATCTATGGTCATTGGAGTCCGAAGCCTTCTCAGTGCACTACCGTCCTCCGGACAGTGTTCTTTCGTTATAGACAACACTGTTCATCACCGGACAGTGAGCTGTAGAGGCTCCTAGGAAGAAAAAATCTAAGTGTAGCACAGCTGGACTCGAACCCGGGTCCACCGCGTGGAGTCCGCTAACCACTTAGCTAATCCCTTCCTTACCGTAGCCTATTATCCAGTCTTGTACACCCACCCATCTATAGAATATATATTTTATAACACCTTTCATGTCAAGACATACAAGAAAACAGAATATTCGATTCCAAAAAGGAAGATTAGTTTGATAGTTGGCGACAGATTGCTAGTTGGAAGGGAAATGAAAATTTATGGCTTGAGTAAAAAACAACCAGCTAGGTAAATGTTCGGGGCAAGCAAGACATCAAAAGCCTTCTAAATAATTTTAAAGGTCATTAAATTCATTGCTAAAATTCTAGCTTCAAAAAAAATTGGTTAATCAGAATCTGCGAAATTACTTAATGTTTTTTTTTTTTGCAATTTTTTTTCAGCACTAAGAGAATTAATTTAATTTAATTAAAACATTTATGGTTAAAAAATATTCATAGTTAAAATTGGATTAATGAAAACTAGCAACGCCTGGATAATGGATGATGAAACATTTTCTGGATTCACAATATAAGTTATTTTAAGTTTTTTAAAAAAAAAAAAAAAAAAAAAATCACTTAACCAAAAATAAAAAGTTACATAAATATTGAGCGCACGTAGACAAAAGCCAGCTGTGTGAGACACAGCCACAAATCTGTCAGTACCTTCACTGACAATATGATAGCTGGTTTTATTTTCTTTTATCTACATAGCACATAAATCAAGCACTTTACTTTGTACTTTATCTTTTCTCTTTTTTTTTTTCTTTTTTCTTTTCAAATAAGAAATAGAAGTCTGTAAATTCATTCAAGTAAACAGTATAAATTCAGAAATCTAATTAACTATGCTTGTAAAATGAAGGCTTTATCAAGGAAGATATAAACAGAAAAATAAATGTATTCCTCGTAATAATTTTTTATTTTTTGCATAAATTCTTAGATAAGGGAAAAATATTGGGATTAAAAACCTTTTGAAATTGAAGTTTTCCAAAATAAAAGAAAAGAATTTTAATGAATGGTCTTCATATTTAAAATAAATAAAATATGAAAACTGCAAAGAAGCTCAGCATTTAATAAAGTGATGGAAATATACTTTCTTATCATCCCCACAGATTGCACAATTATAATATGCTTTTTATCTCTGCCACAGGACAGCGCGATCAATAATAAGTTTGTCAATTACATTATAGCATTTGACATGACAACGAGAAAGTAAGAATCTCCGTCAAATTTCCTATGGATTTTCATATAAATACGGATGGATTTAACAGTCTTTAACGAATCTTAAAACATATTTCAAGAGTATTTAACCAGTGTAGTGGAAGAATGAAATAGAAAAATAATAGTTTTGAAAAATAGTTTAGAGTTTAGAATATTTTATAGTATCCAAAATAGTATTTTGTTAATATTTTAAATGTATCTCTTAGTGCTGTGAATTTACCTTCAAAAAGAGTGTATTTTAAAGTCAGGTATACTACAATCTAGGTCATTGCTATTAGGAAAACAAAGGCACGAAAACCCGTTAGGCCAACTCTTTTGTAAAAGAAAATCCCCCCCGCTAGAGAGAGCATTCCTTAGTATAGTCTGCACTCTGCCTTCAAACAAGAATAGTCTGCCTTCTGCCTTCAAACAATTCAGTCTGCATTCTGCTTTGAAAGCCAGAACACTTCAGGAATCGCTCAGTGCCAATGATAGTGATTTGCCTTTATTCTAGATAAACATCTGATTTATTAAGATATAGTTATGATAGTTGTAAAGCACTTAAATTTGCTTAGAGAATAATGTATCTATTTTGAAAACTGCGGTGCTCTCTTGATTATTACTAATACTTCTCTCTCTTAAACATATATACTTACAAGCCCTTTTACAACACCGCTCAAGCCACTACAAATACGCATCACCATTACATTTCATTGAAGCAAATTTAAGTATTTCACAATATCAAAATTATATATTAATAAATACGATTTTTATCTAGAATAAAGGCAAATATCTATCACTGGCATTGAGCGATTCCTGAAGTGTTCTGGCTTTCAAAGCAGAATGCAGACTGTATTGTTTGAGAAGGCAGACTATTCTTGTTTGAAGGCAGAGTGCAGACTATACTAATGAATGCTCTCTCTAGCGAGGAGGATTTTCTGTTACAAAAGAGTTGGCCTAATGGGGGTTTTTGTGCCTTTGTTTTCCTAATAGCAATGACTTAGATTGTAGTATACCCGACCCTAAAATACACTCTTTTTGTAGGTAAATTCACAGCACTAAGATACATTTAAAATATTAACAAAATACTATTTCGGATACTATAAAATATTATAAACTCCAAACTATTTTTCAAAACTATTATTTTTCTATTTCGTTCTTCCACTACACAAGCCTATGGAAAAGTCCATTATAAGTTTACAACATTTTCAACGAGACATGAACTGGTCATCAAAAAGCAAGACAGCAAAAGCGTCTATGGTTACATAGCGTCAATGAATCAACCTTCTAAATCATTTTAAGTGTCAATAAATTCGCAATTAAATATTAATTAAAATTTATTCGTAATTCGTACGACCATTCTAATCTATATTTGTTATTTCGATTTTTAATCAGTAGAACTCTCTTTACCAATTAATCGTCAGCATATAAATTGCGAGTAATATTTTATAATGGATATGTATGTCTCTTTTTCAACAATCCAAACACTGTCTTCAATAATCCAAATACCATTAACCAGCCATTAGAATAGAAGAATATTGATTAGGTTTTACTTAAGGTTCCTAAATGAATATATCGTTCTTGATTGAATTGTTTTTTTCCGGTTTTCTCAAAAATGGCAACCGATTTTCTTTTTACTTGATATTATGACCCTTTTCTTCTTTGTGCGCCAGGCAGTTTCACTGCCGGAGAAAGTTGAACATCTTAGAAAACAAAAGAAAAATTAAATTAACTTAAAATTACCCCTACCTTCTTTAGGTCATAAAAATGCGGCCAATTCTTGGCTATAACAGTGGTGAGTGGGGCAGGTTCTTAATCAACCATATACTAAACATTAACTATATTTTACAATTAGTTACAAGATAAAGAAATGAGGAAATTCTAATTTACATACATAAAGTGAGTAGAGAACGAAAATATAGATATACACAGCTACGAGCAAGAGAAGAGAGTGATCCCCACCCTATTTCTCTCTGACTAGTTCACTGTTGTAGGGCAAAGTCTCCTTACAATATATTATATACTTATTACAAATGTAAAGGTCTGTATCATTTTTATTTAAACTATTTTTCTTAAAATAATGATTTTTGGAGAGCTGCAATGATGACCTCAGACGATGAATATGGTGTGAAGACAGAAACTTTACTGATCTGATTGAATAAACAACTTTTTACTGATCCAGATCTATGGAAGAAAATCCAAAACCGCGTGGCACTAATAAAAAGATGAATGCCGAGAGGTGGATAAAATTCTGGACTCAAAGATGTATTAAGCTTAGTTCTTCATAATAACAAAACGGATTGCAATATTGAAATATACACTTTGCAAACAAAATTAATAATACTCGTATATTCTGAAAACAAAGTACATTATTAAGAAGAAACAAATAAAACTTAAAATATCGTTTTATTTTTATTAATTTTAGTTTTCATTCAAAATACTTAATATTGTCTGTATAAAATATAATTGTTGTCTTTGATAAAATATAATATCTCTTAATTAAGAACGGATAGCAAATAATAAAAATAAATTTAAAATGATCTTCTATCCTTCCAATATTATTATTATTATTATTTTATTATTTTTATTATTATCATTTTTTTCCTCGTCATTTTAGCTGGCTTTTGACGTACGGATTCGAAAATTAAGCACGCCATTCATTAATATTTAAAAATTTTCGAACTATTCTTGTTCCATTAAGGACAAGCCAACTTCTGCATAATTGCAAAAAAAATTTTTGATAGCTCAATAGCCTCCAAGCAAGCCAATAGATCGATGGAGATAATCCCAGTAATAGATATAATTAGTGAGTGCTTTTCCACTCACTCGAATTTCCAAATGCGCTTCACCTCCTCTTCGAGATCTGCATAGTTTTGCAACTTTTCTGTTCTCGAATTTTTTTTTTTTTTTTTTATATATAAGGCGTCTCAACATCTGTGGTCATTTGCGCCCGGAGCCTTCTCAGTGCACTGCCGGCCTCCGGACAGTGTTCTCCCATTACAGAAAACACTGTCCATCACCGGACAGTGAGCTGTAGGGGCTCCTAGGAAGAGAAAATCTAAGAGTAGCACGACTGGATTCGAACCCGTGATCTCCGCGTTGCTAGTCCAGCGCGCTACCACTGAGCTAATCCCTTCCCTTTCTCGAATTTTGAAAGCGGTGGTGTTTAAAGTGTTGTATAACGATGGGTTCCGCCCAAATTTTATGAACAAAGGCATTATGACTTTAATATAGTCAGGTAAGTTGGTTAACACCTCATAATGTTTTATATCTAGCTCCGGTGTTAAAGATTTTTGAACTTAAGGTCTTCCTTAAGTCTTAAAAGTCTTACCTTCGAAGCACTAAGTGATCACACATAGTGATACGTGTAAAATTTTGTGATAAATTTGATGGGTATATGGTCGGGCTTGGGTGACGACATGAAGAAGGCATTGGATTAAGTAGATAGATAACAGTGTAGATAACCTACCCAATTGAAAGTGAGAATTACAGTCCTCGGCCAGTGCGCGCCGATTCAAGTATCTCTATGTAAAACGGGACCCTCGTGCAAGCGTGTCTCACCTACAGAAATGGTTAAGTTTAACTACGTACCTACAGATACACATCAATTTTCAAAATGACGCATTAAACATACAGACAAAAATCCATAGAGATATACATTTTTCTGTTTTCTGAAAAATTTATTTAGACAGACATACTCTGTTGTGAGTTTAACCTTCTTAGTCGTGGTATGTGTAATGGGGCTGGATGGATTTATGAAGGTTGCTGGAGTTGATGTTGTAACCATGATACCATCAGTGATCATTATACAATCAGTTCTCATTATATGTTTTACTGCCAGTTGGTCTTGGAGCAGTGGTTATGAGAATGGACTCGTAATGGTTGGTCCACAGTTCGAGTTCCGCTTATAACTGCTAAATTTTATATTCCTTTAAAAAATTTTTAATAGTAATGTAGATGCTTCCGTCCTCCGTCCATGACATCTAATTTGGTAGCTGGACATACAGCTTACATTAGATGCAACAATTCTAATTTACTTATCAAAAATAATTTAATTATAATAAACTCAAAAAAAAACAAACATAAAAGCAGCTGCTTAAAGATTGTATTAAGATTTAACAATAAATTATAGCATTTGCTGATCAATAAAATGAAAATATCTCATGCCGACATCTCATTTAGGCTGAATTATGTTTAAACTCAATTTTGCCATCGTATCGTAGAGGTTAGCTCTTGAATGTATAATTGTATTAAGGGAGATGAAGCCCTTTATTCTGTAAATAAAGCACCGTAATGTACTTTAAGATGCCCCCTATTCCAACCATTGCATAAAGTGTGCGCTTCGCTGAACACTTTGACATTGCCTTCATAAAACATAATTGCATTTTAAAATCGTCCACTTTGTTTATTGCATAATATTATTATTAAATTGAATAGTGAAAAATATAACTTGGTCAGATTCCTTTTCTATGAAATTATGACCTTGTTATGGAATTATTTTTTTTCTAATTCATCAAAGAACGTAAAATATAATATTTGCTTAATATATATTATTAATAGTTAACCCGGGAGAACTCGCTAGAAAAAATGAATAGCAAGAACTCGCGCGTGAGACTTTCTCTCACTTCCCAATTTTCATATTTTTTCACCACATAATAATATTATTAGCTTCAAAATACCAATTAAGTAAATGAAATTATATTTATAAATATAAATACACACATAAACTTAAACAAATATCAATATAAAAAATATAATTTGTGTTGAATTATTCAGTAACAGGACATTTTGAACACGTAGCACAATTTGGGTGTACGTGCATCTATCTGCTAATGAAAACACTTTGAGGACACATTTTGCGGTTTACTACGGATGTATTGCCGAAAATTGCAACGTCCCCGAAACGGTTCCAACATTTCATCTATAGTACAGTATTCACCAAGTTGGTAATTTTCTTTACATTTGGATATAAATTCATATAGTCCTCTCTTATGGAATCAGGAAAAAAAAGACTCCAACATTCCAACGGAGTTTTAGCTTGCTTTGCAATAGTTTTCACACCTGGAAGATGGATAATGATGTTTTGTTTCCTTCTGCGCACATTTTCGCGGGGAGCGAAAACATGCCAAACATTAGTTTTGACGTTACCGCACAAGCAGTTCTCAGGATCGTCGCTTTCGAGTTTATCTTTCTTTTCTATCCCTGATTGTTCTGAATCACTTTCCTCAGCATCAAAGCGATTTTCGTTGTCTACAAGGTTGGGGAGAACTTCAGTTTTACCCTGTTCGGGATTAGGAATCCATGACAAATATTCTAAGCGAAAAAAATTAACATAAATAAAATTAACAGGAAAATATAAAGTAAATAAATATCCTGAAAAATGCCACTTATCGTACAATGCTTTCCCCATCTCGGCCATATGTTTGCCACGACTCATATGAATTTAAAAAATCAAAAATTCAAAAGAAAAACTAATTTTTCGTCACCAGTAAACCAAAAATGGTATACAAGCAGAAAATTACTTACTTATAAAAACTTAACGCGAACACTAGCGCGTGAGACATTCACTCACGGTTTAGAATATTTTTGTTTAACTTCCTCTCCTGAAGCTAACACAAGGCTGAGATGAAAAAAATTTCAAGAGGAAGTAAACAAATGATAAAAACTCAGCTAGACGAAACTTAGGACCTCTCTCTACTCGCACTTCCGGATTATGAGTGTTTTTCTTCAAGCGTGAGAGAAAATCTTAAAATAACTGTACAAGGGAAGGGATTAGCTCAGTGATAGTGCGCTGGATTAGCTACGTGGAGGCACCCTGGTTCGAGTCCAGCAAAGCTGCCCTTACATTTTCTCTTCCTAGGAGCCCCTA
Organism: Triatoma infestans; assembly: GCA_011037195.1. Taxonomy (NCBI): domain Eukaryota; kingdom Metazoa; phylum Arthropoda; class Insecta; order Hemiptera; family Reduviidae; genus Triatoma; species Triatoma infestans. The sequence goes on from JAAEAF010000214.1 coordinate 254,065, forward strand.
CAGCTCACTGTCCGATAATGGACAGTGTTGTCTGTAACGAGAAAACATTGGAGGCTGGCAGTGCTTAGAGAAGCCTCCAGGCTCCAATGTTTACGCGTCTTATAATAAGTATACAATTCTGACACGACTTTTCTTATTGCAGTTTTCAAAAAAATATTGAACATACTGTTCATAACTAGAATTCTTATTATTTTAAATTTTTCCTTATCCTTGCTACCAAGCGTAGGTAGGATCATTCATTATACTGATATGGCAGGTTTATAAGAAAGCGTCAATAATTTTGCCAAGAGTATATTTTATATAAAGATGATGGATCTGTATATGTGTAGCTAGTATCCCAAGTTAAAGAAAGAAAATCCTTGTAAACTTTTACGTCAAACTTGTGAAAATAATAATATAATGGGGTTGTTGAAGGAGAGAAATGGTCTAGTTTAAATGAATTAACTAAATATGGTTAACACTCTATAATATAATAAGTAACACTGACACCTGGACTTTACACTTGAAACGATACAATGGAAAAGTGGTAGAGTGGAAAAGGGCTAATGACACATGTGATTAGCTGTATGAATTCAGTAGTGTGAACTGTTCCCCTATCTGTCTCCCGTCGCTGTATTTATGTGGTTTCTCCCACTCCAGTCCGAGAGAGTGGTCCTGTCATTTTGTCTCTCTCTCTGCTATTACAATAACAAAACTCTATGTCGTATCGTTTGGTAATAGTAAAGTGGATATAAGTTGAGCTTCCCGCGATTTTTCTTTTCGTTATTATGTACACACACACACACACACACACACACACACATACACAAAACACACATTTTGTCTCTCTCTCTCATACATACTCGTATTTATATAAATATATTTAATTATTTATTATGTGAGTAGTCTATTCGTCTATTCGTCCGTAGTGATTAGTCTATATAAGCTTCTTCTTCTTTCCCTATCTCCTTTGTGCCGTGAGGCATGGAGAAGCAGACCCAATCCAGCCCTTCCATCGGTCCCTACCCCGTGAATTCCTTCTCATCCCCGTAAGAGATTCCCCTCTTACCTGGCCGAGTCTTTCAATATATTCCTCATACATGAGTCGTGGTCTACCTCATGCTTTCTTGCAAATGGTTCTGGCATCGAGCATTTATTTCACCTTGTGCCTATCCTCCATTCTCAAAACATGGCCAAACCATCCCAACTGCCGGTCGTCCAAAATTTGTCGCGCTGGCTGTTCCTGGAGATCTTTTCTAATTCACGCATTTCTGATGCTATCCCTCCTAGTTTTACCCAGGATGCGCCTCAAGAAGCGCATTTCCACCGTCGACAGCTAACTGGCATGCCTATCCAGCACCGTCCAGCTTTTAGCACCATAAAGGAGCACAGCCAAGAACACCGTTTTATATAGTACCAATTTACCATCAGCGGGCTTAACTCCCGCTTTTCCAATCAGTGCGTTGTTTATTTGGTATGCTTTATTTGGTACGCCGTTAGCTTTCTTTATCCTATTTAATACCTCCTGATCAATTCTGCCATCCCGACTGTTCGCCGATCCTAGATATTCGAAGTCAGTGACTGTCTGCAGAACTTCTCTATTTCATATAATTCGGAATGAACATTCCTCATCTCACCCTAGTCTATATACGCATGTGTTGAAATGTTAATAAAGTCAAAATCGGATTCGTTGGAAACAAAGAAAAAATGATTACAATCTACATATGATTAATTCCGTTTTATTATATAGCCCGGATTTATGGGAGTCTGCTATATTGTAATAAATTAAAATGCGTCCCACAAAAAAAATATAAATTCATCTATCACTGGCCACATAATGTATTGAACCAATATGTTCGTCTAGAAGTTAGGTCAGAGGTCATTGAGATAAATGTTTTACAAAGGAAGGAAAAAAAAATCAACTAATAGATACAGTAAACATCCTCCAAAACTATGTTTGAACATTTTTAGAAGTTCTCAGTTCTAATGAAAATTGTTTTATTAAATTTAATTGGTATTTAAACAGCTACAAGATAAGGCTCTATTGATGCACTTAATTTCCTAAATATAATCGGTGAGTGATGAATCAAAGAAGGGTTGATAAGACGCATGGCAGACTGAGAAAGGAAGATATGGCATGTAGGTGTGTGTATGTGTGCGTGTGGGTGGATGTGTGTCGAAAACAGGAACTTAGGTGAGCGGAAGAGAAATGGAGTGCTCCATAGAAGCGGGTGACGCTACTGTTGAAGCGGCGGTGATGGTGAGTCAACTAAGGTGCAGGTGATATAGACTCTCGTGATGGTGATGGCCGTAGAGATGAGTCTTATTACTCACCGCGGAGTCAATAATAATTAAAAAAACGCGCATAAGGCGACACAAAATTTAAAGACGAAATTAACAGACTGCTAGCTAGTCGGGCGACAGAAGAAGAAAACGGCACAAACACTGTTGTTCAGGCGAACTGTAGAAGACAAGTGAAGTAATTGTAGAGGAATAGAGAACGTTTAAAGGGTGTGGGAAGTAAGAAAGGGGTAGACCCCGAGAGATCAAGATGCCGACAGTCCCACCACCAAGACAGAAAGAGAGGTGAAAATGTGGGGAAGCGTGAGAACGAAGCGGGCGATGAAAGAGAAAAAAAGAAAATATTAATTTGGAAATGGCAAGGGATTAACAGTGGTGTAGTAATAAAAAGGGCAATAAAGGCGAAGCAAACAAAGTTAATCTGTCAAAGGTGCCGCGACCTAACACAGATTATAGAAAGATAAGTAGCCTTACGCTAGCTTTGACAGCAATTGCTAAACACAGAATTATAAGACAATTGAGGTTATGTCTGCCTATTGCTTTAAGTATAACTTCTTGTGGTTTTAAAAATAGTTTTCAGGGAGATATTTGCTAATTGTCCTATATGTATTATTCAAGATAAATATGATTTTTAACTATCAGAGTCTATTGTGGCACATTGTTATATACAAGGTGTTACATTTAAAACCGGACCACTTTTGAAATAACTCTTAAACGAAAGGAGATATCTAAAAAGTGAACATAACGTTTGTTGAAGTATTTTCACTCTAGTTTATGATGGTGTTAATGTTTTTTGATTTTATTGCCGCCTTACATCTTAAATCAATGATAGAAAATGGAGATTTCCTTTTGACACCCCCTCTCCCACTTTTTACTACTGTATCAGAGACATTTTCAGTGATAGCCTGCTTCATTTTGTGGTCATCGACCGGTTTCGGGCGGTCACCCATCTTCAGGATGCTTTTTTCAGACAGTGTGACAACACAGCACATTGTCTGGTGTTTAAAAAAAAAACAAAAAACAGAGTTACTAGAATTTAGTAGAATTACTAGAAATAGTGAATTGTGGGAGAGAACGCCAGTTGTTTGCAAGTATATTATTACCATCTTTCTACTTTTATTAGGGCCGACTTCATTTCAGCAACCTGTAGCTGCCTCTCCACTCTACCACCGTCATTCACATAATCTTACATAAAACTAAAATATACCACAAAATTTCCATTGGTATCAAAAAATTTTATTAAAATAATGTTTGTTTATAAAAATATAAACAGGAATATATTATTTTAAAGGAAACTTTATGTTACATAACATACTCAAAAGGCTGACGCAGCTTTTTATATGAAAAGATATTATTACATTCTTTTTTATAACTAGATTTTATGAAAAATTTTACTTTTATTATACTTTCACACTTTTTATTTATAATTTTTATATATTATATATTTAAAATATATATAGATCATTTAATTTTTAGTCTAGGGTATGACGTTAAACTCCATCTTGGGCAGATGGGCCTCACTCTGTGGTGAAGATAACCCAAGTATGAGTGTTTCCCAAAATTAATGGACCTCAGTCATTCCGCGAGTTTTTGTTTTTTGAGTTGCAAGATCAGCTTCTAGACCTGAAGAAAAAAAATTATTTGCAAAAAAAAAACGAACAAGAATAGAGGTGTTTGTAATAGATGATGAGGGAGTGGTTTAAGAAGGGAAAAGAAATGGGCCGGCCAATTAGAAATGAGTATCTCTGTACATTATTTTTTGTGGACGAATGGTAATAAATAGCCCAAGATAAAGAGGACCTTGAGATGATGATGATGATGAGGAAGTTGAAATATTACTATAAGGATTGGGGAATATAATTATATAATTAAAATTATAAGCGTGCTAGTGAAAAGTGCGCTACTGAAATTAGAAAATGCATCAGAAAAGTTAGAAACCAATCCATTAATTATTTCAATCAGAGAAGAATTCCATAATTTGAAAGTTGATAACAAAACAGTGTACCTAAGTGTTCCGTTTTACAAGCACTGGCTGTTAATAAACGGAACCCCCCTTCGGTGAATTTTTTGTTTCACGCCCATCTGGTGTTTTGGGGTTAACTGTTGTCCCAACCTGTGGCAACACTGCTTAGCGCCCCACTACTTTTGTGTTCTGTCAACTGGAGACGTATGAGTTCAGTTCGCTTGGGGGACACGTCCAGCTCAGTCATTCCTGTTTTATGATCCAATCCTTTTTTTTTATTTCAATTTATCTTAGAAAGGGCGGCCATCTTTGGAGACGCCACCTACCACGTTGTTAAGAGAATTTAAGATTGGTTGAGTTTTAGTGCCTGGAATACACTTTTAACCAGTTGGAGTGCTTAATCAAGCTGTTAATGATTGACTGTAGTAAAGTAAGGAATGGAATCTGGATTTGGAGATATGTTCTCCTTGTAATGTTCAACCGGATATTCAGTAAGTACGTACTCCCTTCTGTACCCCATCCTAAACTACGTACAGTAACGTCTTTGATGCATGTGTGTGTCAAGTCAAAACGGATTAAGGTAAAGTTAAGCTTAGTACTTTTCCATATAACTGTAATAAGACATTTTCTCTGATTTAAGTTTATGTTTAAAGTAGCACTGCAACTCGAGGTTGAATTCTCTTTCAAGAGCGGATTAATTGCTATCTTGTAAGTGCAATTGGTTGTCCCCCCCAGGACTCTCAGAACTCACATTGGTTAAGCCACAGGCAAGTTCAAGGTTGATCGAGTTAAATCTTCCTTTTGGTATACCATCATTTTGGTTTTATTGATTCATTGTGTAACCCTTTTTTCTTAAGGTCTACTTTTTTAGAGGAAATTATTCACCGTCATCCCAGGTAATTAACTTAGCTTTCTGTGTTTCAGGAAGCTTGAACAACTGTTCAGCTGCATACATCTCTATATATGCGTATTTGGTATCGTGACTGGAGAGTTCTCCCCCCCCCATCCAGGGTCTCTAGTCATCGAACCAGTGAAAACCTCGTGGTGGGCGCTTTATCCAAGATCTGTAAAGCTCTACTCTGCTTGTAAGGTCATGTAAGGAAGTGTACTAGGTTCAGGAATAAAGGATTAATATTTAGAAGGGTTTCACCTTTTTGTAATTTATTATCTCCTTTCCTACCTAATCTGTAATCACGCTCTCAACCCCAATCTTCTGAACCCCCAGAAGAAGGAGCTTCCATTTCCTATCTATTCACCTTACAAGATATGTGTTTAGATCAAACGATTATCCACTTTGTTTTATTACACACACGATATTCCATAAAGATAGTATGGCGGGGTGAACCGTGTATAACCGAGTCTACAACCATGACTCCGTTCGTTGTATATAGATCATCAATGTGGTGTAAGAAACTGTTGTACATGTTGTATAAGGCCATGCAACTCATGCGAAGAATTGGATTTTATTTATCTGGCTCCAAAAAAAAAAAATTGGTTTCGTGATTGTGCGCTTCCCACCGTATTGTGCCCATAAGTTATAAAGCTTATGGATGTGAGATGTGAGATTCTTGGTGCCCCTAAATATTTTTCTATGGCCATGAAATCAAGATATGGTTTCTTAACTATCCGGGAAGAGAAGTAACACACAATACTAGCCCTTTAACTGCTTACGAACTGTCACTCTTGGTAGTGCCTGCCACGCTATGGACACATATATGTGTCACTGCTTGGCTGTACCTCTCACGCTATGAACACACATCTGTGTTTATACTTTGTTCTTCTAACTGTTCGAAGCACAAATTTGTATAACTATTGTAGCACAATCTGTTGTTTATTTTATTAACTATTAGTACATTTTCTAGACGACAGATGATATTCAGCGAGAAGAATTCATGCTGTAACTAGAACTATTGTGGTAATCGCGTGTTCAAATTTCTTTGCGTTTATTTTCTTAATAATTTTTATTTTACTTGTATATTCAGTAGTTATTTTATAGTTTTGGATTATCAGTTGTTAGTTATTTTAGTTCCGGGTTTTTTGTTAATATAGTTCTAGTCTTTTTTAGTTTATTTTTATTTGGTTTTTTGGGTTTTCCACTTTTGGGCTGGTAAAGCGTATTGAAGTGGAAACTAACAAATATTAAAAATATTGTGTGGAAAATTTGACGCAATAAGCACTCGTTTGAAGAGTTGGAAGGATACACAGTCATAGGTGTGACTCTTTTGATGAGCAGCGGTGAAGATGATAAACTACGATGAGTACTCGTCAAAAGATTCTCTTCAGGAAACACTGTCTTTTCCACTATCACGTCTCGGGACAGATACTTGCTCCTTCAAAGAAAGTTGCATTTTTCGGACTACAAAAAAAACTAAATCCAGAAGGAGTCCAGTTGGGTTGAGTGTTACACCCTGTTTTGGAATTTTTCACAAACAAAACAAATTTTTGATTTAAACATTTAAATTTTTTAAATATTTGTAGTTTTTAATATTTTTATTGTTATGTATACCCAGTAATGGGTTTAAAATTCATCAATGGAGATAATGACGCAGTTCCAATAAGTATTCAGCGAAAGAGATAAGCAGTAGTAGTGAGACCATAGCTAGACAGCCGCTTTACTGCGTAGCAGTCACAGGGCTAGATAGCTAAGCTGTTTGGAATTTCCAATATACATGAGTCCCAACAATGTAAAAATGGTTTTTCCGGATTAAGCACGTGTATGCTTGATTGACTCTTTTCTTCTTGGTAACTTGTGTAGACTTCACCAATTGTTAGTTTAGTTCTTCAAGTGTTAACTTTTCATGGTTGACCTTATGATTTCTTAACTCTTTAAAGATGATCTAGTGATTTGTTAAAGCCCTCGGGTAGCCGTCTTTTCTCCCCATTATTTTTCTAAGTTTAAAGTTAGAATACATTCGTTCATGCATTGCAGTAGGTTTGACAAAGGAAGCAATACGTAGATCAAATACGCCTAGAGGACATGACGCTAGCTAGGTATGGCTGGTTTCAGATATATGGAGTTCAGCGGTTGTGTGGCGAATTTCCTTAATAGAGGATTAATTCTATTCCAATTAGATTGAAAAACATAGATTTAATTGGATTAGAAAAAGGTTTAAATTGAAAAATGGTGTAATTTAAATATAAAGTGCTATATAACATTTAATTGGTCCCCAACATTATATAGTTACAAATGGAGTGAAAAAGAAAGACAAAAAAAAGAAGATGGATAGCCAACAAATAAAAAAAATAAATAAAAAGAAGTAGGGACTACAGGTGAAAAATCGTTGGACACAGAAAGGAATGGAAACTGCTACGGGAAAGAGAAGATAGGTAAATTGAGAAACAAATCCACCATACCAGCCCTCAAGGTTGCCGTGGAAAACTGGACTTGTACTCCCGACGGGGAAAGACATCTATACAATACAGAAGAGTGAATGCACACAAGGATGGAATATTTTATTTTAATTATATCTGATACCTTTACATTCGTCTTAAATAATATCACTTTTGTTTGTTCAAAATTTCAAATTTAAATTTATTACTTTATTTAACAGCAATCGTTTTCAATTTTCAAAATTTATCTTTTACCAGTAAAACACAAGATTCTAGATCCCTTGAATATAAAAAAAGTTTTTAGCGAAGTGTTTGTGTGTGTGTGTGTGTGTGTGTGTGTGTGTGGGTGAGTGTTTCATCCGATTTTCTTCGAACTCGGAATTTTAGCAACATATTTTTTTTTTTTAATTTATTTAAATTGTTACACCAACGCTAAGTGTGCTATAATTAACACTGACAAACTCACAGTGACGCTCGCACAGCTCACATACTAAACGAGGGAAGAAGCTACCCAGCGGTAACACTCCCTAATTAATTATTCAAATTAATTGTTCCCTTCCTCTGCGGAGAGGAGACAGCGAGGCCACTGGCGCCTTAAACGTCTGGGAAGATTGTATGGAATGCAACAGTATGATAAATTTCGGATAAGATGGATTAGTATGGGAATGAAAAGTCTGATGGAATTTGTTATATCGGGTTCGGGCAACCTTACTTACAAAAGGGATGTCTAATTAATGGTTAGAATTGTAACATAAAAATGGAGCGTTAACGATAGTGCGAAGGATTTTGGATTGGAGTGATTTAATTCTTTGGAGGTTTTAATGTTTTGTTGAACCCTATAATTCGATGCCGTATGTCCAGGGAAGGTTTCAATATAGATGAGTATATGAGTCGTTTGTTGTTTAATGAGAGTTTTGATCAGTTGTCGAGTAGTCTTTTGAGTAGGCGATACCATCTATTAAGTTCAAGTCTTTTAAGTCGGGTATGTGGGTTCTATGTCAATCTTGTGTCTATATACATCCCAAGGTAGCGAACGACATTCGTAGGAGGGATAGGAATTAAATTGTAATAGACTGGAGGGAGAATGATGCGGCGGAGTGTGAAAGTGATGTTTTAAGATTTAGTTTCGTTTAGTTTTATTTTCCATTTTTTGAACCATTCCTCTAACGAAGTAAGATGGTTGGAGCCTTCTCTGTGCGGTTATTGGATCTTGGTGAGGAGATAGGTTAGCTGGGTCATTTGCGTAGATTAGAAGTACTGTTTCTGGTTGGTTTGGTATATCTGTTGTGTATATTGCGTAGAGAATGGGGCCGCCTAGAATACTACCTTGCGGTACGCAACATATTAGATTCTCATTAATATTTTATAGTTGACAGAAACGATTATAGATTAGGCAAACATAACCCTAATCACTACCCCAAAAGCCCGCTTAAATGAGTTTATCCGGAGAAATGTTTCAAATAAAAGATGTAGCTCATTATATATGTGTAGTTCACATACTTAGTTTAAAGAAATTCGTTGGAGCTATTTAAAAAAAAAAATACCTTAATATTGAAAAATCATTTTTAGTAAAAATGCACTTCCGGTCATCTGATTTTTTTTCTTCAAACTCGGAATTTCAACAACATATTTAATTCTAATTAATATTATTTAGATGATAGAATTGTGTAATAAACTGAAATAGCACTTTAGAGGACAACTTTAACACACCCCTCCACCAAAACTGTCCTTAAATGCATTTCTCGGAGAAATGTTTGAAATAAAAATTGTAGATCCTTGTATGTGTAGATGATATAACATATTTAAACAAAATCGTTGGGGCTATTTTTGAGAAAATTGCATAAAATTAAAAAAAAAAAAACAGTAAAATGCTACTTCCGGTTGAGCAATATTGACAGATAACGTACTGTCTGATACTACCGTGATAACCAAACGGAATATGAAGTTTTGAACTTTCTGCGGTTATTCGTTTTTGAGCTATGATGATCCAATACATACTGTAACGCAGCCGGTGGTTGAGAATCCTAGAGCTGCCATCTAGGAGAGAAGGCAGGGACCTCAGGTTCTCCTAGTGGCCGCTGGGAAGCGCTGGCGGCGCTCTAGCTCTTTCTGGAAGAATCAGGAAAGTCCTAGAAGATTCTCCACCGGTATAAATAGTGGGACAACAGAGAGTATAGGGGAGTTTCTTGTTACTAACTAAGTGTCCGTTAGTAGAAAGTGTATAAAAAGTGAACAAAGTGAACTTTTGTGGTTTAAACTGTGAAAGAATTATTGTTGTTTATTGTTGAAGCAAAAAGTGTTTTTTTTTTTTTGTAATTTATTGTGTATAACAATAACTTGGTGGTTTATTTATTGAAGTTTAGAGTATTTTATCTACACGAACCCACTTAAAACTAGTTGAAGTAGCTAGTTTAGAGGGAAAAACGTTACAATACATACATCCATACATACACACACACACAAACAAACCATTTGCTAAAAACCACTTTTTTGGGCTCAAGGGACCTCAAAACGGATATTTCTGGTGACAATTTGATATCGAAAATTTGACACGATTACAATACTTCCTCTTACTAGGAGTAAGAGAAAGTAAAAAGAAAAACACTCATATCACTTTCTTTTACTGCAATTTACATGGTCTTGAATCACCAATTTTCTTCAATTTATTGTTCTTACTAGATATTTAATTGTCTTCAATGTTATGTCAAAAGGGAAAAATCTAAACTTAATAGAAATCACTTTTTTTAGGAACGCTTATATTCCAGAACCTCCTTAAATAAACTTTTCTCAGAAGAAAGTATTAAAAAAAGAAGTGATAGGTCTCTCTGTGAGTATAGTGAATATACCAAATTTAATTAAATCTATCAGTATTTTAATGCGGAATATTGCAAAAACTGAGAACCCTCTTCTAAATAACCGCACTTCCGGGTCAATCGATATTTTTCAAATTCGGAATTTTGACAACATATTTAATTCTAATTATTATTGTTTAGATGAAGGAATTGTATAATAAACTAAAATAGTACTTTACAGGGAAATATTATCCCAACTGACCACAAAAAAGAAACCTTGAATGAATTTTCGTGGAGAAATGTAAAAAAAAAAAAAACTATTAGCTTTCAATATGTCTATACAAGTTTAAAGAAAATCATTGGAGCAGTTTTAGAGAAAAGTGCAAAAAACTAGAAAATGCATTTAGTAAAGTGGTACTTGCCGGAATGAATCTCAAAAATCCTAGCCAATTGCTAAATCCTTTTTGGTACCTTGGGCTCCTAAATGTCGACAAGATCATAAGGCTTTTAGTTACTCGTCTCTTTCATCCATTTTGTGCGTTGCTGCATGTATGTATGTAGTGAGTGCAATGTATGTATGTTTACACATTGAAATAGTTACAAATTTGGCAGTATTATATATAAAAATGAAAGTTTACATGAATGAAAATATAAAATTTAAATTCATGAAAAATAATTCCAGATTAATCTGATTATAAATTATATTAACATTCATTTAATACCTATTATTTCATTAAAAAAAAATCTTACACAGGCTGAAAGCAATTTGAAAGTTGAAGATTGAGATATTGAATTATTCTGGGAAGTCTTCAATCATTGCTTATACGATTACATCAGTTACAACTTTGCAAATTTAATATAAGGAAGAATACAACTTTTTCTCAGAATATTCATTCTGTCTTCTACTTTGACGGATTAGCATATTTATCATCTCTCATACGGGAATATGAAAGGTAGGTAAAGTATTTTTATCTTCGAGAGTCTTTTTTTTTATTTTCGAGAGTGTTGTTTTATTTATTAAACTAAATCTCGAGAAATTTGTTTATGAGAGAACATGGAGTAACTAAAGTAATATCTATTTTTGCAGGTGTGCTTTATATCCAACCTCCGAAGAGAAGATAGGAATTCGGCAATGTCAAGAATGCGTTATACGCAGTCATCCGACATGAAAGGAAAATAATCGCTATGAAATAACCGATATTTCGAGGTAATTGCACGTCGTTTGGATTGAAAGCATTTCGATTTTTCCTATATGGAGAAAATTTCGGCTCTGGAAAAGCCCTGCAGCACTGTCATTCTGGAATTCAAGCCGTCGGGGAACTCACCAACGTGAAGATCTTGTCTAAGAAAAAATGAATTTAACCCTTTCATTGCTAATACCACATTAATGTGGGTACATTTGACGTTCTCCACAGGCTAATACCACATTTATGTGTATTGGTCTAGCACTCTCCCACAGGCTAATACCACATATATGTGGTTTGATGCTTTTTCGTATCTTTGCGACTCCTACATGAAAGTGTATATTTTTTTACTTCTTCCAGCGACATCTATACATCCATAGGCATCCATAGAATATTTTTATTTCACTTAAATGACAACAGATGGCAACAAACCTTTTTGCTAGTCTCTCATAATTGCGCCATCATTTTTAAATCTCCCATCGACATCTGTACATACAATTTTCAGAATATTTTCTTTTGCCTATTATGTTATACTAATATAAAAGATGGCAATAATCCCTTGCGACCTTTTTGTCGGCAAATTTCTTGGGTTTATTATCCATCCCTTTTCCAAACCCTTTTACCTACATATGTTTTTCATTGTAACGATTGCGTATGTTTGAATAACTTCTCTTTTGCAGTTTTTCAATATAATTTTCTATTACTTACACTTTTAGTATTTTGATTATTATTTTCGACATGGTACTGTCAACAGTTGAGACAATAAGGAAATCCACCAAATGGTACAGGAAGTTTTTTTCCGTGTTTCGAATAGGAAGTGTAGTGCCGTGTTTCGAGATATATCACACTAAACAAACATTCTAATTTTCTTTTAAGTGGTTTTTTATTACGTTTCTAATTTATATTTGTTTAAGATATTTTAAATATAATTTTTTTTTTTTATCAAACCTTTAATAGACTTATATTAAGCTTTACTTACAGCTAAAAATTAATTAGTTCACTGGAAATTTAGACAGTTACTAATTACGAGTTACGAGTTACTAATCTCGTAAATAAAGATTTAAAAAGTTAAACAGCAGATTTTAAAGCTTAAAGAGTTGTAAACAAAAAGTGGGGAAATATCTACGACTGACAAAAGAATTTAGCATGGTGGGGACGACTGCCAGTGAGACAGCCTAGCACGCAGTGTACTAATACTCTGTACTAACTTAGCAATGAAAGAGTTAAGGTAGAGTTTCTTCTTCTGTTATTATAGAAATGGATTGGTAAACGACAAAGTTCGTTCATACGAACGTTTACAGATTTTAAAGCGTCATTTGATCTTCATTCCCATTGGCATGATGTTGCTTAAATTTGATTGAATTTATGAGGCTGCCTGTCTTCCAATTGGTCAACGAATCGATATAGACGAATTTCTATTTTGACCAGTAAAATGAAGATGACTGACACTAAAAAGACAGACTGCTGGAGAAAGGCGCTATTTGATTTGCTGTTCGAAATCATAGCGGCGATATATCGACGGTGCTAGGCATTAGGTTTAGACCAATACTGTCTTTTTCTAAGACATGCTAGTTATTCATCAGTGTATCAACAGATTTTAGGACAATTTTATTACAAATAACAAACTCTCAAGCTTCTCCAGCAGAACAGTGCTAGAGCCTCATATAGGGAAAATTTGCATCAAGAAGAGGTAAAAATTTTGTCTTGGCCGCATGGCCACATGGTACGATTAGAACCTTGTACAAGATAAGATGGGTTTGCATGAGTTGTTTGCTTCAATCAGTAAACTGTTTAATGAAGCTGCTTAGTTTACCTAACAATACCACATCGATCAAAATATTCCTACCATTCCCGATCCAGTTAAACACTGTACTGTTGACATTACTTATGTAAGACATTACGCAATTTCGTCCTAATTGTTATCTTTTTATTTTCTCTTTCTAGATTTTGAAAACTCAGTTTCCTCAGGAAATACATGCTTAGGTTCGTTGAATACGAAAAACATTATCTTCTGGTTTCCACCGCCAATTTTCATGAAATACACTTGATTTTCCGGGTTGAGACTGCGTCAGTGGTTTGTAAAAACCGACGTTTCACCCACCGACGGTTCAACCCTGAAAATGGATGTTAGCGTTTCAACCCTGAAAGGGGATACGCTGATGTCAATGACAAAGACGGTTAATAAGCTGTATGTTAATTAATGTTGTTGTCTTTTTAAAATGCAATGCTGTTAATTAATTATATGTAGTGGAAGAAAGAAATGAAAGAAAATAATAGTTTTGAAAAATAGTTTATAATACTTTATAGTTTGAAAAACAGAATTTTGTTAATATTTTAAATGTATCTTAGTGTAGTGAAAAGAGTCAGGTACTATAATTTAGGTCAGTGCTACCAAGTGATAAAGGGCAAGAAACAGTTAAGGGAACTCCCTCCAGACATACCAGCATTATTTGAAAAGATTTGAACTATGAATAGAAGACATTTCATTCAAGACAGTCTGAAACAGACACCGAAGCAGAACACTTCAGGAATCAGTGCCAGTTATAAGTTAAAACAGAAGAGTTTATTCCAACTAATTTCAGTATACTTATAAGCATATTACTGTGTTATTGAATAGCATTTAAATATCTTTAAAGAATATATTTAATTTAATCTACCAGTGCTTTCTTAATTATTCTTATTACTTCTCTCTCTTAAAACTTACAAACACAAGCCCTTTACAAAACCGCTCAAGCCACTACAAGCTACCACTACAAACTACAACACCACAACACATCAATTTCATTGGTGCCAGCTGTTTGGGATAATATCAACCAGAATCCACAAATTAACAAGTACGAAAAATTTTCAATTTACTAATTAAACTAATTTGCCATCAGTTAATTTTATTGCTTTTTCAATTATTTTTTCAGCGGAAATATCTTAATGTTTCCCATAATTAAATTTTCTATTGGCTTTCATTTTTAAAGTTTTGTATTTGTACCACTGTATCCCAATACCTTGTGAATTTTGAATTTATGAGTGTTCTTAATAGATCGCAAATTGTAAAGATATTACGCGATAATAACCTTTCTGTTGGCGGCAATTTAATCCAGTTACGCAGACGCCTTGAAAAATATAATCTTTCCCAAGGTAGTAATTCTCTTGTTTCAAAAATGTATAAGATAAATGGACAAGATATGGGCATCGACGCTGCTGTAGAATATTTACTTGCTCAGCAGCAATTAGCAAATCCTCCAGCCACCCCTAACAATCAATCTGCTAGCCCCTTGAGAAATTTACAATTAATAAATAGTTTACCCACCTTCCATGGCAAAAATTCAGCCAGTGTGTCCGATTTCCTAGACCAAATTTGCCATTGCGCTAGCCTTTCTGGCTGGGACGACGCTGCGAAATTAAAAATACTAGCACTTAGGCTCTCAGGTTCTGCGAAAATATTTTATGACACCCAGAATGTCGAATTACAACGCCAGGGTACAATTATAACGTATCCTCTAATTTCAGAGCGACGTCTAGCTCGATTTCGAAAGGAGAAAACCCCCCTAGTCCTCTTACAACAGATGACCAATATTCAGTCTCTATCCACAGAGTCTCCTGAAACCTTGGCTGATAGAATTAAAGCCAATCCGCCATTAGTTTAAAAGCTCAAGCTAACCCACTCGAGGCCTTACATTTTATTTTAGACAAACTGGCCACTGATGCGTTCCTGAAGTCAATTCCTCTACCACTTCGTAATGAGGTACGAACAAAGCTACCTCAAAAATTAAACGAAGCACTTTCTTATGCCAATGCCCTAAAAGAAGTACAGCCTTCGGAAACAAACCCTACAGTTTTCGCTATCACCTCGAAAACTTCTAATCCTCGCACACCCCCATCTCCATGTCGTTTCTGCGGACAAATGCATTTCCACAGAGAATGCCCGCATCGAAATGAAAGTCAGAAGCCACCGTTAAAACCAACTACCACTCATAGAGTTTTTAATCTAATAAAGAACAGGCCGTGCCGCCATTGTTCCGGTCCACATTTTGACGTAGACTGTACAAACAAATCCCAACAAAAACCTTGCACAAATTTTGGCAAAATGCCTAGGAATTTTAATATTCCTAGAAATTTTAATCACCGAGTAAATAATCGCTATAATAATCATAATCAGTATTATAGTAATAATAATAATAACGCTCTAGTTAATTCCAATAATCCACGATTTAACTCTTATCCAGGTAGACCCCAATATAATCAGAATAATAATAATTATGACGAAACTAGTAATAACCTCCAAAGTGGGTGCACTTATCAATATTGTTCAAAATTTGGACATACGGCTCGTAATTGTTTCCAAATACAGCCCAAAACGAGTTAGCCCTCAGTCGCTTTCTCGAACACCTGATATATGGCCATGGCTATCATACCTGCTTCCACCAGTTCTGAACCTAAGACAAGCCCTTTACAAAACCGCTCACGCCACAAGCAACTACCACAAATACACCATCACCAAATACATTTCAATATAGCTTATTTCATATTACTATTACGTCTTGACGAGTAAGAGGGTCGCGGTGATGAGCGCAGAAAGGTCTGGGTGAGAGCCCGCCTGGAGCAGAGATCTTGGTAGTAGTAGCAAAATATTGAAACACCTTGAAATCCACCTAAGGCACTGAACCTTGGCAGAGAAGGGGCGTGGCTTCTTCCTCCTCAAGTGTTTTTCACGGAAAAAAAATAATGTTATCGAATGTTTTAAGAAGAAAAATTGGAGGAAACTCAAAACAGGAAACTACTTTTGGGTGCCATAATCTCATTCGATAATATGGTTTTGGCCAAATCCAACAACAGTTCGTGCATTTATTGAACTTTATTGTATGATATTTTTTCTCTAGCTATTTTCTTAAAAATTACTTCAACTTGTTACACAAAAAATTATTTAATGTAAATTTAAAAGGGTGCCCTGGCTAAAAAAAACAGTGGAGACGGGCGGAGTTGAATTTAAAAACAAAAGGAAATAAAATTAATTAATAGGGAAATATATTTAGAAAAGTATGATTTAATTTTTAATTACAGAAAATAGAGCGCCAAGCCATTGAGTTTTCACAGGTAACGACGAACCCTTTATTAAGTGAAAGAAAAATAAATAAATAAAACATACAGATAGAATGATGGCTTAGAATATGAAATGAGGCGCGGCTATGCTGGTATCTAATAATAAGGAAATAAGAGGAAAATAATTACCTAAAAAAAAAAAAAAAAAATTTATTATTTAGTGCCGCCAATCCTATAACATTCACATAACATTCAAGATAATTTTGCCAATGAAACGAATAATGGAAGCATAAAGTAAAGACAATAATTTTTACAATAATTCGTATATAATTAAACAAAAGAAAAAGAAATACTATAAATTTGAACACACAATAAAACAATGAACAATATTTTTCCACATTTATAATCCGAAACAATAATTAAAAAGAAAACACGAAAATTCATAAATATATACAAGAAATGAAAGTGAATATTTTTGGCAAAAAACAAGAAAAAGAAATACGTAATTTCAATTCAAAATTACGATAAATTTATGGTGGCGAACGAATATACTATAAGAAATCTGGTGTGAAACACTCACACAATTTTCTCTTACTCCTCCAGTTTCCAAAATTGTAATTGACAAATTTTATAGTTTGTGTACCAAATTTAACGAAAGTCGTCGAAAACTGAAAAAGCTGTTCAGTAAAAGCGCACTTCCGGCTTATTAATTTTCTTAAAACTTGGAATTTTGGCCATCTATTTTTTTCTAATTAATTTTTCTTGGATAATAGAAGTGTATAATCAACTATGATACCACTTTAGAGGAAGCTGTAACCCCACAACTCCCCTAAAAGTCCCCTTAATTGAATTTTTCCAGAGAAATATTTTAAATAAAAGATGTGGATCTTTGCATTTTTAAATTATGTACGAAGTTTCAAGAAAATCGTCGGAGCCATTTTTGAGAAAATCGCGAAAAATTGAAATAAACAAAAAAAATCATTTAATAAAGTGTTAAAACAAACGCACTTCCGGTTATCCGATTTTTTCCAACTCGGAATTTCAACAACATATTCAATTCTAATTAACATTATTTAGATGACAGAATTGTCTAATAAACTGAAATCGCAGTTAAGATGAAAACTTAACCCCACCCCAAGAAGTGCACTTAAATGAATTTTTCCGGAGAAATGTTACAAATAAAAATTGTAGCACTTTGTATGTGTAGTTGATATATGAAGTTTAAAGAAAATTGTTTGAGCTGTTTTTGAGAAAAGCGCAAAAACGTAAAAAAAAAAAAAACTTTTAATGTGGTACTTCCGGTTGAGGAATTTTGACAGATAACGCATCGTTAGATCCTATGGTGATACCTAAACGTAATATCAAGTTTCAACTTTCTACGGTTTTTCGTTTTTGAGCTATGCTGTTCACATACACACACACACACACATACACACAGAGACACCCATACAGACCATTTGCTAAAAACCACTTTTTTTGGACTCAGGGGACCTCAAAACGGATATTTCCGGTGAAAACTCTCGATATCGAAAATTTGACACGATTACAATACTTCCTCTTTCGAGGAGTAAGAGAAAGTAAAAAGAACTCTTTTCGTACTATATTACTTAATTTTAAATTTAATTGAGTCTTAGTTCGGTTTATAGAAAACTAATTAATAAATTTAATATCTGTTTTGTTCACCAAAATACAAAATAACATGGGTGGCGTTTATTAAAAATAGAGAAAGCGAAAATTAATTGTTAATATAAATTTGTATACATTGGAAAGAAAATACCCAAGGTTTGTATAATAAAGTTTAAATTATGCTCGCCGCAATACTTTGCTGAATCTCCCATTTTCCATTAGAGTTTTTTCGTTCGTTAGTCGGCTAGAAAAAAAAAACCTTCTTTCTGGCGTTTCGTCCAATGATTCAGCAATTTTTCAGCGCCTTAGTGACGCACAATTCCCCAACACTACATTTCTTGTACTGTTCATAAAAACTTAGTGAGAAAACACTCAAAATTAGTGGTAAGCAAAAAAAAAACCGACTACTCTTCTGCATCTAGTCTCAGAGAGCGTATTGACTCGGAGTTATTGCACTCATATTATAAATGACATCGAACAGTTAGAATCTTAAAAGATCTCTACTCTAAAGCTTGCGTCAAGATTTGTACTGCTGACGGTTGTACGCCAGAAATGTGTGTGTCAAAAGGAGTATTACAGGGTGAGACCCTCAGCCCCCTTCTTTTTAACATTTTCCTCAGTGATTTTGAATATTTTTTCAGAAATGAAGGTTGTTTGGGGGTGAATATTGACGATAAATCTGACGTTTTAAGCCTGTTTTATGCGGATGATCTCATTTTAATGGCGGAGAGTAAGAGAGATTTGACTAAAAATATTGCAGTATTGTCTAAATATTGCACCTTAAATAAATTGGAGGTAAATATTGATAAGACTAAGATTATTATATTTAATAAAGGGGGAAGAACTAAGAGACATGCATTTAGATATAACAATAAGCAACTGGAAATTGTTAAAACATTTCAATATCTAGGTGTCAATTTTTCAAAGTCGGGGCTGTTTTTAGAGGCAGCCAAGAAAGCAGTTATAAAAACAAACGTAGCATGTGGTGCTGTATTTAGATTATTTACAAACGCCAAGCTCCATTCCTGGGATTCCCGAATGCGACTGTATGAGTCTATTGTTTTAAGCACCCTGTTATATGGAACTGCGGTCTGGTCTTTACGCTATGTGGACAGATTAGAAATGTGCCAGCTGAATTTCTTCAAAAGATTACTATCTCTTAGCCGTACTACCCCTAATTTTGCTGTAAGGTTGGAAAGTGGAATTTGTAATTTGAAAGTACAAGTAGCAAAATTATCTATTAGATGGTTGTGTAGACTATTAGAAATGGATAGAACTAGACTGCCAAGAATTTGTTATGAACGTTTGAAGATGTTGGATACCAGTCTGCTGAATAAAACAGAATATAACTGGGTCTCTCAATGCAAGAAATTTTTTGTAGAATATGATTTTTACCATTTATGGGAGAGCCAAGATCCTACACTTATAAAACGAAATTTAAGAGGAATGTTGGGCATGATGAGCCAGAAATTAAGAGAAGAAGATTTAGCAAATTGTAAACGTTCACAATTTAGTACTATATACTCTTCATTAGCGAATAATTTTAATACAGAAGCCCAACCTTATTTAAAACTAAATCTTCCAATAGAAATTGTTAGAACGATAGCACAGTTAAGAACAAGTAATAAACACTTTACCGTATTAAATATTAATAGGTCCAAATATACCATCACACCAGCCGAGCTGTGTACTATCTGCAATCTCAACCAGCCCGAAGATCTCCATCATATTTTTTTCGTTTGTCCAGTATATAACGGTTTGAGGAATAAAATATTATTAGGTGATCAGAATTTAATTAGTTTATTACGGGACAGCAATAAGTCTAAATCATTCCAGATTTATATATTTCTCAAAAATGCTATGGAGATAAGATCCTTTATTATTAATGAATAATAGATAGTAAACGATAAATGATGGAAGGGGGGAAAAAAAAATGTATATAAATATACAAAAGTATGTACAAATATTATATCTCTGGTTGAATTTATATATATGATTTTGTGCAATTTTTCAAACTCTCTTTGTCTCACTTTATTAAGCATATACGTATGTTAATTTAGGTTAAAATTTATTTTTCTTTGTGTAATTTCAATATTTATTATGTTCAAGTTGTATATTCTCTTTCTTTTGTTTATATTTTTGTTGTTCTGTAAGGCAAGACTTCTTTGTATAGGGGAAACCCTAAAGACAAATAAATAAATAATAATAATAATAAATACCTGCTTGGTAATCATATTTATTTGTCGATTTATTCCTTACCTATTTATATATAGCAGCAATTTTTTTTTTTTCTTTTTGCTTTCTATTTTGCCTTATTTATTTATGTTGATGTATTATGCTACGTAATGTAACAAACTTTGCATACTAATTGTTTGTTGACTTTTGTATGAATATTTTTGAAGGATAATTAATTTTTAGAAAGTAGTAAAGGGCTGCCGCATTAAGCTTTTTTTTATATAATTCAATGCCACTTTGTACGGTACTAAGTTTTACTTAGTATGAATATTATGTCTTTATTTTGTTCATCCCACTACTGAACATTGAAATACAAATGAAGATTGCATTAAAGAAGACTTGAATATTTTAATTTTACTATAAAAAAAGATTTGAAGAAGTTGATTGTAATGCAAAAGATACATAATTATAGAATTTTATCGCAAACTTGGTAAACATGTTGAATGCAATATGTATTTGTTTTCTGTTCGAATCATAATGCTTTTAATAAGCTTATAACAGTTCTGAAAGTAACCAAAGTTTAACAATAATATTAGCTACCCGGCTGCGCTTCGCTGTGGCTCAGTCGGATTTTTAGGAAAGTAACTAGAAGTATTATACTTAACATAGATTCAGCAAGATAACACATCATTCAATTTAATACCCTACTTTGCGTTGCTGAGAACTGAAAAGTCAGAAAGAAAAAATGTTTTTAACTGAAAGTCTTTTTATATTGTAAAGCTAGTGAATGGACTATATTTTTTTGTTTGTCCGTTTTCTGCATAAACATAAAGATCAGATGGTTTACCGACTCTAGAACATGCGACATATGATTGCCCATGAGAGAAGCATTCGTTTTCTAAATTCCAACCGCACACTTGCAAAGTTTGTCCTTGCGCTATTGATAGTCATAGCGAACGCAAGAAGTATTGGAAATTGAAGTCGTTTGAACTCAGACGCCATATCTGTTGGAATGAGTGGTATTCGTGGAAGTAGTACGTCTTCACCTATATGAAGTCTGTAAGGGTGTTGTGAGGAGATGCTTGGTTGTTTGGTTTGATGAATAAACACCTTAAGATTGGTTTAAGATATATAATTGATATGTGTATATATATATAACTGACTGCCAGGGACTTTACACTTTAGAATTTAGAACTGAACTGAACTGACAGACTGACGTGGCTAAAATGATATGTACGGAGAGATGAGAGTTATAATAACGGAGTGATATCTGATGTGAGAATTAACTGAATTCTATCTGAATGATTTTTGAGTGTCTCTCTCTCATATATATATATATATATATATACACTCGCCGAGCCTCTCCTCTCTGTGCGAGAGGGTCTGTTTCTCTCCGCTAGAGTGGATGAGTGGTGGGGGTTCACTGGTTCACTAAAACCCCTACAAGGTCCAATGAGAATTGTTGCTTCAATTAGATTATTCAACGATTTTTTAACTATTAATCGTGTACCATTGCATAACTTTAGGTGATTGATTTTTCGGAGTAATATAATTGGCACTCCGATTTTCAAATTTAGAATGTGAGGCGGTAATACGGGAACATCGAGTAAATTAAGAAATTCCGTTGGAAAATTCACTACTTCACTTTGGTCCATCACGGAGTCGATGGATTTGTATGTCACTGTTTCATCTGCGATTCTGTTTAGAATGATGTTATTCATATCGAGTACGTCGACATTTTTAGCCGCTAGAATGGCTCTTCCGCTTAATTATGCGTGATTTTGATAATTTGTTTCGATGCTTTGAAATACCTTGTCTACTAATTCTTTTTTTTTATGTACAATGTTGCAGAAATTAGATGGGAAGGTGATTTTTCCTGTTGCTGGATTTGTAGGTGCAGTGCCGTTACCGACTTCGAGTAATTGTCTTGAAAATTTGGCAGCTGTTCGTTCGTTTTGAAGTTGAACTCTCATATTCGTTGTTAAATGATTTTTTTTTTTTACTGTGCTCCAAAGAGTTGAATTTTCAAGCAGGCATGCAATTCATCAGCTGGTGTTGAGCGAGGTATCACTGGAAGCGTTTGCCTGAAGTCACCGGATAGTAACACCAATGCTCAACCAAATGGAGCCTGATTATTTCGCAAGTCTTTCAATGTATGGTCTACTGCTTCCAATGACTTCTTGTGAGCCATTCTACACTCATCCCATACAATGATTTTGCACGCCCGAAGAACATTTCCCATTCCTGATGTTTTAGAAATGTTCATGTTTGGTTTTCTGTGAAATACATGTTTAGTGACAGTTTAGAGCTGAATGCGCTGTTCTACCTCCTTCCATCAACTTAGCAGCATTACCTGAAGAAGCAAGTGCTAACGCAATATGGCAATTTGAACGGATTTTAGCCAGGATTAAGGAAATTAAGAACGTTTTTCCAGTACCACCTGGAGCTCCAAAAAGTAAATCCGCCGGATTGACTGGTCACAGCTTGTATGATGGTATCTTTTGATTGATGGTATCAAATGCTATCTTTTGTTCTTGAAGGAGTTTCAGTGTATTTTCTTGGATGAATAGCTGTAAGTCTTTTCTGGTGCATGATTGCTTTCTGAACAGTACTCTCTCGAATGTTGTATTGATCGACCTTTCGGTACTGTTACTCTCAATTGTGCCAACAACTTGCCACACATTGCAAGACAAAGATCCCCAATGAAGATTAGCGCTTCATTGTATATTTCTTCTGTGAAATCCAAGCCATGATTATATCTTTCTTGACGTATTCTGTGTAGAATATTTTCGCGCAGAGAGCGCGCAACGATCGCAACGCGCCTGCATGTATCTATTTCTGCCAATCTCGCGAAACGCTCGAAATTTTCTGTTTCCGTGGGAAGTTCGGAATAGAGGTAATTATAAGTAGTTGAGAATGAGGTTGAGAGAGTACGCCACCATCGCAACAAGTCTGCGTCTGTCTATTTCTGCCAAACTCGCAAAACGCTCGGAATTTCCCGTTTCCGTGGGAACTTCGGAGTAAACAGTATATATAAACACTCTTATATAGAAATGCAACGTTCTGTAAAAATTTCAAGTCAATCCATCAAATACTTTTCGAGTTTTGCGGCCACAAACATACGGATGCTGAATTTTTATATATATAGATATATATTCTCTCTCAGTCGCACTCTCTCACTCTCTCTCTCTCTCTCCTATGTAATTCTATATTTATATACATATATAGGATGCCCCATGACTCGATGTCTATACATATTATTGAAGTGATTTTGAACAAAAAATGTCCGATAAAAATTGGTGCGAAAATGCTTTCTGACTGAAGTATAGCTACTGAAAGGTGGGCAGCTGAAATAATAAATATATAAATTGTTTTCAAACAGAACTTTATTATTAATAGATCAAATTCCATTAATGTGTCTTCAAATGTCAATTGTTGAGTTGCTTTCAATTTTTTTCAGCAATTTTCAAGTGGCAATTGTTTTGTGTTTTTTGTTTGATGATTGTTGTTTTGATGTGTATTGAGTTATTAAAAATAAAATCACCTTAACTTGTATTTTCCAAATGAAGAATACGCCAATATTCATTACGTATACGGGATTTGTAATGCAAATGAAAGGCGAGGTTGTAACAGAATATTATCAGAAGCGATTTCCTAATAACAGCGTACCAGATTGCCGTGTATACGGCAGAGTTGACTGATGTTTAAGGGAGAAACAAGAGCGTTTCTTAAAGCTACTGCTAAACGTGACCGAGATATTGTGGATCCAGTGGAAGCCATAGTAGAGCGTATTGAACGCAGTCCATCTGCTGGTGTGCAAAGAATTACTAATTTCTAGCGAGCTGTTAGGTCACTCTTAAGCGGTAGCGCTAACTTTGTATTGCAGCTGGAGAAGATTATTTTAAACAAAATTTGTAAAAAATAAATTTGTTAAAGTTCAGTTTAAAAAACAATTTTTTTTTGTTTTTTTTAAATTAATTTCAGCTGTCCAATCTTCCAATGGCTGTATTTTAAAGGAAGCATTTTTGGATCTATGTTTATTAGGCAATTTTTCCCCAAAATGACTTCAATAATTTTACCATAATTTGTGAACCTCGAATCATAGGATACCCTGTATATCCACACACCAATTTAAAAAAAAAACTTATGAAGAATTTTTGAAATGGAAATGACAGGCAGCAAGAAAATGTGTTGATTCACATTTTATTTACAACCATTTTGAACTAAATTAAAAAAAAAAAAATTGTAACAATAATAAAACGATTTTATTTTCTTGTACATTTAAATTAATGATGATTAAAACAATTGAAAATTACGTAATTTAAAAGAAAAAAAAAAAAAAAAAAAAAAAAAAAAAAAACAAGATAAAAGAAAGACAGAGAAAAAGTTTATTCTTTTAAAACAGCATTTTGTTATGTTGGCAGTATGTGTTAGTGGATGTTGAAAACAAAGTTTTTATGTTAACAACTATTTTACAAGATGCTAGAATGTAGCGTTGGCCGCCGACACAAAGCGTGCCTATCTTCCTGTGTGCAATAAACACACACACACACACACTCACACACATTCCTTTAAAAAATATTATCCGACTATCTGACCTACAAACTTTATGCCAAGACTAAACTGACTTTTAACTGAAATAAAAGTTTATAAATTATCCAACGGAAGGGGCGAAAGACTAATATTATTTGTGTTATATTATTATATTATTTATTACATATATATGAACCCACGGGTTACCACAGTTCAGTACTCCATGCACTTCGTCAGAACAGTACACAATACACTTAAACTACATACACTCTACACTTTACAGACAAGGACAAGCACAGAACACAACTAGTCTGCAACAGAACCATCGCAACAAGTCTGCGTCTGTCTATTTCTGCCAAACTCGCGAAACGCTCGGAATTTCCCGTTTCCGTGGAAACTTCGGAGTAAAAAGTATATATAAATACTCTTATATAGAAATGCAAAGTGGTGTGAAAATTTCAAGTCAATCCATCGACTACTTTTCGAGTTTTGCGGTAGTACTTTCACAAACATACGGATGCTGAATTTTTATATTCTCTCTCAGTCGCACTCTCTCTCTCTCTTTCTCTCTCTCTCTCTCTCTCTCTCTCTCTCTCTTGTAATTCTATATTTATATACATATATAGGATGCCCCATGACTCGATGTCTATAGCTTCAAGACATATTATTGAAGTCATTTTGAACAAAAAATGTCTGATAAAAATTGGTGCCAAAATGCTTTCTGACTGAAGTATAGCTATTGAAAGGTGGGCAGCTGAAATAATGGTGCAGCTGAAACTAGGGTCGCCGTCCTTAGTTAACTGGCGAAAGCCAAAAGAGAAGGAAGGGATTAGCTCAATGGTAGTCTGGCTTGGAGTCCGGCTGTGCATTGGAGAAGGCTCCGGGAGGCGCAATAGATCTTTTGGTCACAGTGCAATAATTCCCTACAACAATCTACATATATTATATTACTTAAATTACATATATTACTTATATTAATATTATATGAGTGTGTAAACTGAATTTGCTCTGTGCAAGTCTGTGTTATGACACTGTGTGACAAACGCATCCTGAAGATGGGCGAACGCCCGAAACCGGTCGATGATCACAAAAAGAAACAGGCTATCACGGAAAATGTCAGTGATTATTAATTAAGCTTATTCATATTAGTACTAGTCAATTTTAAAATAAAAAAAATGAAAAGGTTTTATTTCACGTGGGCATAGCTGAAGAAAATCTTTATAACAGCAAATACTAAATCTCAATTCCCCTTACTTCTATAATTTCTTTTTTTTACTTCTTTAGTTGGTATTCTTATCCAGCCAGGAGTATCCGAGCTTTCGTTCATATTTGCCTGGGTTCGTTTTACAAGAAGCGGAGGTCCCTGCACGAAAAAGGTTGTTGTGCGAGTCCTAATCCGCGCAGAAGTGCCCTGGAGCAACAGGGCTTGGCCTATTGAAGGGCAGGTTGAGATAGGCTCAACCAGCGTGCAAGGCCAACTCTTAGGTCGTCCACCCCGCTACCAGAACTCAGAGAAGGCACTTTGACAAGCTCTGGTGAAGCGCGCATACACCCAGCAAATACACTTTCAGCACCGATGTATTTATATTTATATAGCGAGTCTCCCTCTTCTCGCTTAACTCACATCATAGACATTGGAGTTGTTGCTCATACCACAACAAGACCAACCTCAATTGGCACTTGCGCCCAGATTGCAGTATTTCATATTTACAAGAGATATTGGCAATTCTCCCGGAAAAAATACTTCAAATAAAAGTGATGGACATCAATGTGTTTAGAAATTTAAAAATAATCGACTTTCATGCTGGACTTACAAGCGTAGGTCCTAGATTTGAGTCGAGCAGAGTAGATTATTATGCTTAGATTTTATGCTCTGAAAAGCTTTGGACAGCTCCCTGTCCGATGATAGGCAATGTTGTCTATAACGAGAGAACACTGTCCGTCCGGAGAACGGCAGACTACTGATCGACGTCACTGATCTCTGTTGTTGATACGCCTATATTTATATAGGGTAAAGCTAGGAGTAATATAAATATAAGAGATTTATTAAAGCGGAAATGCTTATAAAAGATATGTCAACTAATATTATCTACAAAAAAATCTTATTTTTCAAAAATAAAGACATTCTCATTTATTCCAGAAACAAAATACAAATACACTACATTTAGCCGTCTCACCTACTACGGTAGGATAGATGACGCACCATAGATAGGAGACCTTTTCTCTGTGAAGGTAACATGGTTGATCGACATGAAACTTGGTAAACACTATGTTTACGAGTCCAACTTTAACGACAGCAGGAAAATGTTTCATTTCAATTGCAATGTAGTACATATAAAAAAAAAAAAAAAACTTTACTAAGCATTATGAAAATTCAGGTCTTCACCAGATATAACTGATGCGTATAAGTGTTCGTAGAACACAGAAGAAAACACAATATAACTGAAGAATTTTGCAATACTTTCGCCTCTGATATCTGTACTCCTGGACTAACTTCCATGACGTCACGTGGTGGCAAAACAAGAGAATTACTTCTGTGTTTTACAGAATTTTACAGCCTGCGTCTTCTCTCCTACCCCCGTTATCACTCCTAGCTTTACCCTATACATAAAACTTTAAACTAACAATGAGGATCTACTAGATTCCCCAAGTTATCTCTTACATTTTAAATGCCTGATTTTTACTTTCTCTTACTCCTAAGAGGAAGTATTGTAATGGTGTCCAATTTTCGATATCGAGTTTTCACCGGAAAAATCCGTTTTGAGGTCCCCTGAGTCCAAAAAAGTGTTTTTTAGCAAAGGGTCTGTGTGTGTGTGTGTGTGTGTATGTATGTATGTATGTATGTGAACAGCATAGCTCAAAAACGAAAAACCGTAGAAAGTTGAAACTTGATATTCCGTTTAGGTATCACCATGGGATCTGACAGTACGTTATCTGTCAAAATTCCTCAACCGGAAGTACCACTTTACTAGTTGGATTTTTTACTTTTTTGCGATTTTCTCAAAAATGGCTCCGACGATTTTCTTTAAACTTGAAATATCAACCACATATTCAAAGAGCTACAACTTTTATTTGAAACATTTCTCCGGGAAAATGCAATGAAGGGCACTTTTGGGGGAGGGGTGGAGTTAGGTTTCCATGTAAAGTGCTATTTCAGTTTATTAGACAGTTCTGTCATCTAAATAATGTTAATTAGAATTAAATATGTTGTTGAAATTCCGAGTTTGAAAAAATTGGATAACCGGAAGTGCGTTTACTTTACCACTTTATTAAATGATTTATTCTCTTTTTCGCAATTTTCTCAAAAATGGCTTCGACGATTTTTTTGAAACTTCATATATAAATTAAACATGCAAAGATCTACATCTTTTATTTAAAACATTTCTTTGGGAAAATTCTTTTAAGGGCACTTTTAGGGGAGGGGTGGGGTTATGTTTTTCTCTAAAGTGCTATCATAGTTGATTATACAATTCTATCATCCAAACATAATTAATTAGAAATAAATAGATGGCTGAAATTCAGTTTCAAGAAAATTAGTAAACCGGAAGGGCGCTTTTACTGAACAGTTTTTTCAGTTTTCGACGAATTTCATTCAAATTTGGTACACAAACTATGAAATTTGTCAATTATAATTTTGAGAACTGGAGTAAGAGAAAGTTGTGTGAGTGTTTCACACCAGATTTTTTTTTTTTTTTTTAGGACAATATTCTATTTCTTTGAAGAAAAATCTAAATAATTTTCCAATCTTTTCTATAAAATCCATTGTTGCTTATAAATTTATTTATTACTGACTAGTGAAAATTGTTAGCGAAATATTGCTTCTTTAGCGGAAATTTTCTTTGATATACTAAACCATATCATATGGGAAAAATAAAAGTTCCATAAAAAAAACATGAGAGAAAATAAATTTACATATTGTATAACACTTTATGACCTGGAAATATTGTTAACCTTTAGCTTAAAAATAAGAAAGATGGAAAAAAAAAAAAAACGATTTAGGTGTAATATACACATTGGGTGAAGGTATATTTAACGGTTGAATGCTAGTCAAAAAGTACTTAATATAAAAGACCAAGTTTATTGATGTTCATTGAAGCTGTAATATACATAATAATGAGGAAAATAATGTGGTAAGCTATCTTTAAAATTATGTAAAGTGAATATTTTATTTATTATAAGAATTTTGAATAAAATCAAAATTTACGTAGTTTTATATTTAGAAAACTGTTAGTAATTAATTTTTTTTTTTTTTAATTAAATTATTATAAAAAGAGGGGAGAACTCTTAGAACAAATACGCAGTGTTGCCAACGTTGAAAATTAAAAAAAAAAAAACATAATTTTACGTCCAACAGAAACAACGATGTTAACGGCATATTTTACTATTATCACAACTGTTAAATTGTTCTGGATTTAAATCAGTACTCCGCATACACAGTATAATATTGTATCTTCACCTATTTGTACCGGCTATCTAAACTTCAGTAAGGAAACTTTAAGCTTGGTAAGCATACTATTCAACCAATAACCCAAACACACAACTAAAACTAGATAAGAACGTTCTGTTGTATCAAAAGTTATTTAGCGATTCACTTTTAAACCTTACTTTTGTTTAATGTTCGAAGTTTTATTTAACTGAGACAATCAGAAAAGATCTTCCAAATAAAAAAAATATTTGGACAAACAAACATAGAAATTGATTTTAATTATTTCAATATAGTACCTGATTAGGGTGCTCGCAATTTAAACGGGCCACTTTTGAAATAACTCTTAAACGAAGCAAGATATTTAAAAAGTGAACATAATGTTTGTTGAAGTATTTTCGCTCTAGTTTATGATGGTGTTGATGTTTTGTTGACTTTATTGCCGCCTTATACCTTAAATCGGTGGCTGAATGTGGCGATTTCCATTTGACCCCCACTTTTTACTACTGTATTGAAAACTATAAAAAAAAATAAAGAAAAATTCCGCTAATTTTACTTCAATATTTTCAAACCGTTGCCGAGATATTCAACAACAAAGATTCAATTTTCGTCGTTGTTTCCTATTTTTCTGTTTCGTAAACTACGTATATCAAAAGTGGATTTTCTTATTAATTTCGAATAAATAAGTGGGTTCAAATGCTGATAAAAATTAAAAGCTACTTTAAAACCAAAAGGGAACTTAAAAATCAGATAAACCATCATTAAAACAAAACGATATTCCAGTATATTTTCTATTTATTCAAAATGACTTCCTCGGCTAAAACGGCACGTGCGCAGTCGCCGCCCAGCATATGAAGTTGCTAATCATAACATGTCTGCCGGAATTGCTATCAGGAAGTTTGGATTAAGTCTTCCCTAGGTGCTTCTGGAGATGTTGTTTTCTTGTTATAAATTTTTTTATTTGAGATATCGCCAAAGAAAACTTGGTGGTCTCAGTCGCCGCTCCATGTTACTGAACATCTCATTCACTTCTCTCCTCTCGACTAAGGCATAGGGCGCAAGTCAACCATCTTGTTGGAACCCGTCTTATTTGGCATTCAATGGCAGGCATCCCCAGCAACTGTTGTAAGTCTTGGCGAATAAAATTAGCGTATTCTTGCCCATTTAAGGTACCTGGCGGGAAGTATGGGCCAATAGTTTTGTCTCCAACTATTCAGCACTATACATTATAACAGATAGATGTTTAGTAACCGCTGGATCGAGAGTCAGAGGCCGCTAAGCTGGCCTTCCAAATCGCCAGATTTCTTGTAACGTTGATGTTTTTTGTGCCAAGGAACCAAAAACTCCAGAAGCCCTTAGAGAAGACTTAAAATCCAAACCTCCTTAGCAATTCCGGCAGACATGATATAATTAGCAACTTCATATGTAGGGCAGCGACTGCGCTTGTGCCGTTTAAGCCGAGGAAGTCATTTTGAATAAATAGGAAATATTTTTTTTATCTATTTTTTGTAAATAAATTGGAATATTGTTTTGATTTAATGATGTTTTACCTGATTTTTAAGTCCCTTATGATTTTAAAGTAACTTTTAAGTTTTATCAGCATTTGAACCCACTTATTTATTCGAAATTAATAAGAAAATCCGCATCAGAGACATTTTCCATGGTAGCCTGCTTCTTTGTGGTCATCGACCGGTTTCGGGCGTTCACCCATCTTCAGGATGCGTTTGTCAGATAGAGTGATAACACAAACTTGCACAGAGCAAATTCAGTTTATACACTGAAGTGTAAGTATATACATAGGAGTGTATAAACTGAATTCGCTCTGTGCAAACGCTGACAAACGCATCCTGAAGATGGGCGAACGCCCGAAACTGGTCGATGACCACAAAATGAAGCAGTACCACGGAAAATATCTCTGATGCTTTCCAGTTCTGCGGATACAACCACCACAATAAGAGAAAATCCGCTTTTAATTTTAGTTTACGAAACAGAAAAATAGGGGAAAAAACGACGAAAATTGAATCTTTATGGTTAAATGTCTCGGCAAGGGTTTGAAGTATTGAAGTGAAATTAACGGCATTTTTCTTCATTATTTTTAATAATTTTCAATACAGTAGTAAAAAGTGGGAATCAAAAGGAAGTCACCACTTTCAACCACCGATTTAAGGTATAAAAGACGGCAATAAAGTAAAAAAAAAAAAATCAACACCATCATAAACTAGAGTGAAAATACTTCAAGAAACGTCATGTTCACTTTTTAGATATCTTGCTTCGTTTAAGAGTTATTTCAAAAGTGCTGCCCGTTTAAATGGGACACCCTAATCAGGTACTATATTGAAATAATTAAAATCAATTTCTATGTTTGTTTGTTTGTCCAAATTTTTTTGTAATTTGGAAGATTTTTTTCTGATTGTCTCAGTTAAACAAAAGTAAGGTTTAAAAGTGAAGCGCTAAATAACTTTGGGTACAATAGAGCGTTCTTATCTAGTGTTAGTTGTGTGTTTGGGTTATTGGCTGAATAGTATCCTTACCAAGCTTAAAGTTTCCTTACTGAAGTTTAGATAGACGGTACAAATAGGTAAATATACAATATTATTCTATGTATGCAGAGTACTGATTTAAATCTAGAACAATTTAACAGTTGTGATAATAGTACAATGTGCCGTAAACATCATTGTTTCTGTTGGACGTAAAATTATGTTTTTTTTTTTTTAATTTTCAACGTTGTCAACACTGCGTATTTGTTCTAAAAGTTCTCCCCTCTTTTTATAATAATTTAAATTTAAAAAAATTAATTACTAACTGTTTCTAAATACACATCTACGTAAATTTTGATTTCATTCAAATTCCTATGATAATAAAATATTCAGTTTACATAATTTTAAAGATAGCTTACCACTCTTTATTTTCCTCATTATTATGTATATTACAGCTTCAATGAACATCAATAAATTTGTCTTTATTTTACGTAAATTTTGACTAGCATTCTCTCGTTAAATATACCTTCACCCAATGTGTTATTTCATAAGTGGCCACCTGTTAAATGGGACAACCTGTATTATTGCAAAAAAGATTGGTTTATTAGAACGATTCAGTCTGTATTTCCCTTCGTGCTCATTTTAAGAAAAATATGAAACCAAATTTTTATAGTACTAGTTCTTGAAAATTGTGGCATAGAATAATTGTCGACAGGGAAATGTCACATGATAAAGAAAATAATGTGATTTGAAACAATACCCAACTTTCACTCTTACAGCAGTTAATGCTATTTCAAATTTAATGTTGATTATTTTTACCTGAATCTAATATAAATAGAGAGATGTTAGTACATGTACGTATCTACTCAAGGCAGGCAATAGTTTAGTGATTACACTGAAGTCTAGGAGAGAGCGCCAGTTACATAGAACAAGCCTATATAACATTGGAAATTTAACCATAGAACTTCCTAAAATCAACTTATGCAGAAAAATATTTATAATTAAATGATACATTTATAACTGTGCAAATAGCATTCGAAGTTTAAAGTAAATCGTTGCAACTGTCTTAAAGGAAATGCCAAAAAAAAAAAAAAAAAAAAAAAAAAAAACAACTAATAAGTAAAGTCGCATTTCAAATTACCCAATTTTTTTTCAGATTTGGAATTTTAGCACGACATTTACTGTACTTTTCATATTATACAGGTGATACATTTTACTAAAAAAGTAGTCTAGAGGAAAGTTACTATTTCCCCTGGAACCCCCCCTCCAAAAACACTTTTCCTGGAAAAAAAAATACGTTTTTGAGTTATTTCTTTCACACAAATACATTTTCAGACCATTCATTCGCATTTCGAACTCAGGGGACCTCAAAACATGAATTTCCGGTAAAAATTCAATTTTAAAAATTCGACATGATCGCAATACTTCGTCTTATCAGGGACAAAGTAAATAGTACTCTTTTTTTTCTTTTTTCTTTTTTTTTTTTTAACTTTAAACAATAATATCTCTAAACTCAAGAATAACACAGATAAACTTAGATTTTTTATTGAAAAACATTTTCATTCCTGAACAGCATGGTTTTCTACAAACTAGGTCTACTTCTAACTAATCTTTTAATTTTTCAAAAAAAAGTCTTAAATTCTTTTAAAATTGATAAACAAATGGATGTCATTTACAGATCGACTTCAGTAAAGCGTTTGATGAAGTAAACCATCTTAATCTTATGCCAAATTGAGAGGTTATGAATTCAGGGATCCTTTATTTATCATGGTTTACAAGTTCAGTGCCATCACACTGATTAATCGAAGGCAGTGTGATGGATGCCAGAAATATAGAAATATATTTAATTTGAAATAATCAAAATTATGAAGAAAATGTGACATTCCCTTGCAAAAGAACTATTCAGATAGAAGACCGCCATTGTCTACCACTTCTTCTCAACGGGAAGATTTCAACGAACAATTAGGTAGGCATTCCTTCAAGAAGTCTGAAACAGACACCGAAGCAGAACACTTCAGGAATCAGTGCCAGATATAAGTTAAAACATAAGAGTTTATTCCAACTAATTTCAGTATACTTATAAGCAGATTATTGTGATATTGTAAAGATTAAATTCTTTTAAAGAATAATATAATTATTTTAAAAAACAGTAGTGCTCTCTTGATTATAACTAATACTTCTCTCTTAAACATACATACTTACAAGCCCTTTTACTAAACCACTCGTGCTACACACCAACTACTACTACAAACATACAAAAACAACAGCACACCAAATTACATTTTAGCAGTAGTAAAAAATACAAAATTCTTTTTATAATAAAAGTTTTAATTCCTTCTGGTGTTTCACAAGGGTCCCATCTAGGATCTCTTCTTTTTAATTTGTATATAAATGACATCAAATCTCACTTTCTTCAGGTTAAGTTTTTATATATGCCGATGATCTAAAAATATTTTTCCTTATTAGTTCAGTGAATGATTGTATAATTCTCCAGAGTTTGCTACATGCTTTTTTTAATTGGTGTAACCACAATGGTAAATTCCTCAACTTATGAAATGTTGCGCTATCACTTTCCATCGTAAATATTCTCCAGTTTTATTTGAATATAAATATAAGTTTGGAGATCATTCGCTCCACAGAGCTACTTATACTAAAGATCTTCGTATTGTCATGAATCCAAATCAAACCTTTCAAAACCATATTGAAAATGTTTGTAAGAAAGCTTCTAAGTTACTAGGTTTTATTTCTAGAACTACTGGAGATTTTCATGATGTTTCTGTTATGGTAACTACTTTCAATTCCATAGTACGCACCATTTTAGAATACAACTCTATTATCTGGTCTCCTTATCACAAATGTTATATCAATAGAACATTCAGAAAAGATTAATAAGGACGATTGGTGTACGTTTAGGCTATGATTACAATAACATTCCTTACAATGAAATTTATGGTAGGTTTATAATTTCTTCATTAGAAAACAGACGTTTAATTAATGGCATACTATTTCTGTATAAACTTTTAAATAACTTTATAGACTGTCCATATCTTTTAAATGAAATTTATTTCAACATACATTCTATTCACACCATAGACACAATAATCTATTTTCAGTACGCTTTGCACAAACCAATTATTTATATCATTCACCACTTTTAAGAATTTTAACACATGCTAATCTCTTTAAAATTGACTTATTCAATACATCAGCTAAAATGATTAGAAGAATAATTGGATTATCATAACTTTAACATGATTTTATTTCATTTTGTTTTGTTTCGAATCTATGTTTCCCCTGTTTTCAATGTTTCTTCTATTATCTGTGTATTTTTAAAGTATTTTTTTGCATGTAATACTTATTTGTAGCTTATAATCAATGTATGATGGTTGTTTTAGTGAATTGTATTTTGTGTTTGCAATTATTTATGTTATATATCAGTGCTGTTTGTATAGTTATTCATAAAAGGGTTATGTTGCCCGTTAATGTAAATAAATAAATAAATAAATAATCATATTCACGACTAATATAAGGCGAAATACAATTATTGTAGGTTCCACCTTCACAATAATTATTATTGCCATCTTTTAGATGAACGTCTAATTTATTTTTCTAAATGATGCCTGAACCTGTTTACAAGATTGATAGAATTCATCAGTTGTCCTTACACAATAGATATTCTCTACATTTTTCTCTTTTTATCCCTTTTGTTCTTTATATGATTTAGATTATTTGTGTTTAATTCTTCACGTATATCAGCATTTCTTGTATGGACTGTTAGAGTAAACCTTTACCATTTCTTAGTAATCTCATTTCTGCATTTTCTATGTTCTTTTTATCTTTTGATTTCGTAATCTATTATTCACTTCTATCCATGAGCAATATTGTTCTAGACAATTTTATTTCCTTTACTTTCCTTTCTAGAAATGGAATACTTTTTTTTTTTTTTTAAGGATATAGTGCACTGTAGAATAAGCAAACCCCCTTCAATTTCCCTAAGAAATTTCAAGATCAAGGGAGGATATTTCCTTTTACCATACCCAACATATATCTAAGCTTCTAAACTTTCTCTGGATAGATGTGTCGCAGCCTGCCAAGAGATAAATTAGCGTATTTTTCTATCTCCACACAGACTCTGCAGGTGCTATCGTATCAGTTGCCACCTAAATCTACAATGTTTGTGAAAGTTTTTTGTTTGCTTTAACTGATATTATGTCTTAGATATTTTCTGGTCTGGTGCGAGAGATCTCTAGAGTATTTCTACGGGGATTTAAATTTATTTTGATAAATTGATTGGAGCGCTGCAAGAAAAGTTCTATGGCAATTGACATAGATAACTTGGGGGGGAGATGTAGAGAGACGGCTTGCCGTTTCCCGTTTACCTAGGTCTAGTAATGGCGCAAAGTGCCAATAAAGAACAAGGAAACCATTATATGAGTAGTATTCGTGCCAACTTTAAAATATTTGCGGTTCAAGAATACTGGAAAGCTGGAAAATTAATTAAGTAAAGTGATGACGACCTATATATTTCGTCGTTTCACTTTCTGATGAAATTCAATTTGGAAAATCTAATACAAGTGCCTTTATAATACTCGTACAATACCTCTTACAGTAATATTAGATCTAAAAATTAAATTAAATTCTATTCTCACTTTTTCAACAAACTTTATGTTAATATTTAACAATACTGCTTTATGTTTTAATTTTTTTGACAAAATTGAGTTTGAATATGTTAAACATAAATATTTAATTTAACAACTTATACTGATAATATGAAAATTATTCCATTAAAATCAGTGGATAAAGTTGTACATTAATCTCCAGAGAGTAAAAAGTTTTTTTCAACTCTCTAAGGATCAGAAGTTAACAAGTGCTTGTTGACACTTCAATTAAACAATTTTTATGTTTAATTCTTTAAAAAGAACCTATGTACTTAAATAAATATTTATTTAGTGTTTTAAAAATCAACAAATTAATTATATGTAAATTCAATATAATCTATTAAATATTACCTAACCTTCACTTTTTCTATACATACATATATAGAAAACATTCACTGATATATATCTCCATCAATTGATATCCCTCTCTTAATATAAACAAAAGTGTTTTCATAAAACTCACTTAGATAGTGCCACGATTTGATTTCGCTCTTATAATCTCTGATTCGCGTCAGTAAGATTGTATAATGACACATGAAAGTCATAACAATGTCAAAATGGTTCCAGCCAGCTGCTATCTTCACAAAGGATGGCAGGAATAAAAGATAATTTCAAGACAAGGCCGCGGCCAAACAAATAAAGCCCTTTTTCAATACAAGAGTCAATACTTCACATCAAAGCAAGCACCGATAAAGCTGGCCACTGACCTAAATCACTGGTCACCGAACTCTCCAAGGTCGCACAAGGTCGCACACTAGGACAGATGTCTTGGTGTGAGTGTTGCTAACACTAATATAAACTTCGCCCCATTGGAAGAGGGGATCATTATACTTCAGTACGTCTTATCATTATACACCAGTCCGTGATTAGATTATTATACACGAGTACGTCATTAGATTATTATATACGACTACATCGTTATACGAGCAGCAGTTCCGCCTCCCTATACAGGTTTTACTTATACCTATACTTCATAGTTGTGCATCTTAGTTTATTTATTTTAATCATTCCAAATTATTAGTTATTTATCTCCTATTTATTTCCAAGTATTTCTTGTTAATAGTTACCATTACTTACGTTTAAATTATTGTATAAATACAGTCTATTTTTATAAATTCAGTGTTAATAATTCGAGCACTAACTTCCAAAAATCTCTAACCTAACTTCCGCCCTCTTCAAGTCATCTACTACATACCTCAGGAATCACAATAAACGATTCCACTACAATTGACATCACAAAAATAAATTTTACATAAGATGTTTGTACGGCAATGGCCAGAGGAGTTTTTAAAGAAAAAGAATTATTTGTTGCTCTAAGTTTCGGGTACCATTGGTGCCCTTCTTCAGGAGTTCTGTAAAAATTTATTGGAGAAAATACATTATTGTACAGTATAGTACATATAAAAAAGTGCATAGCTTTATAAAAAAAAAATCTGGTGTGAAACACTCACACAACTTTCTCTTATTCCAGTTTTCAAAATTATAACTGACAAAGTTTATAGTTTGTGTACCAAATTTAATGAGATTCGTCGAAAACTGAAAAAAACTGTTCAGTAAATGCCCACATCCGGTTTATTAATTTTTGTGAAACTCGGAATTTTGGCCATCTATTTATTTATAATTAATTTTGTTTGGATGGTAGAATTTACATTACACTTTATAGAAAAACATAACCCCCGCCCCTCCCATAAAAGTGCCCTTAAATGAATTTTCCCAGAGAAATGTTTTAAATAAAAGTTGTAGACCTCTGTATGTTTAGTTTATATATGACGTTTCAAGAAAATCGTCGGAGCCATTTTTGAGAAAATCACGAAAAAGTGA
This sequence comes from Triatoma infestans, assembly GCA_011037195.1. Lineage (NCBI taxonomy): Eukaryota > Metazoa > Arthropoda > Insecta > Hemiptera > Reduviidae > Triatoma > Triatoma infestans. The sequence continues at coordinate 292,361 of JAAEAF010000214.1, forward strand.
GAAAATCATTTAGTAAAGTGTTAAAGTAAACGCTCTTCCGGTCATCGTTTTTTTTTCAAACTCGGAATTTCAACAACATATTCAATTCTAATTAACATTATTTAGATGGCAGAATTGACTAATAAACTGAAATAGCACTTTAGATGAAAACCTAACCCCATCTCTCCCCCAAAAGTGCCCTTAAATGAATTTTCCTAGAAAAATGTTTCGAATAAAAGTTCTGGCTCTTTGTATGTGTAGTTGACGCGCTAAGTTTGAAGAAAATCGTCTGAGCCATTTTTGAGAAGTAAAAAAACGAACTAGTAAAGTCGTATTTCAGGTCGAGGAATTTTGACAGATAACGTACAGTCTGATCCCATGGTGATTCCTAAACGGAATATCAAGTTTAAACTTTCTACGGCTTTCGTTTTTGAGCTATGCTGGGCACATACACATACAGCACACACACACACACACACACACACACACACACACCATTTGCTAAAAACCACTTTTTTGGACTCAGGGGACCTCAAAACGGATATTTCCGTTAAAACTCGATATTGAAAATTTGACACGATTATAATACTTCCTCTTCCTAGGAGTAAGAGAAAGTAAAAAGTAAAAATTTAAATTAAAGAAATATTACCAGAAGAAATTATAAAACAGAAGTGACAGTAAATTAAATAAAATGATATTAACATAAGATAAAATAAGACTGATAAAGATACTTTAGGGTAGGAGAGGAGTGAACGTCTCAAAGCGGATTCCTTCATTATGTACTGGGTTTAAAATCATCAGTACAGAATCTCTGGTCGAACCATAAATTATACTGCCATAATCAATTTTTTATCGGACATAAGCTTTATAGAAATTCAAAAAAACTATGTCGATCCGCTCCCCATGTAGTCCCTTTTACAACCTAAAGCGCATTCAATTTCCTAATGCATCTTCGCTTTAAATACTCTAAATGAGGATGCCAACCTAATTTTGAGTCTAGAATTATTCCCAAATATCTGACGGTATGGTTCTACCTTCCAATCTTAGATGCATAGTAGGTTGTGCCCTTCGAAATCGATGGAAATGCATACAATTACTTCTTGTTGAAGAGAATCGAAGACCATTCTTCGAGATTATGGATGACGAGCTGCAAACTCTCTTCCACTACATTAAAACTGGGACAGCTGCTAAATATTACCACTTCATCTGCATAAAACATTCCCTCTACAGATTACTCCAATGACTCAAGTACACCGTTAATAGCTATAAGAAATAAAATCGGGCTGAGAATACTTCCTTCTGAGACTCCACTTTCTTGGATGAAAGGGCTCCTCTTAGTCGCACTCTAATCTATCGCAATTTTAAAAAGTTTTGAATTAAAAATTGGAAGGTTTCCTCTTAGGTTCCATTGATGTAGTTGTTTAAGAATGCTGTACCTCCACACCATATCGAATGCTTTTCGACATCGAAGAAAATTGCTATGAGATGTTACTTTTTAAGAAAGCATTCTCAAGTAATTTCAAGCTTCACAAGAGGATCCAGTGTACTAGGATTACTTCTGAATCATGTTTGATATTTACTTAAAAGGTGCCGCGACTCTAAATATCATGTTAATCTTTTGCAGACCATTCTTTCAAGAGTCTTGCTTAAGCGACTTGTCAGATTAATTGGACTATACGATTCTGGGATGGACTTATCTTTCCCCTGTATTGGAGTAGGTATCGTTGTAGCCAGATTCCATGCTTTTGGAAATAGATTATGACACCAAATTTTATTATAAAACTTTAGTAAGTACATTTTATTTTGTTGTGTTAAATACTTTAGGAATTCGTAACGTATATTATGAGGGCCTGGAGTGTATCATTAGATTTACATAAAGAGGTCTCAAGTTCCTACATTTTAAAAGGAATATTATAGGTATGACTGTTATCATTATCGGAGAAGTTGATAACGTTGTCCTCCTCTTCTTGTTTAGTGGACTGAAATTGCTCGTTCGGGAAACCTTAGCAAAAGTTTCCGCAAGAAATTCTCTAAATCGTCTGTTTTGATGCTTCCGTTAATACTTCACCTAGGTATGTGGGTATCAGATCTGACACCAATAATTGATTAATTTTTTTCTACATTTCTGTCGAAGGCGTTGACTGTGTAATAGTTGAAGTAAACTGTCTCCAAGACTCTCTTCTACTCTCTTTTATTACTCTCCTCGCTTAGATATTGATATTTTATAATGAGCAAGATTCTCTTCAGAGGGCTGATTATAAAAGTGTCTTAGAGCTTTTCTCCTTTGTCTAATAGCGATTCTGCACTCATTATTTCACCATGGTGCGGGATTTTTCCTAAGAAATCCACTTGTGTTTGGAATAGAAGCTTCCGCCGCGGCATTGAGTACTCGTGTGATACAGTCAGCATATTCATCAATGCTTCGAAACTCTTGGTCATTGAAATTGGCCAATAATGCGAATTTATCCCACTAAACTCGTTTTATCGACCATTTTGGGGCCACAAACAGATTCTCATTTTGGCAATCATAATTGATAATAATTGTATAGTGGTCACTTCCACATAGATCCTCGTAAACAACTCAAACGAGAAACTTTATGAGCGATGGGGAAGAGAGAGCTAGATCAATAGCGGTGCACGTACCATTGCTGCTACTGAAATGAGTTGACTGTTTCTTATTTATTAAGGCAATGCTTTCTGTGATAAGAATATCTTCAAGTATTCTTCCTGCTGACTTACATGCGTAGATCCCCATAAAGTATGGTGAGCATTAGGCGATGGTAATGCCTGTATATATCTTGTTAGATCCCTTCAGTAATGTTAGTCACACGAGGTAAATAGACATTACAAATAGTAATCTTCATTGGGATGTATATTGTTAGATATATGATTTGGATGTCCCCAGCGACGCTGAAGGCATTTTCACAATAGATATCGTTTTTCACAAAAATAGCCACGCCACCACAGGCTCGGTTGCCCTGGAGGAAATCTTTGCGATGTACCCGTAACCTGTTAATTTTGGAACATCTCTATCCCTAAAATTGGTTACCTGTATTCAGACTATTTTGGGGTTATATCTATGTAACAAAAGCTTCACGTCATCCAAATATCTATAAAAACCACGACAATTCCACTGCAGAATCATCTAAAATGATGTTATAATTTAATTTCTCCCTTGCAATTCCCTTCCCCTATTTCCGGAGATCATATACAATTTTTTTTAGTTCCTCCAAGTCCACGTTTTCCAAATCCTTCTTTTCAACAGAAGCCAACGAGGAATTTGAGGAGGCATTACTTCTCAATCCTCTCCTAGTCTCTGTTTTATTTTCTATCTTTCGATTTACGCCCCCAGCTATTTTTCTGGGGGTGAGGAGATAGTATTAACTTTAGTTGTGGGGGAGCTTGGGGTATTAGGACGCTTTTTGCTTTCTCTCACGGGTTCTACCGTGGTCACCTCCATTTCTTGTTGAGATAGTTCAGGTTTGTCCTCCATCACTTGGTTTTCTAATTTTTCAATAACCTTTTCATAATTGTATTCTAGTCTTTCTATACTTTTTGCCAGAACTTCTACGACTCCTATAGGACGGGTTATCAAATCTTCCAACTTTTTTGCTTCAGTGGGTTTTTTGGGAATCACACGCCGCATATGTAACTGGTCTGGCAATTTCGGCATTCACCTTCCTTATCGCGTCCTGGTAGCTGATACACTCCTTCACCTTAATTTCTTGAATTCTCTTTTCTTTTTTAAAAATCATACCTCTGTGATAATTATGAGTGGGGACCCTTGCAATTTATGCATTCAGGTGGAATGGGATACACATTCTGGTGAATGGGCGCTGAACATAGCTTGCAGCGGTCACCAACAGTGCAGTTGTTTGCAATGTGACCTAGTGACCAGTATTAAAAACAGCGTAATGGGTTCAGAATATAATGCCTCACAGGCAGCGATAAGAATCAGCATTAATTTTCTCTGGAGGTTGAGCTCCCTCAAAAGTAAGAATAAGTGCTGGAGTTGGTCTACTTTTACCGAACTGTTTCTTATATAGTCGCTTCACTTCAACGACCTCTTGCGATTTACATTCATTCAGTATCTCTTCCACCGAACAGTGTAGAATGTCGTAACTTAAGACCACGCCTTTGGAGAAATTCAAACTTTTGTGCGGGTCAACTTTAATATTTAAATCTTCGTACTTATCTAAGGCTAAAAGTGTTTTTTTTTTCTCTTTGTGGCACTGGTTTATATTTATAGGGAACCATTTCTTAGTTTTTTAGTTTTTGTTCCCGGACACAACTTTTACAAAAAACTGAAAACTTAATAAGACCAAAATGGGTCAAAGTTCTTATCTTCGTCTAGACAGGACATTACCAAAAACTGCTGTCCTGTCTTAGCTCCCGTAAAATGTATTTTCGGATCCAAAACTTTATTTTTCCTATTCTTTATTAATGAAGATTTCTCTTCATTTCTATCTACTAAGCCTACTGAATTTTGTTTTTTTGTAGGTTCAACATCAAGTTCCGACGAGTCGGGACGATCTATACTACCCCTTCGGCAGAGCCTGCTTACCGTTGGGGGGCCTGCTTACACACTGAGTTCGGCCTGGTGCTCAATGGGGCCGATATATGGGCTGATACTCTCGCCCACAAGCCTTCCGGCTCGGTCCTCAACACCGGAATTTGGGGATGTCTGTAAATGTATGTGTGCGGTGTGAGTGTGTGTGTGTGTGTGTGTGTGTGTGTGTGTATATTCATGTATTTGTATGAAAGTATAATGAGCTCAGGTTCCATGGGATTGCTAAACCCATACGGCTGTAAGCCGCCCTTTCGTAGTCCTTTAGTCACCTCTTACGACATCCTGGACGGGAGCAGGCCTATTCTTATCCCAGGTCCTGCAGGGGCACATAATGTCATGGAATAAAATGAATATAACATTCTTTGGGTGTAATACCCATTTTTTTCTATTACCTAATTGTTTATTTTTTTTTTTTTAGTAAAAATATACCGTATATCAAAAACATATAGATAGATAGATAGATAAATATGTTTATTATAATATTTGTTACATCATTTTTCAAAATATTTACAAAATACAATACCGACATGGCTAAGCCGACTGTCAGAAGTATGGCTATCCTTCTATGTATAACCAAGAAAATAAACAAAGTATAAATTACATAAGAGAAAAAAAAAAATAAATAAAGTATTTTTTTTTTAAAGTGTTTACATCAGCAATCATTTTAAATCACCTTTATGCACTAGTCAATTGTAATTAAATTCCCTAACTAACATTTCTCTGTAGCGCATAGCCTCTTTTATGTAGTTATAGAGATTCTCAAAGTCGCTTCCATTCAATATTCCAATCATTAAATTTAAATCTATTTCCTTTTTTTAAAATACTTTTTCCTTATAAATCCCAATATTGGACACGTAGCCAAAAAATGAAAAGTTGTTTCATTTTCACTAAGATTACATAATGAACATAAATGAACCCGTTCTAACCAAGGTTTATAATTTAAATTAAAAAGTTCACCTCTTGCCTTGAAAATAATTTGCATGAAATCCGTGCTTACTGTGTCGTTCATATAATCAATCTCTTTTACATTTAATTTTTTGTACATGAGATGATATTTCGCTGCCGATACACTAACTAACAAATCATCTCTAAACTTCTTAATATACATATCAATGATGACTCTCATCTTATCCGTCCACCTTTCAATAGATACAAACTTCCTGTCCAATTCGCCGCCCACCATATTTGCCAATTTACACCATTCAAGGAGTTGTTATATTCAAGGTCTCTTTAGCCACTATTTTAGGTAGGCGATCATCCGAGTACTGCCATATTCTAAGTACATATTTAATGTGCATATTTATAGTGTGTTCGTACAACAAATTTTTCCCTGTCTCCAAATATAACATATAATTAGGAGTATTAGGTGGGAGGTGAAATAATCTTTTTATAAACATTCTCTGAACCTTTTCAATTTCAGGGAAATTTTGGTACCCCCATACTTGACTCCCATAACATAGAATGGAGCTGGTCACCGCATCGAAAACCCGGTATTTCGCCGCAAGTGGAACTTTATTGTTTCCAATAAATTTTGCCCAAATAGTGTTCAATCCAAACTTAACAGCTTGCACTTTCTGTTTAATGTGCGTCTTTAAAGACAAGTCGCCTTTTAAAAGAATGCCTAAATATTTATATTCTCTTACCGTTTCCATTTGTTCCCCTTTATACTTCCAAACATAGTTCATTTTCTCCCTTTCTTGTTTCCGAAAATCATTTCTTTTGACTTTTTAGTATTTAAAGTGAGGTTCCAGTTGTCCAAATTTAATATCGCTTCCCTGCCAAAAACATATATTTACGAGGGAAGCTCGCCCCAACCACTGCAAATTATCCATATACGCAACCTAGAATGTAATAATCCAACGAAATATTTATTTACAAAATATTGGGGTTGATGGGAGGTAAAATTAAATTTTATCATTTCGATAAGATTTGTAAATATGTTTTTCTTAAAATAAAAGTTTTCATTCGAAAAGGTTTCTATCCTAAGATTTCTACAGGCATGGATCACAAAGGCAGAGTCCTCAGTCTCCATACGTTCAATAAAAATATTTTTAAAAAAAGAGAATAAAAGTATAAGAAATCATAAAGCCCCATTTCACAAAAAAAAAAGCAATAAATGATTTAGTAAAAGCAAATCACATGTTAAAACTATGTTCATGTGAGAACTCGTCTCCATTATGAAATCACAATCACACACACACACACACACACAAATATATATATATAAGCAATTTGTCTAAAGAAATTCAGTAAAAACTATTTTTTACATACTCAAAACATGTATGCTTCTAAGGAAAAATCTTTCATCAAAACAATGATGAAAGTTTGACGAGATTGAAATAAACAATTAATGGCACTATAATAGAGGTGAGAGGGAGAGAGAAATAGAGAAAATAGATTATAAGCTGAACACTCAAGCTGCAAGGACTTTACAAATATAAGAGAAGTCAAGTAGCGAAAGAAATTATATATAGAGACAGACTGGCTGATGAGAAGGTAGTAAAAAGTTGCTGACTGGTGGTTAACTGGTCGTAAACTATCCAGAAACTGTACTCCTCTCGCTCTAATTATATGAATCAAACTGTCCCTTAAGGAAGCCAGGGCCCTACAAGGGCTGTAGAGCTAAAAAAAAAAAAAAAACTGTCCCTTCCTAGTCAAGCCTGTTTGAGGAATAACTAAAGTTGATTCATTTTTCTGTTTCTCCGCTCTTCGGATCCTATGAATCTTTAATGATTCAGATCTCAATATAGACAAAAATGAGTTGACCGGTATGAATGTGGGGACCTTTTTGTGTTGAAGATCTTCAAGTCGTAGACGATTAAAAACTCGTAGACGTTAAAATTTCCAGATGTACTCTTTTGAGACCCAAGCAGAGGCATTCTTTTCTTAAGGAACATTCTTTTTGAGTGGGATATTGAATATATAGATACATTTTTGAAATAGTAGTTAATATATAACGATATAATTTAAAGGCAAATATAATGGATGTGTTAGGTGGAGGGAATTTAGGTCTGGTTGATGAAATAAGAAGACGGAGTTAACACTGGTTAACTATGTATAATAATAGGCAAGTCTGCCTGGACTTTACAATAGAGAATGGTTAAGGTAGGGTGGTATGAAAATGACACGAAGTGACTGGCGAGATGATGAACTATAGTGATCTGTATTGAACTGTATCGAACTGTATGTTGAACTGTATTTATACAGTTCCTCCCACTCCAGTCCGAGAGAGTGGTTGGGTTTGTTTCTCATTTCCTTTCTCTCTTTGGTTACTGATCTCTCTTTGGTTGCTGTTACACAAATATAATGTGTGATTGTTAATATAAAAAGGGTGATTTTATCGGAATTTCTGGAGGTTTATTTGCAAGCAGCAAAAGTTTCAAAGTTGCCTGTTTATTAGTCTTATTTGAGACAGTTTAAGATAGTGTTTGATTGTATATTAAGTCATCTTTTGATCATTGTATCCATAAGGTTGATTGATTATTTAACATATAGAAATTTTTGGTTGAATATTTCAAAGTTTATTACGCTCTGTTCGTTATGATGTAAAGGTTGTTGAGCAATTCAAAAACGAAATAATTTATAACCAGCAAAAAATTAAACTGTTATAATAGCACTCATATGACTTTTTTCTTACTGTAATTAGTGTAGGGGGGAGCGCATATAACTAACCAAGAATAGCAGTAGTTGAAGTGAAAACATTATATTCCTGAAGAGAGCGCCACTAACATTGAACAATTTAACATCATAGGACCACAAAAAAAAAACAATTGTTCCAGAAAAAGGTTTCAAATAAAAGTAGATTTGATTATATTCTGTTCATTTAGCATATCAGGCTTAAAGATAATCTTCAAAATCGTAGTTTTATTTTAAATTTCAAAAACCTCGGAAACATGCTTAAAAACGCACTTTTAGTTAACTACTTAACTAAATTTAGAATTCTAATAATCTAGGAATGTACTAGGGTAAAGCTATGAGAGATGACGCACATTTCAAAGTTATTAGTTTTTTGTTTTTTTTTTGAGACGAGGAAAAAATGCCTGCGCACCTTCCGACTGCGTCGGGTGTGTGGGGCCTGCCCCCACTAAAAAAACCCCCTCATCCAAACGGGAGTAGTATTCGACCCGGAACCGCCTCACTGCATTACTTCGGGTGGACGCCCCATAACTTGTTCTCATCTACCTGCCTACACCATCCTTTCCAAATCTCTTCTTTTCTTTGTTAAAATTGTGCGTACCATATTCGAGATATGGTTCCAATTATTAACCTCCATTAGCATCTCCTCTGACAAATTATCTGGAGAGAGCTGTCCAACGGTCTCGTGGAGGTTTGCTCTGCTTTCTCTCCATCGAACATATTCAAAAAAAGTATGGAAATCATCATCGGTTGTTGAATCACCGTATATGCAAGCTCCGGAGTTCCTTTTGCCTATACGGAGGAGATAGGCAGCAAAATACCCATGTCCAGAGAGGAGCTGGGTCAAATAAAAATCTACTTCGCCATGCTTCCTTGAGGCCCAGATGACGGGATCAGGAATGATTCTGGCGGTCCATCTGCCACGGTTTTCATCTCTCCATCGCGTCCTCCATGCTTCATTGAGCCAAACAGCAGCCTGCTTCTTGGCCTCGGAGCCTTCCAGGCCTCGCTGGTAAATATACCTGATCTGCCTTGCTCTTGCCATCAAGTCTATCGGCACAACTCCTGCAATTACCATAGCCGCTACCCCTGAGACCGTTCGGTACGCACTGGTAATCCTTAGGGCTCCACGCCTCTGAACTCTGAGCAATATTTTCTGGTACCTGGCGATTTCCATCTTCTCGGCCCAAATCTCACAACCGTACAACATAATTGAATTTACTGTGGACATCAGCAATCTTCTTTTGGTCGAGCAGGGCCCCCTGACGTTACTCATAACTGTGCTCAACGCCGTAACTGTCCTTTCAGCTTTTGATGCTACGGTTTTGAAATGTTCTCTGAAGAGAAGAGTATTTCAAAGTTATGCCCTGTATCAAAATGTAGGAGATATAAAACATATGCTTATAAAACATATGCCAACACTATTATCTACAAAAAAATGTTATTTTTCAAAATAAAGACATTCTCATTTATTCCAGAAACAAAATACAAATACACTACATTTGGCCGTCTCTCCTACTATGGTAGGATAGATGACGCACCATAGGTAGGACCTCTGTGAAGGTAACATGGTTGATCGACATGAAACTTCGTTAACTCTATTGTCTACCAGCCCAACTTTAACCACACCAGAAAATCTTTCATTTCAATTGCAATTAATATAGTATATAAAAAAAAAATTTACTAAGCGTTATGAAAATTCAGGTATTCACCAGATATAGCTGATGCGTATAAATGTTCATAGAACACCAAAGAACACACAAAATAACTGAAGAATTTTGCAATACGTTCGCTTTTGATCCCGCTCTACTTCTGGACTGACTTCCATGACGCCAAGTGGTGGCAAACAAGAGAAGTAAAGACTGCGTCTTCTCTCCTACCCCCGTCATCACTTCTAGCATTACCCTATATATTATAATATAGGAGACGGAATCACAGAATCAACCGAAATTGTTCTTTAGAGGAATTCCTCGCCCGCGGGACCCTCAAAAAACATTTTTCATTGGAAAAATACGTCCATAAGTGATAAGCAGTTTTATTGATGTATAAGCTATTTTTGAATTATTGAAAAGAAAAATTGAAAAAACTATTTAGTAAAGTCTCAAATTGGATTTTCATCAAAATCTTATTGGCGTTTGCGGTGGTGCGAAGTAAATATAATATCAAGTTTTAGCTTACACATATGCACACGCACATGTAGTGGAAGAATGAAATGAAAAATAATAGTTTTTAAAAATAATTTAGAATATTTTATAATGTGAATTTAACTTCAAAAAGAGTGTATTTTACCGTCAGGTACTGTAAATTGGGATCATACTAAATAGAAAAACAAAGCACAAATCCCGTTAGGGTAACCCTTTTGTATAAGAGAATTCCCCCGCGAGAGAGAGAGCAATTCCAAAGAATAGAGTCTGATATTAACTTTAAAAGAGTAAAGAGTGGACAGTCTTAACCCAGCCATCAAACGATTCTACTTCCAAAGCTAGAACTACTTCAGGAATCGCTCTCTAAATATCTGTGCCAGTTTCACAATAAATTAAATAAGTTTATAATACCAAATAAATTGTAGTTATTATTTTAACAGAATATAATTATTTATAAAACAGCAGCGTGTTCTTAATTATTCTTAATTCTTATATTCTATCTCAAACAAACATACAAGCCACAAGCTACCTATACATACATCATCACACCAATACATTACACACACATACATCCAGAATATATGCTAAAGTATTTAATTCATACTCAAAGAACGTTAAGACATGTATTTCTATTGAAAACTCAATTTCCAAAATTTGACACAAGTAAAAAAAAAAAAAAAATCTCTTGTGAAACACGGACTCTCTCTTATTGCAAAATGGCAAATTTACCTCACACCTACAGATCTTACGAGTGTTTAAAACTGTCGGCACTTTTATGGAGAAAAATTACAAATAACTTTCTCTTTTTTTCTCCAATGCCATGACTTTGGCTATTCAACCATTCAGCGTCGCGCGGCCCAGTATAAAAAAACTAGGCTGCGCTGGCGATTGATCTTGTTCGTTTAGTTGGATATCCAGGGGGCATGTAAGAACAATCTCGGACGCGAACAACTTCACTTCCGCCTTATAACAAATAACTGAAAAATTTATTCAGTAAAGTACCACTTCCGCTTAACCGATTTTTCTTCAAAACTGGGAATTTTGGCAACTTATATAATTTTAATTAATATTATTTAGTTGAAAGAATTCTACAGCACATTGTTGAACTAAAATAGCATTTTAGAGGAAACCATAATCCCATCCTTCCCCCCATTAGTGGCCATAAATGAATTTTCCCCAAGAAATGTTACAAATAAAAGTTTAGCTCTTTGTATATGTAATTGACATATAACAAGTTAAAGGAAATCTTTGGAGACGTTTTCAAAAATTACAAAAGTTATAAAAAACTGAAGAAAACCCTGTCAGTAAAGTGGCACTTCCGGCGGATGGATTTTGCCCGAATTGTTCTTGCCTGATGCGGTGGTAGTACCTAAACGGAACACCAAGTTTTTTGAGCTTCCTGCAACTTTTCATTTTTGAGGTATTCTTTTCACAGACATACAAACACATGCAGACCATTTTCTAGAAATCACTTTTTTTTTTGATCCAGGGGACCTCAAAACGTGTATTTACGATGAAAACTCAATTCTTGAAAATCTGGCACGATTGCAATACTTCCTCTAACATTTAGTGAAAGTAATACCACAAGAAAGGCTGCCAACTGCTTTTGGAATACTATTATTTTACTCAATCTTGTGTGTGTATTTAGTAATTTGTGTAAATAATCTAAGTTAAAGTTGGAAGAGAATTATATGAACCACTTTTAAGGAAGAAGTTTTGTTTGACAGATAGCGAAAAACTATCCAATCGGATGGAAAGAATAAAGAATAGACAGCATAGATAGCGGCAGACCATAATACCAAAGAGACAGCCTTGTTTGACAGGTAACGACAAACTAACGATCCTGTGGAAAGGAAGTGATGAGATAAAAATAACAGTTTTGAAAGACAGGCGCGAGTCTGGGCAGAGTGACAGTGAGACAGCAAGAACCATCTAATTTTAGGCTGAGAGCCTTCCTTCTTATTTACATCAACGAAAGCAGCCAAGTAGAGAAGTTGATTACATTGTTGTCCACAAGAGTGCACAAATAAATTGAACCAAATAAAATAAAATTTCAAGATTTAATGTCACAAAATCCGCATACCTACTTAAATATTTTTTTTTTTTTTGGTTAATGTTTCAAATAAAAGTATTTGGTTTATATCTGTTCAGTTATTATTCCAAAATTATAGAAAAATTGTTCGAGTCGTTTTCGAGAAAATTCTAAAAAATAAAAAAAAAATTATTCTGTATAGTTGCAATATCGGTTAACCGATTTTTTTTCAAATTTGGAGCAATCCTTCTAATGTATGTTAATAAGAGCTATATATTGTATTGAAGAGGTACAATAGAGGAAAGCTTAACGCTACTTTCCCCCCCAGAAACCTCAGAAAATCAATTTCCCCAAGAATGTGTTACAAATAAAAGTGATAGATATTTATGTTTGTAGACAGTATATGAAGGTTAAAAAAAAAAAAAAAAAAAAAATGGTTACCGTTTTCGAGAAATCGCGAATAACTAATAAGACAACCTGAATCAGTAAACTCGTACTTCCGGTTGGTGGATTTAGCGCGAATTATTCGTGTCTGATGGACGATAGTTTACCTAAACGAAATATCAGATATGAGCTTCTTAAGAATTTGTTGTGTTTGAGATATTTGTTCGCACACACACATATACTGATCATTTGCTAAAATATTTAATTGTACACAGAGGACGTTAAGACATGTATTTCCGGTGAAAACTCAATTTCACAAGATTGCAATATTTCTTCTTACAGCAGTAAGTAAAAGTAAAAATGACGAACGAAAATATTGAAATTATAACATACATAAGGAAGAAAAATGTCTAAACACTTAAAAAGCAAGTCATTAAAAGCAAAACTGAGCTTAAACTCAATATGGTCTCAATTTATTGATAATTATAATATTTGATATTCATCAAAAATTAGAATTTTCCACTCAGTTACTAGAAATATGATTTGCTATGGCGCCCAAGTGTGGAAGATGGAAAAGATATGACGAGGTTGAAAGGGTTCTTTATTATTTTTTCATTATAAAAAAATTAATGAAATGTCCAAAATACGCACCATCAGCGCTAATACATTTCGAAACCAAATTACCGCCTATTTTCCATTACACCTTAAAACTGCACTATAAATATCTTCTTAGATCATTAAACCTTTCCGAAAAATAGATATCCCAAAATTTTAGCTACTGAAATAATTAAAAAAGAATATTTGGTTTTGGTTTTCAGAAATTAAGAGTCATGCTGAAAAATTTAATATTAATTTTAATTTTAAACTTCACAAATTGTAACAATAATGTTTTGTGGAAAACTAAGTTTTAATATTATAAATTGAATCTTTAAATAGTGATTTTAATAATATTTGCAAATTGTAGGTATTTAATACAAATTATTATCAATTTTATAAAGAACTTCATTATAATTTAGAAAATAAATTGTATTTAACTGATGATTTGTCTTTGAAATCAATGAGATGGATATTTAAAATTCGAGAGGATCTGCTACAGTTGAACTACAAATATTTTAAGAATAGCGACCTTGAATGCAATTTATGTGGCTGTAATGAGTATGAGGGCCTGGCGGAGCATTGGCTGAACTGCGCGGTCTTCACTTTGGTTTGTCAACTCTTTCTAGGCAAAGTTTTGTTGATAATTTGAACAGCAAAGACTGGGTTGCTTTGGTGAATATTGTAGCTTATGAAAAACGAGTATCACTTATTAATCCAAGATAATTATAAATCTATTTTTTGTTTTCCAATTTTCAATTTAATGTTTTATACTTTATATTGTACAGTTAAGACAGGAAAGAAAGAAGTATATAAAGTAATAATAATAATAATAACAGTAGATAGGTTACGTAGATATTTCAGGATAGTTTCTTGCTTATATTACATAAAAATTTATCTGCATGCAAAAGTTCCACATTTAAATGATGCAAATAGATTCAGAATTTTCATATTAAATTTTATATGTATAATTGTTAATATATAATATTTATATTTAAATAAGATAGTTAAAAAAGATTTAATTAAAAAAGGGATGGCACAACAAGAGATGATCCACACTCCCCCTCGTCGACATGATCGATGAAATAAGAGGGGATGTGTGGTACCCTATTCAATAACCTTGGGCTCCTCATGCCTTGCTAGACAAGGCACTGATCTGGACGCCACAAAGGTTGAATATGTGCCATCCAAGCTCGTGCGGACCGGTGGAGAACGAATCAAACTGAGGGGCGCTAATAACCTTAGAAATTGATGCGCCAAAAAAAAAAAACATTAAAAAAAAAAATTGCAATAATAAATCACAGACTCCACGGACGGTCAATGACCATGTTGTTGTCTTTATAAGGAATTTATTTTTAGTTTTATATTTTTAATTTTATTTAATTACACTGTAATTGAAATACTATTTTATAATAATGTATTTTTGTAATTTTGTAAATTAAATAAAGACGTCTTCTTCTTCTTCTATAAGGAAGAAAACATCTCATTTCATCTCCTGTGATTCGTAAATTATTTAATATCAAAAGTGAGACATTCAAAAGAACTATCAGAAGTTTGGAAATAGCTCAGTCATCCACAGAACTTTGGAAATAGCTCAGTCTATCTGTTAGAAAATAAAAAAGAAAAACACTTGGCAGTTTCATAATTTTGTTTACCTCCAAACCGTTAAGTTATCTAACCTACTGTCAGAAAAGAACTGAGGATTTTAGGCAAGATCCATGTGAGTAAGGGATTATCAATGATTGAAATGAATCTTTACCTTTCATCTACAATATACAATAATCTGGCTTTGTCATCTTGTGTTAGTTTACCATTACACAACAATTCTGTTAATACAAGGAGAGCCAGAAAATTTCTATATATAATAAGAATGCTCCATCGTTTTTACGATCATTTACCTGATCCATAGTTCTATTACTTTTTGCAAATCGAAAAATTATTTTTTTATTATTGTATTTAATAAGTGTCAATTAAAAACAGTTAAGTATCCGGGTTGAGACCAGGTCAGTGGCTTGCTAAAAACCGACGTTTCGCCCATGTTGCTATGAGCCTCTTCAAAGTCTCAACCTGTATAGCTATAAGGGTTAGTATGAGCATGAGCCCCATTAGGACAGTTGTTGTAATCAAAATTTTATATTTTTTTAAAATTGAGTGCGGAGATATAGTGTATAGTGAGTATTAAATGGCCGAGCGATGAGCGGTATTAGTTGTAGTTAAGTACTGTAGTTAAGAGTTAGAAAGCCCGTAAGAGGTATCTGTCGCATGCAGTTACTTGGGGAGTAGCAACCCCACGGGTTACCATAAGCTCAGTATTCCACGCACTTTGTCAGAACAGTACACAATGCACTTAAACTACATGCAGTCTACTCTTTACGGGCAAGGACAACCACAGTATACAAAAAATCTGGTGTGAAACACTCACACAACTTTCTCTTACTCCAGTACTCAAAATTATAATTGACAAATTTTATAGTTAGTGTACCAAATTTAATGAAATTCGTCGAAAAGTGAAAACACTGTCCAGTAAAACTGTCCGGTTTACTAATTTCCTTGAAACTCGGAATTTGGGTCATATATTAATTTCTAGTTATTTCAATTTGGATGACAGAATTGTATAATCAACTGTGATAGCATTTTAAAGAAAAACATAACCCCCCTCCCCCAAAAGTCCCCTTAAATGAATTTATCAGGGGAAAAGTTTCAAATAAAAGTTGTAGCTCTTTATATGTATAGTTAACAACGCTGGTTTAAAGAAAATCGTTGGAGCCATTTTCGAGAAAATACCAGAAAACTGAAAATTATATTTCAGTAAAAACGCACTTCCGGTTATCTATTTTTTTTCAAACTCGGAATTTCAACAACATATTTAATTCTAATTAACATTATTTAGATGACAGAATTGTCTAATATACTGAAACAGCAGTTAAGATGAAAACCTAACCCCACCCCTCCCCCAGAAGTGCCCTTAAATGAATTTTCCTGGAGAAATGTTTCAAATAAAAGTTGTAGCTCTTTGTATGTGTAGTTGATATAACAAGTTTAAAGAAAATCTTCGGAGCCATTTTTGAGAAAATTGCAAAAACGTAAAAAAAACAACTAGTAAAGTGGTACTTCCGGTTGAGGAATATTGACACATAACGCACCGTCAGATCCCATGGTGATACCTAAACGTAATATCAAGTTTGAACTTTCTACGATTTTTCGTTTTTGAGCTATGCTGTTCACATACATACACACACACACACACACACACAAAGACCATTTGCTAAAAACCACTTTTTTGGACTCAGGGGACCTCAAAACGGATATTTCCGGTGAAAACTCGATATCGAAAATTTGACACGATTACAATACTTCCTCTTACTAGGAGTAAGAGAAAGTAACTAGGGTCTCCGTCTCTAGTTAATTCGTGTGAGCCAAGGAAAAAGGAAGGGATTAGCTTAATAGTAATGCGCTGGACTAGCAATGAGGAGCTCACTGGTTCGTATCTAGCTTCTACCCTTAGATTTTCTTTTCCTAGGAGCTTCTACAGCTCACTGTCCGGTGATGGGCAGTGTTGTCTGTAGCTTGAGAACACTGCTCAGAGAGGCCGCCAGTGAACAGAGAAGGCTCCGGAAGTCACAATAGATCTTTCAGGTCGAAGTGCATTAATTCCCTATAACAATCTCTAAGAATTAGAACTCTTCCTTGTTCTGAAGGTTGATTAAACTTCTGTGGGCAGCAAAAGGTTTCTGACAGGATCTGAGTAAAGATAGTTGAAAATTTCTTGGAAGATATTGCGTGTACATAACTCTATGAAAGTAGATGATTATTAGTAAATTTTTGAATGTCAATTATAGTCTATTTCCTAGCTTCCTAACTGCTTAATTTTGACTCTTCGAATATTGATTTTAGACTGACCTCAGCTCTGAAGTAACTGAATTTTTTTTTTTTTTTGTAATTGGGTTTATTGCAGCTTGACATGGGATCTTGATATTATACTATATACCTTCATAAATTCCTATCACTTTGATTTGAAGCATTTTCTCCAAAAAATTGAATTTTATGGGGTTATGGGGAACCGACCAGCAACTTATGCTTTCATATAAGGTTGTATATCTCAATTATTTTCTAACCACAGCTCCATTTTGATCTTGAATGTTTGTTCCAGAGACCCTGATCTTCTACAAGCAGTAGGTAAAAAATATTTGCTTCTGCTCCCGCTCATCTTATTCTTAGGCTTTTTTCCTTTCACACAAAAATATAGGTAGATAATATTGCTTTGAATTGACCACACTTTACTTACAATTTTCAAAATGCATACAAATCATGCACGTAATTATATTTATGAAATTGAAAGTTTTTTTTTATTGTATTAATGTGATTCGTATGAACAATGATCCAAAACAGGTTTTTTTAAAAATCCAGTTCAAGTAAAGTGAGGGATAACTTCAAGTCATTTCTGTCAATTATATTCTTTGCAATTCCATGATTGGTGGTGTAAATAATTCAGCCGGCTGAAGCTGGAGGTATTAAAATCGCATAAAAGAACGGAGTACACTGAAAATTCGCATGCCACCACAATTCTGCAGAAAATGCAGACTTTTATACTTCAAGGTTTTTTGCCCATTAATACAAGTGGGCGGGACAAAAAGGGTAATGTGGTTGAAATGCGCGGTAGACAATAGCAGTGTCTGAAGCAGCTGGCGCAGGCTACATGTAGCAATAAACGCTTGTTCTGGTGAATTTCCTCAAAGAAGTGTTTATTCCATTACTATACTCCAAAAAAATATTCCTCTTTCTTAATTTTCATTTTTCTTTCAATACATATAGGGCTTTAAAATTGTTTACATTGAGAAAAGGTTATTGAACAAGATGTGCAAAACAACGTTAGCTTATATTGTCCACAAAGTAAGTGAAATAATATGTTTATAATAAACAACATTGATTATTGATTAATATCATTATTAAATTGTGGAATTTTAATTTTAAAAAGCATACTTCAAAATAAATGAAGTTGCCATGGCTAAATTATTTTTTTTATTAAAGAAAAAACTGCTTTTATATTCACAGAAGAGAGGTCGCTTAAAAAAAAAAAATTAATTATTCAATAAACAAAAATTTTAAAATAAAATTAGAGATTCCGGTAGCATACCCCCCTAGCTGGCGTAGCTAGAGGAATTAGAAAACAGAAGAAATAGTATGCAGAATTTATATTTAATTTCAGTCTTCATTCAACAAATTTAACAACTTTTATCAAACTATTCAGAATGTTTACATAAAATAATATTTAATCCATAAGACATAATAAAATGAATAAAAGAAAAATAAAAATAAATTTATTAAATAACATTATTTTAGTTATCTGATCCATTTGGTTATAATGGGCATTAATTTCCTAAAAAATAGTATCATTCTGATAACATTAATTAACTCGCGCTTCTGATCGGTTGTAACGAAACCACCAACACGCTGCGACGCTCATCTCTAAGCTTTTAGCCTTAGAAACATCGAAAAATGTATGTGTGAAATCGAACTTATATATAAAAAAAATCTGGTGTCAAAAACTTACACAACTTTCTCATACTCCTGTTTTCAAAATTGTAATTGAAAAAATTTTTATAATTAGTGTACAAAATTTTATGCAATTCGTCGGAGTTCGTCGAAAACTGAAAAAAACTGTTCAGTAAAAGCGCACTTCCGGTTGACTAATTTTCTTGAAAACACTGAATTTTGGTCATCTATTTATTTCTAATTAATTTTGTTTGGATAATAGAATTTTATAATCAACTATGATAACACTTTAGAGAAAAACATTACCCCACACCTCTGCCCCCAAAAACCCCCTTAAATGACTTTACCAGGTGAAATGTTTCAAATTAAAAATGTAGTTCTTTACATCTGTAGTTCACATTATTAGTTAAAGAAAATCGTTAGAGCCATTTTCAAGAAATGGCCAAACAACTGAAAAATACATTTCAGTAAAAAACGCACTTCCGGTTATCCTATTTTTCAAACTTTGAATTTCTCCAACATATTTAATTCTAATTAATGTTATTTAGACGACAGAATTGTATAGTAAACTGGAATAGCACTTTAGAGGAAAACCTAACCCCACACTTCCCCCAAAAGTGCCCTTAAATAAATTTTCCTAAAGAAATGTTTTAAATAAAAGTTGTAGATTTTTGTATGTGTAGTCGATGTTATCAAGTTTGAAGAAAATCGTCTGAGCCACTTTTTTTGAGAAAAACGCAAAAATGTAATAAAACGAACTAGTAAAGTCGTATTAAAACCAACACGTAAAGTGGTACTTCCGGTTGAGGAATTTTGACTTAGACCTTCTGGATTACCTAAACGGAATATCAAGTTTGAACTTTCTGTGATTTTTCATTTTTGAGCTATGCTGTTCACATACATACAGACACACACACACACACACCATTTGCTAAAAACCACTTTTTTGGACTCAGGGGACCTCAAAACGGATATTTCCGGTGATAACTTGATATTGAAAATTTGGCACGATTACAATACTTCTTCCTCTCACTAGGAATAAGAGAAAGTAAAAATACAGTCATTAATTAATTTTATTAATTCACATTATATACATACATACTATGTAACTGCGCCGCAAGACGAGTTTTGCCCCACACCCATCTACTAAATAGCGTGGAGCCTAGTGCGTTCAAGAATATTATCACTATCACATTTTATTACTTTGGAAATAAGGCAATGAGCTCTCTTTAAGGCAGAAGCTAAGTAAATAAAAAAAAAAAAAAAAGTATATAACCAAAACTGTATTCAGTAATAAATAACGTGTGAGACTAGTTTGTATTGCGGGTGCGAGCAGTAGAAATTGGAAGGGCAAACAAGGTGATGCTGGTCATAAAGATCTGGACCATAACTATAAATAAGGGCTTTATAACTTGGTAAAGATATCAGTTAACGTCTCGCTCCACCAAACTAATACGTGTTACATTTTTATTACTATTACATGGAAACCTGATAACGCTAGCCCGGTGCGAGCTGGAAAGGTCTGATGATGATATCCATGGTTCCTTATAAGACTATATATTATCTCTTTACAGTTCGGGTAATCACTTAACGTGTTGCCTAAAAGTTCTCAATAAATTATAATTTTTACCTTACAACCAGAATTCTCTGGCCGATTTATTTCCAAATAGAAGCTATAATATTATATAGTGTATAAAGTGGACTGAATTGTTTGATTCAATTAAAAATTCAATGGGATACTCTACAATATATTCAAATAAAGGGATGGCAAAGTGATTATTATGTGGTTTCCCCCCTCTATTGCTTTATTTAACGATTTTAACTGTTAAAATCCTCAAAATCTACTTGAAATATTGTGATTTTCCTAACTTTTATCACGTTATTAAAACAAACTTCAAAATATATGTAAATATTTTCAACTTTACTTCCTTCATTATTTGCGTGGTGAAAAAAAAATTCTGTACATATGATTATTCGTCAAAGAAATTTTAGTTTTTGTATTTTTTTTTTTTTAATTTCTCATATTCTGTCATGTCACATTGTCAGACTGGGATCGTGTCTAAATTTGATGCGTATTGATTCTGTTGAATAAGAAAAAATCGTGTGCTCATATGACTATTCGAAAACCTAAAAGTTGCAGAAAGTTCAAATTTGATATTCCTTTTGCATACGAAGTTTTCGGCCACAAACCAATAAGTGGAAGTGCGACTGAATGGTAGTTTTCCAGTTTTACACGAATTTCTTGAAAAATGCAGAACCATTTTCTTTAAGCTATTTGTATTATCTTTAGTCATAATTCATCAGAGATATTTTCCGTGATTCTACAAGATGTTTTGTCAACATTTAATTTATATACCGGTTTAATACACTAGTAATGGGATCCGAAGAGTGGGATCCACAGCAGAGAGTGAGAAACATAAAATTAAACAGGATCACTCTCTAGCTTAGGCTAGACTAGAGTGGGAAAAACTCTTCAACTACAGTCTACAGGAAGTTTTGCAGCAGAGTTCATACAGCAGTCACAATGAGTCAACAACCTTTCTCTTTACCATTTACCATCATTTAATATATTTTAGTGTAAAGTCCAGGCAGTTTGTGCTACTTTTCGATTATACAGTGTTCAAACATACTTCTAGTTTATTTATCTATACAAACCATTTTCTCTCCTACTGAAACCCTTATATTGATGATGTAAAGAGAGGGATTCATAGCAGAGAGAGAGAGAGAGAGAGACAAAAATGACAGGAACACTCTCTAACTTATGCTGGGCTAGAGTAGGAGAAACTGCTTAAACACACGACGGGACAGAATTCAGTGGGTCTACCAACAGTCTTGCAGCAGAGTTCATACAACAATCACAACGAGTCAACAACCTTTCTCTTTACCTCTGACTACCATTATATATATTTTAGTGTAAAGTCCAGGCAGTTTCTGCTACTTTTCTATTATACAGTGTTCAGCTTTACTACTAGTACATATTTATCTATCTAACCCAATTTCTCTCCTTCTCAAACTTATTATACACTGGCTCTGTGCAAATTTATGTTATCACACTGTTTTGACAAAATATTATGATGATGGGTGAATGCCCAAAATTGGTTGATGACCAAGAAAAGAAGCAGGCTATCACGGAATGTATCTCGGATGATTTCCAGCTCTGAGGAACCGACCACAACAACTTAAGTCTTAATTACCTATAACTTTTTTTTAATTGAATTTTTTTTACCAGTAAAATTTGACTGAAGGGGTCGTGGAGCCCCACATACGTATAATATATAATATTAAAGTAAGTTGAAAGTATTGCTGGAGGTCCAATTTTGAAGAAATATTTAACTCAAAAATACGAACTTACAGAATATTTGTTACTGAGTTTGTCGTGATACTATAGAAAACGGGGTTGCAACGAATTTTCTATAACTTGGAATGCAAACTGCAAATATTGAAATATATCACATTTATTTGAAATATTTCTCTGGTAAAATTCATTTTAGAAAGGTTAATTGGAACTTTTAATTACAAAAGTGTTACTGGTGTATGATTGAGGCTCTATCTTCTAGTGTCCGATTTAATAACATTATGCAGTATACGCTATGCGCAGAGAACTTACATCTATCCCAACAACAACTAAATCATATTTAATTTAGAGGTAGCCTAAAGCTTAGAGGCCACTAACCTTTTAGTAAAAATTCCTTGTTTGAAGTAAATATATTAATTATATTTTTGAAAAATTACAATAAGAGAAAATTGAGTAAATTTTTCATATTACATTTTTACTTTCTCTTATTCCTACTAAGAGTAAGTATTGTAGAAGTATGAAATTTTCTTATTCGAATATCTCCAGAAATACATGATTTTGAGGTACTGTGAGTACGGGAAAAATGTTTTAGTGAATGGTATGTATATGTGTATGTGTGAAAAAATATCACATAACCGAAAAATAAAAGGAACAAAAACTTGATATTTCGTTTACATACTGTAACAGCAACCAAAGACAGTAAGAGAAGAGAAACAAATTCAAATATTCTTTCGGATTAGAGTGGGAGAAACTGTATAAATAAAGCGACCGACAGTCCATAAAAACACACTTCAATACTGTTCCATATAGTTGAGGACAGTTTCTATACATCCAATCACTACGTGTCATTCATTACCCATTTACCACTCTACCTTAAACATTTCTCTATTGTAAAGTCCAGGCAGTCTGTGTCTCTTAATTAATATATTAGTTAACCAGTGTTGTTAATAAAGTCAATTTCATTTCATCAGCCATCGCCTAAATTCTCTCCACCCAACACATCCATTATATTGGTGGCAGCTGGTGGCAGCGGTGAATGTTCAGTTTCAAATTTAGATAATTTAACACATGATGGAACTGGAGATCATCAATAACTACTATTGGTTTTCCAGAAGCTCTTGCAGCATCATCTCCCCCTCTGGCCAGTGACAGACTTCCAGTTCCGGCACCAATATAATGGATGTGTTAGGTGGAGAGAATTTGTCTGGTTGATGAAATGAAATTGACTTTGTTTACAGTGGTTGACTAATATATTAATTAAGAGACACAGACTGTCTGGACTTTACAATAGAGAAATGTTTAAGGTAGAGTGGTAAATGGGTAATGGACACGTAGTGATTGGATATATTGAACTGTCCACAACTGTTTCGAACTGTATTGAACTGTGTTTTTTATGGACATTGTCGCTATATTTTTACAGTTTCTCCCACTCCAATCCGAGATAGTGCTTGAATTTGTTTCTCTTCTCTTACTGTCATTGGTTGCTGTTACACATACCATCATCGCAACTGACAAGAACGTATCTGTCAAAAATTGGCCAACCAAAAATGCCTGACTTTACTGAATGGTTTTTCTTCAGTTTTTCTCGGTTTTGTCGGGAAATGGCTTCAAAAAAATTTCATTAAATTTTTAAAGTCGTATAAATGTTTTTTAATAGGTTTGTTTCGTAATAAAAATCACAGGAAATAGGCAATTATAAATAATACGTATTCTTTCCTGAAGCCGCTTCAGCGCACTAAACTTTTAAATTCTAGAGATATTTTCCGTGTCAGCCTGCTTCTTTTCGGGCGTTCGTTTTAAATTAGAACTCTACATGTATCTTAAAGAAAAGCTCGCTTCTTATCCATATTTGTCTTTAATGTTGAATATTTTCTTAAATTTCCCAAAATTCTAAATATCACACTCTTTTATAATCACAAAAGTTCTTATTACGTTTGAGCTTGTACACACACCGACGTATTATTTTACAGTTGTTACGTATTATTTTACAGTTGTTATTTAAGTCCCTCTCTGATTACGTTTCAGATTTAGTAAAAGTTGCCAAAGTACACACACCACACACACACACCACACATATATATATATATATATATATATATATAAGTTATATATCTTTTTTTGATTTGGAACACTTTTTAAAAAGATATATTTTTTGTTTAATTAAAATTACAATTTGGGTTAAAGATTACAATTGGTTAATTTGATTATTATTAGATAGCAAAGTAAATAGATATGATTATTATGGATACAAAAGTTATATTTAGTGTTAAGAATTATATTTAATTATTATAATTAACTTGAAGAAATTATTATCTTATTCAATTGTTATAAATTATTATTATATTCAAATGTTAAATTATTATTATATTCAATTATTATGATATTCAAATATCTAGTTAATATTATATTCAAAGGTGCCAAAAATAAAGGTTTACCCTAGTTATATGCTCTAACAGGATTTAACACTTTAACTGTAACACTCACTGAACGTAGAACTGGTAGATGTAAAAGGTGAACTAAACCGGGCGAATGTAAAGAAGGAACTCCCTGTGTCTGGCGGTAGCCTCCTTATATATTGTTTGATTATGCTGAAGGCTGCGTTTCTTTGTTTCTTGTTGAGTAATTGGTTATTGCTCATATAACTCCTCCATCCCTAAACGAAACTTCCGTGGGAAGTGGAGCATTTTGAGTAGCAGGTGTTTCCGGTCTTCGGCGGATGTAGATCCTTATGCTACCATATGTCGCTATGACTGCGATGAGTAGGAGAGTCCAAGTATTCAGGTTGTAAGTGATGAACGATGCCTCCTGGTTTTCTGTGGTATGGTTGTACTGGAACTTCATGGGTTCTAGACTTTTCAAATTAACGGTGAATTCCGCTCTTTTTATAACTGGATCTGGCTCCATAGGTTTTAATAATTTAGGGTGTCCTGATGAATTGGATTCGTGGACAAGTTGTCTACCTCTATAGAATATTTGGTTGTCTCCAGTCTTTATCAAATATATGCCGGTGTATGTCCGGGTTTCTGTTGTTTCTTTTCCTCTTATCTGTAGGGTTTCCTCCTTGGGGAATACTGCAAGGTATTGGTTTGCTTCAGTTAACCATTGTAGGTGGTTGGCTTCTATGCTTAGTTTCTGTACTCACACGTTGAGGTGGTTTCCGATGTCAGGATTTCCTTTTCGCAGTTTAGCTGTTGATGCGTGATATCATTGATGTTACATATATATTCCTGGTTTAAAATTTCTTTCCCTAATTGTTGTACACCTTGCACCTCTGTATAATTTGCTACTAATAGATATTTAGAGCTAGGTAGAATAGTTACGTATTCATTATTTAAATTGGTTGGTATAGGATACATATAGTATAAGCTATATTTCCCTAGTTGTACAATAGGTATTTCTAATGTGTAAATTATTTCATTATTTTTGTTAATTTTGCAAATTACATTTATTAATTTCTCTATGTTGTACATGTTTTCGGGTGTAATTCTTAATGGTAATTGGTTATGATAATAGTTCGTAATTTTTAATAGTTCTACATACAATTCACTCGTTGACATAATGCTAGGGTGTATAGTTTTTAATCTACAAAATATTAATGAATTCTCTATTTCTTTTATCGTGCTTAGTAGCACAGTATATATAATTCTTATCTGTTCTAATACGTTTATTAAATGACTAATCTCTTGGAATTCAGTGAGCTCTTCTTTAAGTAACAATAGTTTATCTTTCAATTCGTTATTATTTTGCTCTATTAGCTGAATAGTGTTATTAAATTTATAGATTACATTGTTGCTGACAGAATACTGTCGCTTAAGCTGCGTTTGCAGGTCTTCCTGCTTATTCTTTATTTCATTAATTAATTTACTATAAGTTTCACCATCATTGGCATCTAAATTGCCGGTGATACTTTTTAATATGGTTCCTAAACCATTTATTATACCTCTTTTATTCCTACTTGTGTAGTTTTTAACATTAACCATTTCTAATTTATTATTTATTAACTCTCTAGTGTAATTTATAAATTTACAATAATTGCTAATTGATTTTATTTTATTTACGTTATCTCCTATTATATCCTCTAACTTGTGACTGTTTAGTTTACTTTCTTTTATTTCGTCCAATAGATTATTATAGTGATTGTCAGTTTCTTGTATTTGTTCCAATAATGGATTTAATTGGTAGTAGTGTATTAGAGTGTGTGTAGTGGTTTGGAGTCTCGCTGTGCCCATGTTTATCGGTAGTATGCCGGAATTGTGTGTTATATTTTTAATTTCAAATCCCTGGGTCAGGATCGTGAGTAACCTGGAACAGTTTAGTCAGGGTTATTTTGGTTTAATTTTCTAGGGCGTTTTATGTTTGATATGTGTATTTTGTTTTGCGTGTTGTAATGTATGGGTGTTATCGTTGCCGTTTTTAATTTACTGTTTATCGTTTCGATCGTTTCCTTTTGGAACTTGTCTTTTGTTTTACTCATTTTTTGTTTATTTCTTACGTAGATTTCTTTTGGGATCTCGGGGAGTTCTTCCCGGTTTTTATTTCTTTTCTTTTTTATGGTTTTATTATTTGTGGCTTCGCTTTGGTTCCTGATTTGTTCGTATAATATTTTTGTTTTTTGTTTGTGATTGTTAACGTAATTGTTTATAAGTTGTCTTTCTAAATTTATCTCGAAAATTGGGTTTGTTTGTATGTGTCCATGTATTATTTCAAAGGGGGTTAATTTTGTGACTGTGTGTATACTGCTGTTATAGGCAAGGACGGCGTAGTTTACCTTGGTTTCTAAATTGTCTTTGTCAAATTCCTTTCTGTCTTTTAATATTCGTATGTGTTCAATTAATGTGGAGTGGAATCTTTCAGCGATCCCATTGGATTCTGGGGTTGTGAACTGATTAGGTGTAGATTTATTTTATGTAGTTCTAGTAGCTCTTTAATTACTGAGTTGTTAAATTCTAGTCCTTGTCAGAAATGATTTGTTCGCGTAGTCCATAATGTGTAAAATATTTGATTAGTTTGTCCGCTACTTCTATTCCCTGTCCTGATTTGAGTTTGTATACTTGAGCGAATTTTGAAAATGAATCGATTATTGTAAGAAATTTACTTCCGTCCAACGTTAAACTGTCCATATGTAATGTTTCGAATGGTCTCGTTGGGGTAGGTGTATGGTTAAATTTTGGTTTGATTGGAATCCTATCGTATTTTGTCCTTAAGCAGATGTCGCATTTATTTATGTAGTTCTGTATGGTTTCTCTCATGTTTGGCCAGTAGTACGTTCTTCTGATTCTATTGTACGTTTCTTCTATGCCTCTGTGATTAGTCTTTCCTGTATGGTAGTTTTCTATAGTTTCCTTAATTTCGTCTTCGTCTTCTATGTCTATTAATTTTTGTGTAAATTTTACGAACATAGCGTCCGAGTTTTTAAAGTGGTTCATTACTGTAGCTGTGAATGGAATATAAAAATCGTTTTCAAAATAAAGTCCGTATTTTGTGTTTGGTTGGATATATTCTTTTATAAATTCTACTATGTCCGTCTCTAAATTGTTCTCTGAAATTTCTGCGAGTATTCGGGTCTTTGTGTTGAATAGTTTCTTTATTTTAGGTTCCCTAGGTTCGTATTTTACTAATGATAATATTATTTGTGTGTTGTTGAAATTTACGGGTCCGTCAATTATTGGAATTGTCGGTGTCGTATTTCCTTGAAAATTCGAGTGTATTGTCATGTTGCTATCTTCATCTTGTTCTAAAATTTGTACTTCGTTATCTTCTTTGTCAGTTATGTCTTGATTTACTATTAACGATTCGTTGTCACTGTCGTCTAGATCTATTAGTTGTGTTTCTTCTTCTCTTGACTCTCCGTCTATTGTTGGTTTATTTTGGCAGTATTTTGTTATTAAGTCTTTTATGAATTTATCTGCGTCCTCGTCTGGTAACGTTCTTATTTTTTCTATGAGCTCTTCTATTATGTCCCCTGTGGTTTTGTCTGTCTTTGTTTCTTTCATGTTTATTTCTATCCTGGACAAAGCGTCTGCTACCTTATTGTCTTTTCCTTTTTTGTACATAATTTCGTAGTCGTATTCTTCTAGTTTCAGTCACCATCTCATTAATTTAGAATTTGGTTCCTTCAATGAAAAGAGCCATTGTAAAGGTTTATGGTCGGTGTAAATTTTGAATTTTCGTCCGTAAAGGTACGGTCTAAAGTATTTTGTACTCCATATGATTGCCAGTAATTCCCGTTCAATTGTGGATAGGTTAGTTTCAGAGTCATTTAGTGTTCTGCTAGCGTATGCTACTGGTAGGTCTTTGTTATCTGTCCTTTGGCTAAGTACCGCGCCTATTGCTACGTTACTTGCATCTGTCGTTAATATGAACTCTTTAGAAAAGTCTGGGTATTGTAAGATCGGTTCATTAGTTAGTAAGGTTTTACATAGGTAGAAACAATCTTTGTAGTCTTGATCTTCTGTCTTTATGGTCATGCCCTTTTTTAGTCTTTTTGTGAGAGGTTTTGTCAGTAGAGCAAAGTTTTTTATAAATTTCCTGTAGTAGCCAAGCAGTCCGAGGAATGCTTTTAATTGCTTAGTTGTCTTTGGGATAGGAAAATTTTCTATCGCCGTAATTTTGTTAGGGTCAGGTCGTACGCCTGTCGGGGTTATGATGTGTCCTAAATACCCTATTTCGCGTTTACAAAATTCTGTCTTGTCTATTTGTACCTTTAAGTTTGCTTCCCTGAGTCGGTCAAATACATTTCGTATATCTTTTACATGTTCTGGTAAACTGGTACTAAATACTATTATGTCGTCTAGATAAACTCTACAGTTGGGTATTCCTTGTAGTACTGAGTTCATGACTCGTTGAAAAGTGCGAGGGCTATTTCGCAGTCCGAAGGGCATTCGCAAGAATTCGTAATGTCCTTGTTCCGTGCTGAAGGCTGTCTTTTGTATGCTGTCCGGTTCTATTTCTACTTGATGAAAGCCGGATGCTAAGTCGATTAAGGTAAAGTAATGGCATCTTCCTAATTTGTCTAACAGTTCGGTTATATTTGGTATTGGGTATGGGTCGTCTATGGTTTTTTCGTTCAGTTTTCTGTAGTCGATTACTATGCGCCATTTTCTTTCTCCAGACGCGTCCATCTTTTTGGGTACTATCCAGACTGGTGAGTTCCATGGTGAATATGAGTGTCTGATAATTTTTTGTTTTAACATGTCGTCAATTTGTTTATTAATTTCCTCTTTATGTATTTCTGGATATCTGTATGTCTTTGTATATATTGGTATTTCGTCAGTAGTTCTTATAGCGTGTTTTATTTTATTGGTAAATGTTAAGTCTTCCCCTTTTGTATAAAATATATCTCTGTACTCATTGGTTAATTTTTCAATGGCTTGGTTTTCTTCTTTGTTCAAGTGGTCAGTCCGTATTCGAGTCATGTCTATTCTTTTTTCTAAGTTTTTTATATTTTCCCTAGTGGGGTTTTTATTTATTATAAAATTGTTTAAATTTATTACTTCAATTGGTTGTCTAATATTTATTTCTAATTCGCTATGGGTTTCATTGCTAATATTGCAATATGCCATATTTTCTTTTACTTTGACGATACCTTCATGGATGGTCGCTTCTCCAATATGCATTTGGGGAATGACAGCTTCTCCATTTTTTAGGTTCCTAATTTTTAAATTTATTATTTTATTTTCTAAGGGTTTCAATTTAAACCCGTTTATTGTATTACAATTTACTTGTATGTTCGCGTTTCCATTTCCGCTTTTATTTAAATTTTTATAATTTCTTTCTACGACGTTTTCATTTACGTTTTTATTTAATTCTTTATTTAATTTTCTATTTAATTTTTCATTTATATTTTTATTTAAACTGAGTTCCTTATTTACTTCCCTAGGTTTTTTATAGTACCTTATAATTAATTCTTTACCTTGGGAAAAGCATATATTTTTCTCGAAGTCTAATTTTATTCTTAATTGTTTTATTATATCTAATCCTAATAATATATCGAATCCATCGTGGAAATCGAACAAGTATAACTGTAATTCGGTGTCGTTTGAGTTGGTTAAATTTGGTAATTTTATTTTCGTACTGTGTTTCTCTCGTGAGGTCCCGTGTGCTGTTGTTACTTCAAAAGGTGTGTCTAGTAATCTAGCTCTGTAATAATTTGTGGCTATGTGTTTTTTAATAAATGATTTCGTACTGCCCGTGTCTAT
Organism: Triatoma infestans; assembly: GCA_011037195.1. Lineage (NCBI taxonomy): Eukaryota > Metazoa > Arthropoda > Insecta > Hemiptera > Reduviidae > Triatoma > Triatoma infestans. Next base: position 322,686 of record JAAEAF010000214.1, read on the forward strand.
AAGTATTTTATGTCCGGAAGTGGGTTCAGTTATGTAAGGTAGGTCGTTATTGTCGTTTTCTAGATTCATTATATAGTATTGTCTTCCGGCGGGCTTTCTTCTAAAAAAGAGTTCCGCTGTGTTTGTGGTTCGTCGTTTTGTGCGTCGTTTTGGTTATATGTGGGGTAATTCCTTCTGGATGTATTCCTTGTGGATATACTCATTGGTGTTGGTAATGGTTGTTGTGTATTCTGATATTGTGGAAAAGTGTTTCTTGGTGGTTGTTGGAATTGGTTAGTTAAATTTGCTTCTCTGTGTTTGAGAAAAATTTATTGTGTGGATTGAATCTTGGTTTGTAATGTTGGGGTTGATAGTGTGGGGGTTGATAGTGTTGTGGTTGGTAATTTTTGTGGTGTTTTGTAGTTACTTGATTTAGTGGTCTTGTGGGTTTTTGTAAAAATTGTGTTGTGGTTTTGTATTGTAAGTCATTAGTTAGCATGGACAATGCGGTGTTTAAGTCTTGTGGATTTTTAGCTTTTAGAATAGATCCTATTGGCTCATGTAGTCCACGTAATAAAGTACGGAGGGCGAGTCCTCTAGCGTATTCACTCAGGATTCTTGCCTCTGCGGCAGGCTTCTTATTTTTGAAATAACTTAACATTAAATTTAAAATTGATTGTATCTTTTGGTAAAATTCTAATGGGGTGTCTGATCCCTGTTTAATATTAACTAGTTCTGCGTTTAACGTGTATCCGTCTCGTTTGTCTGAGTAGGTATTTATTAACACTTGTTTTAACTGGTCAAAAGTGGAGTATTCCGAGTTGTGCACTATGAGGGCGGCTGGGCCTTTTATTTTCGCGAGTATGGATGACATTATATATTCATTTTGGAAATCGTTAGGATCCACGCTCCCGAACCTGACTACTAGTTTTGTCGTTATTTCTAAGAATCTTGCTAACAGTTCCGGTTCCCCATGGAATTCCGGTACCATGTCTAAATACTCTCTTTTCAGTTCTGGTCTAGCCATTTTGTAGTTTAGTTATTTAAATGATACTCTAGGAGATAGCAATATTGTTTTTAGTGTTTATTTGAATTAGTTTTGTAGTAATGGTTAATATTAATTTTCTACTTACAGTATAAGGATGGTTCTCATTCTATTCCTGAAGTTTACACTTAGAATAATGTCCGTTATTGACTGCGCCAGTTATATATCTTTTTGATTTGGAACACTTTTTAAAAAAAGATATATTTTTTGTTTAATTAAAATTACAATTTGGGTTAAAGATTACAATTGGTTAATTTGATTATTATTAGATAACAAAGTAAGTAGATATAAATTATTATGATTACAAAAGTTATATTTATGATTAAGAATTATATTTAATTATTATAATTAACCTGAAGAAATTATTATCTTACTCAATTGTTATAAATTATTATTATATTCAAATGTTAAATTATTATTATATTCAATTATTATTAACTTTGGCATCTAGTTAATATTCAAATATTATATTCAAAGGTGCCAAAAATAAAGGTTTACCCTAGTTATATGCTCTAACAGGATTTAACACTTTAACTGTAACACTCACTGAACGTAGAACTGGTAGATGTAAAAGGTGAACTAAACCGGGCGAATGTAAAGAAGGAACTCCCTGTGTCTGGCGGTAGCCTCCTTATATATTGTTTGATTATGCTGAAGGCTGCGTTTCTTTGTTTCTTGTTGAGTAATTGGTTATTGCTCATATAACTTATATATACAAAATATCTGTTTGTACACAAGGTAAGTTCTTTTAATTAATTCCATACTAGAATTTTCAATACAATGAATTCAAATCAAAGAAATGAAAGAGATTCCAATTCATGGTCCATAGTGAATTTAATTCAAAAATTCAATTCAATTAATTCAAAGTGATTTTATTTAATCTAATCGATTGAATTTGTTCTTTATTGCAAATTAAATGGGTTGGAACATTTTAAAGTAACATTTCTTTTATACAATATCATCGATTTTGAATTGAAAGTTTAACGCCCAGTTCTCTTTCTATATATTATCTATATATTTATATATATATATATATATATATATATGGTTATAAAACCTAGGTTTTGTAATATGGGTGGTGTGGCGGACTCTTAACCCACTGGACTTTTCTTTAAGAAAATTAACGCTTGGCTTGTCTAGCATGACGTCGCACTTTGGATACACCCTTGTGCTGCTGATTTCACTACTCTATGTAGAAGTGAAAAATCGTGCAATAAAAGCGTGGTAGAAATTATATAGCAAGTGAAATGTGACGGTAAGGTCTACTATTTATAGCGAATTGCTTCTAAATAACACTATTTAGATTTCCTTGGACAATCATAGATTATCAAGTTTACCTTCTAGGCAGGATTGATTAAGTTGGGTCCATCGTATATGGTGTCTAAAAGTTTCCACTAGACTTTCACGGATGATGGTTCTAGAATTTGTTAATATTTGGAGCGATGATCAACTTAGAGTCAGAAAATCATTATTTGAGACACATTGTGAATGCCTCATTATTTTTCAGAATGAGATTTTAGAAATTCCCTGCCGCGAATGGTAGAGTAATGAATTTGAAAAGACAATAATAGGCGCCTCGCTTTTGTTCATTGGTCTCAATCTCACTGATAAGACCTAGTGGATAAGGTCTGTACAGTTTCCATATAGGGACTAATAATCCTTATATGGAATCGAAAGCACTGATAGGATTCGAAAAATTGCTGACTTCTTTTCTGTCACTGTGTTTCAAGAGAATATCTCTTCGTAATGGTGCATTCGCCTAGCGTCTTCGTTGTAGAGTTTGTGAGATAAAGTACGAAAATCTATTTTTCTTATGAAATATTGCTTAGGTTTCAAGAAAATTAGGTTCAGGATATTTGGTGAAAGATATATATTTGGGAGAATTTAAGCTGTATCCCTTTAAAGGACAATTGTCCATTGTTTAGTCAACTGTAAATCCTAAGGTGGAGAGGTTCAGGAATGGTTTTTGAGTTTGACTCAACATGTTGCTTATCTTTTGAATAGCTCGGAGAGCAAGGATTTCATAGCACAGGATTTGGGCCTTCCCCTCAAAAAAAAATAATAATAATAACTTTATGCTATAATAACTGTAATTGATGCGCATACCATTACGTTTTTATATAAAGTTTTATATCAGTGATATTTTCCGTGTAGCCTGCTTCTTTTTGTGGTCATCGACCAGTTTCGGGCCGTACGCCTATCATCAGGATGTTTTTGTCAAAACTGTATGATAACATAGACTTACACGGAGCAAATTCAGAGTACACTTTATTTTCTGTCAATACAATTCAGTGTAATTACTGAATTTGCTCTATGCAAGTCTATGTTATCATACTATTTTGGCAGTGATATCACATTGTTTTACGCCTTAAAGTTGATCTGAAAACTCTTCTTTACTCCTAAAATATTATCTGGAGGAGTGATGATTAAGCATTCAGATAATCCACTTTTATTCAGTTACTCCTACCTCTAAAGACAGATTCTATATGTACGGAGCTTTGCGTCAAAGTTGAAACTAATTCACCCACACACTATAATAAGCGTGACTGGGAACGAAATGCATAGTTGACGTGCCGTTGGAAGGTCAGAGGTAACTGCTCAACGTGGTTGCTAATAGAGCTATTTATTCCAGCTTTTGTGTAGCGAATTTTATGGTGATTGGCTCAATTATGTTTATTTGTTTTGATTTTTTTTTTAGGTCTTGAAGAATGTATATTATGAAAACGCTTTCTGCCTAAATTTCAATACAAAAAAAGTCGCAGAAATGTAAAAAAAATTGTTCAGTGAAGTCTCACTTTTCGGTAGACCGAGTTTCTTTAAACTCGAAATTTTAGCAACATATCTAAAATGTAATTAATATTATCTAAGTGATAGAATCATAAAATAAACTAAAATAGTACATTAGAGGAAAGGAACAATAAAAATAGAAACATATATTGAGGTGAAATACCTCAGATAGGCTTGTTTAAATAGAAACAGCAAAAATTCAAAACATAAATCGAGTGAAAATAAAGAGTGGACTATACATAGTATAATATAAATTGGTGAGCAAAATGGGAAAAATTAAAATATTAAAAACTATATCGGAAAACTTAATATTTAAAATAAATTTAAAAACGGGTAGCAAATATTATTTATCACTTTCAATAAGCTAAAGGAATGGCGCTTACCTTGAAACGCAGAATCCTTGTTACCAGTGTTGGAAAACCCATGTGTCTTTAGCCCATATCGGGGAAAAGAGAGGAGGAAAAAATAGGAATAAGGGAATAATTCTTACGTGCTTCCAATTCTTGAGTCTCCACCAATGCACTGCTACTTGGCTGATGATTGTAGATAATAATTAAATGGACTTCCAGAAGTTGCAGGGAAGGAAATGGAGGTAACCACCATGTGCTTTCACAATAAGTCCATGCAAGCGGAGAAAACCGGCGCCGTTCAACACAAGGACATTTTGACTTAATTATAATACTACCCACAAAAACCAGAAGTAACAAACTTTGGTTTTCACAGTTAAGGACAACCGAACTGGCATTAATTGTACAGGCAACTTAATCCAACGTGTGTTGCATGGCGACTAACTCAGAGAGGGAGAAAATGCATAGGTTACTCCCTCTCTACACTTAACACACAGCCTAATAGATTAGTAATTATTACAATGCCCCCCTCCGAAATAAAACTATTGTACGCTCTTGGCGGCAAATTTAAATTTAGATTAAATACCGAACACAATGTCTTCGGTGAAAATGCTATATCGAAAATTTGACATGATTGCCAATAATTCCTCTTAATAGCAGCATGAGAAAGTAAAAATATGGTTTCTTTGAAATTGGTGTGTGTATGTGTGTGTGTGTGTGTGTGTGTGTGTGTATGTGTGTGTGTGTGTATGTGTGGTGCTATCAGGTGATGCGACAAATAATTTGAAGGAAATTTCTCAATTATAATTAATTATGTAAATTGCATTAGGAGAAAGTTGTGTGAGTGTTTCACACCAAACTTTTTTTTCTTTAAAAATAAATAATTACAATTTATTAATTTTATAAAAACAAAAAAACAAAAACATTATATGAAAAATATTTTTAGAATTCATACATAATAATGCGGTAAAAAATTTAAGTGAGACACGAAAAATTAAAATTACATTGCAACCGGTGAATTATATTGTAATTAGATTGAGGACATGTATATTGCATGAACCAGTTAATGCAAATAAACACCTGTATAGATGTACTGACCACAGTTTGTGGTCCAATACTGAAAGGGACCAAAAAGAATAATTAGTTGCTATGGAGAGTACTAAATCCAATGTTTCACACGCTTCAATGTTTGCTGCCTAGCAATTAGTGAGGTATGTTGTACAATCTTTGATTTATTTATGATTAATTAAAATTCTGATATTTGTTTTTGGCCAGCGAAATTTAATTGTAATTACATATTTAACACTAGGTGACATGTTAATTAGATGCTATAAATTTAATATATATTTATGAGAGAATGCATGGACTGGAACAATTGTCCATATCTACTATATAAATTTAAATTATATTATAAATTTTATAATATAGATTCTTGTACACTCTATATAATAATTAACGAATTGTCTACTGTAAAGACATATCAGGGTCATAGCAATGTCAAAGTGGCTCCAGCCAGCCGCCATCTTCACAAAGGATGGCAGGATAATTTATAACTAGTGGCCTACCGGCCGCTGTCTTCAAGACAAGGGCCGCGGCCAAACAAAAACCCTTTTCAAAACAAGGCACCGATCAAGGCACAATCAAAGACAAGCACCGATAAAGCTGGCCACTGACCTAAATGACATTGGTCGCCGACCTGGCCAAGGTCGCACACTACGAGAGATGTCTTAGTGTGAGTTGTGAGTAACTAATATAAACTTCCTCCCACTAGAGGAAGGGATCATTATATCAGTAGCGACAGTATCATTAGTATCACGAGTATTATCATTATATCACTATAGCTTCAGGCTATCAGTATATATCATTACAGTACGAGAGCGCGTTCCTATACAAGGTTTAACTTATAATTATTTTCGTAGTTGTGCATATTAGTTTATTTATTTTAATCATTTTAAATTATTTGTTGTTTATCTCCTATTTATTTCTAATTATTTCATTTAATAGTTACCATTACTCGCATTTAAATTATTGTAAAAATATAGTCTATTTTTATAAATTCAGTGTTAGTAATTCAAGCAATAACTCTCTGAAATCTCTAAACTAACTTCCGCCTAATAAATCCCTTTTCAAGGCATCTAACTTCATACCTCAGGAATCACGACAATTGATTCCACTACACTACTTAAGGTTTGGTTAAATCAAACATATTTTCTCAAATATAAAATTTTTGTTGTGCTGACGACGGCTTAAAGATAAATGTGCTTACAAATAATTTTAAAAAAAGAAAAGAAAGCCAAAGTTGAGAAGAGCCAGTGAGCGCGAACATGACCTTATTTATAACATTTCGTTCTCCAGGAGGACTACCTTAAAATACCTGCACCTGCCGCAGTCACACCAGCATCAAAAGCAGCAACTCCAAGAGCACCAACATCAACATCCAACGTATCATATAGCCTCCAACGCCCAGGACTCAGGGCATCGCCGTGCCAGAACACTACTGCCATGATGAAATCACTTCCTTACTTGCTACCCTGCATCAATGAATTCAAGTCACTTATAAAACCTCTCATAACCTTCCTTACCACAGTAGTCACAGAACTCCTTCCTAAACTCAAACGATCGCTCCCACTCAACATTCTCTTATCATACTCCTATGGAAATGACTGAACTCTCTTAGGGAAGAACTGAATATATTTTTACATGACAGTAGAACTGACATAGCACTGATTACGAAAACTCACTAGAGAAGCACATCTTACTTCACAATAAAGAATTACACCATGTACAGAACTTACCATCCAGGCAACGCTGCACATGGAGCTTTTATCATCACAAAGAATCCTCTTTCTCATTATGTTGTTCCTAGTAACCCAACAGATATCGTAATATCCTTGAGTTCTCGTCCATTCACTCCCAAACTCGCTGCTACACTGTCCTCCAAATAAATCTATTTCAACAACACTTTTCGCTTTTTGAACCTCTTTATTCCAAATTCATTTCTGCTGCCGATTACAATATAAAACTTAAGGATCTTCGTTTTGCTAGCCCTCGTTGATATACGCTACGATGCTCTTTCAATACCTCCTATACATTTTTCTCTCTTCCTTAACCTTATATACCGGCCGACATTTCCTTCAAATGATTACCAGATATTCTTGATTTTTTTTCGTAAACTCTCCATGCGTTGGCCATGCGATTTACTGGGCAATGGAGGTCAGTAATTGACTCATTTGGAAAGCCAACAATGGATGGTAACTTCTCTTATGTCAATCAGTTATGCCCTATTTACTTATTTCAGGGCCAATATCTGTATTTGTAATTGTATCTGCAGTTGTGAATTCCAATAAAGGATTATTGAAAAAAATCCAACATACACTTAGAAAATAAACAACCCCTGATGACTGAGAAATCTTATACATAGAAATAAAATTTAAAATGTGTACGATTGGAGTTTAACACACGAGGAGAACTCTAGAATTTTTACTCTTCCTTGGAGGATGGATAAAATCTTTATATTTAAAGATGAGAAAATAAATTAGATATATTTAAATATTAGTTATATTCAGTAAAATCTATATTTAATATAATCACCTTGGACAAATTTTGTAGATTTTAATATTCAATCTCCATTTGATAACATGAAACTCATGAGATACTATTGCACAAACTAAACATTTATTTGTGCATTACTTAAAATTATCTGCATTTTTACTTTCTCTTACTCCTAGTAAGAGGAAGTATTGTAATCGTGTCAAATTTTTTACTTTCTCATACTCCTAGTAAGAGGAAGTATTGTAATCGTGTCAAATTTTTAATTTCTATACTCCTAGTAAGAGGAGGTATTGTAATCGTGAAATTTTGAGATCGGTTGTTCACCGGAAATCTCCGTTTTGAGGTCCCCTGAGTCCAAAAAAGTGGTTTTTAGCAAATGGTCTGTGTTGTGTGTGTGTGGTGTGACTGTGTGTATATATGTGAACAGCGTAGCTAAAAAACGAAAAATCGTAGAAAGTTGGAACTTGATTTTCCGTTTAGTTATCACCATGGGATCCGACAGTGGGTCATCTGTCAAAATTCCTCAACCGGAAGTACCACTGTACTAGTTGTTTTTTTTTACGTTTTTTTGCGATTTTCTCAAAAATGTCTTCGACGATTTTCTTGAAACTCGTAAAATCATTCAAACCAAACCAATACAAAGAGCTACAAACTTATTTGAAACATTTCTCTGGAAAAATTCATTTAAGAGCACTTATGGGGGAAGGTAGGGTTAGGTTTTCATCTAAGTGCTATTTCAGTTTATTAGACAATTCTATCATCTAAATAATGTTAATTAGAATTAAATATGTTGTTTGAATTCCGAGTTTGAAAAAAATCGGAAAATCTGAAGTGCGTTTTCTTTAACACTTTACTAAATGATTTTATCACTTTTTCGCAAATTTCTCAAAAATGGCTCCGCGATTTATGAAAAACAAAAAAAAAAAAACCTTTTTTTTTTTTTTTCCCTATATAACAAACTAAACATGCAAAGATCTACAACTTTTATCTAAAACATTTCTCTGGGAAAAGTCTTTTAAGGGCACTTTTAGGGGGGGGTAGGGTTAGATTTTCATCTAAAGTGCTATCCTAGTTGATTATACAATTCTATCATCCAACATAATTAGTTAGAAATAAATGGATGGCTGAAATTCCAAGTTTCAAGAAAATTAGTAAACCGGAAGTGCGCTTTTACTGAACAGTTTTTTCAGTTTCGACGAATTTCATTAAATTTGGTACACAAACTATAAAATTTGTCAATTATCATTTTGAGAACTGAAGTAAGAGAAAGTTGTGTGAGTGCTTCACACCAGATTTTTTTTATTTAATCTCATGGTGAATTGTTTATTAACCAGTGGGTAGTATTTAATGGATTTCAATTGATAGTAAATTTAATATTTACTGGAGATAATTTATAGTAAACTGAGAGCTGATAATCAATGATGTATAAAATGCATTATTACTGGCCTTGAATATACAACGAGATAATTCTAGTTTGTTTACAAGCAATAAATACGCGGTTTATGTTTGATTTAATGATCGCTACCAAAATGCTTTGCGTTCATGGTTTAATTTCTAATGGAATTATCAATAACTTCACAGAACTATATTCAGGAGTAAGCTGTAATTAAAATGAAAATAGATAAGCTTTCAATTGTAACGTTACAGATATTATTAAACAATTTAATAGAAAAAGAGACATGCATAAATTCCGTATTTATTTACAAAAACAACATGCTCACTATGTGTAATAAAGCACAAACCACGTTTCAAATGTATTTCCCATCACAGTGCACGAAGAAGTGTACTGTATCAATTTATTTGAAACAATATTTCCCGGGAAAATTTATTTGGTGGGCGGGGGTTTGAGGGAGGGCTTGCTTTCCTTTAAAATTACTGTTTTATTTCATCTATACAATATTAATTTGAATTAATTACATTTATTGCTAAAATTCTGAGTTTCAAAAAATCTGATGATCGTATGTACCACTTTACTAAACAATTCTTTCAGTTTTTTGCGATGTTCTTCATGAATACGTACATCAAGAGATTTCGTTAAACTTGGTATATTAACTATAAATACGGGCCTATCACTTTTGTTAGTAACTTTCTTCGGAGATATATAAGGGTAGTTTTTGGGGAAGGGAGAAGTTATGCTTTCATAAATATAAAAAATAAAATCGTTTTATTAAGTTTAAATTTCTTGATTGATATAATAACAATGAAGACAATTAAACATTTTGTAAAAATTATAAGTTTAAAAAAAAACAATAATAACTATATAAAAGAAAAGGGATTAGCTCAGTGGTAGCGCGCTGGACTAGCAACGCGGAGGTCCCGGTTGCCCGGGAGCATGCTGCCCTTAGATTTGCTCTTCTACAGGAGCCTCTACAGCTCACGATCCGGTGATGGACAGTGTTGTCTGTAGCGAGAGAACACTGTGCGGAGGCCGGCAGTGCACTGAGAAGTGAATTAATGGCTCTGGGCTCCAATGACCATATATGCCGACGTGCCTTAAATTAAAAAATCTGGTGTGAAACACTCACACAACTTTCTCTTACTCCTGTTCTCCAAAATTATAATTGACAAATGTTATAGTTTGTGTACCAAATAAAAACGAAATTCGTCGAAAACTGACAAAACTGTTCAGTAAATGCGCACTTTAGGCTATCTAATTTTCTTAGAACTTGGAATTTTGGCCATCTATTTATTTCTAATTAATTTTGTTTCTATGATAGAATTGTATAATCATTTTAGAGGAAGCTGTAACCCTACCCCTCCCCTAAAAGTGCCCTTAAATGAATTTTTGCAGAGAAATGTTTTAAACAAAATATATAGATCATTGCATGTTTAGTTTATATATGAAGTTTCAAGAAAATCGTCGGAGCCATTTTTGAGAAAATCGCGAAAAAGTGAAAAAAAAAATCATTTAGTATAGTGTTAAAACAAACGCACTTCCGGTTATCCGATTTTTTTCAAACTCGGAATTTCAACAACATATATAATTGTTATTAATATTATTTATATGACAGAATTGTCTAATAAACTCAAATAGCAGTTAGGTGAAAACCTAACCTCACCGCTCCCCCAGAAGTGCCCTTAAATGAATTTTCCCGGAGAAATGTTTCAAATAAAAGTTGTAGCTCTTTGTATGTGTGGTTGATGTACTAAGTTTAAAAAAAATTGTCGGAGCCATTTTTGAGAAAATTGCAAAAACGTAAAAAAAAACTAGTAAAGTGGTGATACCTAAACGTAATATCGTTTCAACTTTCTATGGTTTTTCGTTTATGAGCTATGCTGTTCACATACACATACACACAAACACACACACACACACACACACACACACACAGTATTGAAATGGCAATGGCAATACTTGAAGAAATTCCTTCCCAAAACAAATCTGCCTGCATACTAACTGACAGCCAAGTCACCCTCGACTCTTTAAAGAATAAAAACAATAATCTACCACTCATAATGAGAGCTAGAAAGAAATTGTTTCGCCTTACCGAGGAGCTAGGATGGACAGTTCATTTCGCTTGGGTGAAGTCTCATCAAGGTCTTGCAGGAAATGAGATGGCTGACCATTTAGCTAAAGAAGCTTCTAAATCTGCTGCCTTACCCTTCAGCTATGTTAAAATACCCCTGTCATATGTAAAATCACATTACCGAGACAAAAGTGTAGCTGAATGGAATCAACAATGGGCTACCACTACCAAAGATGCACTAACCAGGATGTTTTTCACTACGGTAATAGACCGATTGAAGAAACCTTTCATTCAGCTGACCTATAAACTGACACAAGTTCTGAACGGTCACGGAAGATATAAGGCATATTTACACCGTTTCCATGTCACTACAGATCCTTACTGTAGATGCGTCGGCAATCCAGAACAAACAGTGGAGCATCTTCTCTTGCACTGCCCTTTTCTGGATTCATTGAGGATGAGACTGATAAGAAATATGCTACTTCAAGGCTGCCCATGGCCCCCTGTCCAACTCAGTGACCTTCTTCTCAATAAGAATTTTGAAATTTTCTCTGAATATGTTAACTCTATTGACTTTGATTCCCTTATATAATAAATATCACCATGTAAATAATTATAATAATATTAAACACTGTAATTGTAAAAATAATGAAAAATGAATGGAAAAATTCATCACTATTACCACAAACCTTTATTTATTTCTTCTTTAATTTAATTTCCATTATTATCTCTCTAATATTAATTTTGTCTTATGTCTTATCATTTTACTCCTATATCTTTTGTCTATTATTCTGTAGTATTAACTTAAATTCTAATTTGTCATCTGTTTATAATTTAGTAATATATATAATATATATCTTGTAAATATTGAATATATTTAATGTTGTGTTTTTCAATGTGTACAATATATGTAATATGATGCATACTGAAAATAAACTCCTCCTCAACAGGGTACTGTTGAGGAGAAAAAAAAAAAAACACAGACCATTTGCTAAAAACCATTTTTTTGAACTCAGGGGACTTCAAAACGGATATTTCCGGTGAAAACTCGATATCGAAAATTTGGCACGATTACAATACTTCCTCTTACTAGGAGTAAGAGAAAGTAAAAAAATGAATAATACCTATATAAATTGCAGTAAGGGAGGCCTGTGAGTGTTTCACATGAGATTTTTAGTTTATTTATTTATTTATTCTTTGTTTATATTATTCTTTACACAAATAAACATTTTTATAAAACTTCTTTCATTCTGCATCACTAAGCTCGCCCATGTTTTACGATATCCCAAAATCGCTGCTACACAGATTTTCTAAATTTATGATCCCCATATATTTGATAGCCTCTATTGCTTTCTCTTCATTTCTTTGGAGAATTAAATCAAATTACATTTAAACGTAAGAATTTTTTTTTTTTTATAATTAATCCCTCAGGCAGTAACAGTACGCTCTACGTGGAAAGAGGTATTTAAAGAGTGGATTAAAAGCTTAATTCTAAAAGAGTTTTTGCTCCTATTCAATTTTGGCCATAAGTATATATTTAAAGTGGTAAAATTCGCATTGAGACACCTCGGTGAATTACCTAGTGTTAATGTTTATCACTGATATATTTATATACAAATATTTTTCGGTACTATATGCAGCCTATTTTATGTTGATATACAATATATTTTAACAAACAATTCTTGCCTTATTCCAGAATTTCCAACTTTTTAACCAATTGCATGCGCCAACTCAAACAATCGCTTATAAGTGTAATGTAATGGTGTGATGTGTATTTGTGGTAGCGAGAGCGATGTAGTAAAAGGGCTTATAAGTATATATGTTGGGAAAGTGAAGTATTAGAAAATAATCAAGAAAGCACCACTATTTTTAAAATAAATATATTATCTCTAAGTAAATTCAAGTACTTTACAATATCATAACTATAAATCAGATGTATATCTAGAATAAATGCAAGGCTCTTATGTTTTAACTTATATCTGACACTGTTTTGATGAGAGCGATTCCTAAAGTGTTCTGGCTTTGGAAGCAGAATGCAGACTTCGTTGTTTGAAAGCAGAAGTCAGACTATATTCTTTGAAAGCTGAAGGCAGGCTCTTTTAAGGAATCTCTCTCTCTAGCAGGGGGAATTTTCTTTTACAAAAGAATTAACCCAACGCGATTTTTGTGCCTTTGTTTTCCCAATAGCAATGACCTAGATTTAATATACCTGACTATAAAATACATTCTTTTTGAAGGTAAATTCACAGTACTAAGATAATTATAAAATATTAACAAAATACTATTTTGGATACTATAAAATATACTAAACTCTAAACTATTTATTTTCATTGCTTCTTTCACTACATAAGAAATATAACTTTATTATCTATTTGATAGAGAATCTTTATATTCACCATCAAATATGGATTTTTAATTGAGTTAAAATTATATTAGTTGAAGATATCTGCATTAGAGTAATTAATCCTTAACTAAATCACTTAAATATAATCTCCTTGATTCCATCGGGTTATCACAGTTTAAATTTATTAAACTGCTTGTTTTTTATGTTTTTTTTTTTTTAAGTGTACTTGAAGGTAATAAAATGTAAAAATAATATTACAATTTTTTTTTTATTATTTATTTATAAAACAAAACATGAAACATAATAATAAATAATTTCTTAAAAAACTGGGTATAATAAAAAAAAGAAATCTGGTGTGAAACAGTCACACAACTTCCTCTTACTCCAGTTTTCAAAATTGTAATTGACAAACTTTATAGTCAGTATACAAAATTTAATGAAATTCGTCGATGTTTTGATAGAAAAAAAATCACAAACCTGAAAAAACTTCAGTAAAAACACACTTCCGGTTTACTAATTTTCTTGAAACTCGGAATTTCAATAACATATTTAATACTAATTAATATAATTTAGATGATAGAATTGTGTTAATTAACTGAACTAGCACATTAAAGGAAACCGTAACCCCACCCTTTCCCCCAAAAGTACTCTTAAATAAATTTCCCCGAAGAAATGTATTAAATAAAAGTTGTAGCTCATTGTATGCGTAGTTGATATAACTAGTTTCAAAAAAAAAATCGCGGGAGCCATTTTTTAAGCAAATCACAAAAAAGTAAAAAAACTATTCAGTAAAGTGGTACTTCCGGTTGAGGAATTTTGACCAGATATCCTAATGTTGGTTCCCATGGTGACACCTAAACGGAATACCAAGATTGAACTTTCTACGATTTTTCGTTTTTGAGCTACGCTGTTATACATACATACATATACACACACACACACGCACACAGACCATATTCTAAAAAAACACTTTTTTGGACTCAGGAAATCTCAAAACTGATATTTCCGGTGAAAACTCTATATTGAAAATTTGACACGATTACAATACTCCTCTTACAAGGAAAAAGAGAAAATATTTTCAGATTTGTGTATCAAGAAATGGGTAAAGAAATGTTATTTACCTAGCTTAATAAACAATTTGCCTATTCGGGAAATATGAAGTGGAAATGTAGTCTACGAAAATATTATAAAGACGCTAGAACCAACCGTATATTTTACACTAGGGATAAAAAAACAAAATCACTCCCCCTTCCCCGAGAAATCTCTTTCATGAATTTTTCTAGAAAAAATGTTAAAAAAAATTGCTAAATCTTTTTCCATAAAGTGGTATTTCCCTAGGGACTGATTTTTACCCAAAATATCTAATTGCCGCCTCTTTTGGAAGCAAACAAAACAAAATATTAAGTTTCTGCTTTCTACTGTTTTCCGTTTTTTGAGTTATATAGACCAAAATTAAATATTACATACATAAACATACACGTAACACTCGCACAGACGAATTCCTAAAAACTACTTTAGGAAGCTTTAGAGGCTCTCTCTGCTGGATGCCATTATATCAAGAAGAGAGGCTCTTTCTGGTTAACAGAGACTACTCTCTGACTTAGGCACGCTAGAGTGGGAGAACCTATCTAGAGAATCTATCAGATTCAATCATACATCGCATCGTGTCATATCTCTACTCCCATCTTTTATTCTATCAGTGTCATTATAAAGTCCAGTGCAGTTTGTGTAAACTTATAGCTACATTATGGCAGTGCCTTCATATCTCGTTTATTCAATCAAACCCAATTTCACTCCTCAACAACTCCATCATACGGACTTAGAGTACCTCAAAAAAGTATTAAAAAAGTTTACAGTTTTATATATATTGAAAAATATATATTAATCGAACTCCAAACAGCGATATATTTCCCATAATAAATCAATCGAATACAATAATAATAAAGGGGGAAGTTAGAATGTAATAGAGAGGAATCAGTCCACCATCCGTTGTTGAGCGCTTGAATAGTTCAATCATTGTTCACCCCATATCGTGTAATGTTACATCTGTCATCAGGAAATTGTTGTGATCCTTTTATGGTAGTGAGCAATAAAGTTTAGTATTGTTAACTGCAATATTTTTTTTTTTTAATTAATTTCTTTTCTATTATTATTGCACACAAAAATGTAATAATCATTACTATAAAAATCTAGCTGGCTGCTACCAAATAATTTACCTGTATTGCTTAACAACACTTGGCGCGAACGCGCATAAAATGAACTGTAGAAACGACGGAAAATTACCTTAGAACTGAAGATGTGGAAAAACCTCTCGCAATGTTACTATTCAGCCGTTTCTATAACAACCGAATGTTAAGAAATGACACTCAGTCATATCTATTATCGCTGTATACCACATTCAGAATGATACGCCAGTTCTCTCAAATCCCCGTATTGCAATGAAAGTTTCTGTTAATGAGGAGAATCAATAATTTTGGGATAAAACTGACTTTTAAGCAGTTCAGTTTGGCTGTTGGCAACAAGCACGATGCCAAAAAAAAAAAAAAGAAAAGTAGTTCAGCGGAATTTGTAGAAAAAAAAATGTAATGTAATGATTTATTTCATAAAATTATATACAGAATTGTATACATTATTTATAAAATATAGAGAGCAGTTAGTAAAATAGCTTTATTCTCCACTAAATGGCAACAGAATTTAACTGGTTATATTATTGAGGGAAAAAATTTACAAAAAACTCTTCTACCCTATAAGCATGTAATGTCATATCAATGTCAAGTGGCTCCAGCCACTTTCTTTGCAAAAGATAACAAGAAGAAAGGATAATTTATAACTAGTGGCCCCAGCCAGTCGCTGTCTTCAAGACAAGAGCCGCGCCAAACAAAACCCTTTTGTCAAGCAATGTCAAGTGGCTCCAGCCACTTTCTTGTTATCTTGATAGCGGCTGGCTGGGGCCACTAGTTATAAATTATCCTTTCTTCTTGTTATTTTTTGCAGCCACTTTCCTTGCAATAGATAACAAGAAGAAAGGATAATTAATAATAGTGGCCCCAGCCAGCCGCTGTCTTCAAGACAAGAGCCGCGCCAAAACAAAACCCTTTTGTCAAGCAATGCCAAGTGGCTCCAGCCACTTTCTTGTTATCTTGATAGCGGCTGGCTGGGGCCACTAGTTATAAATTATCCTTTCTTCTTGTTATCTTTTGCAAATAAAGTGGCTGGAGCCACTTGACATTGATATGACATTACAAGCACATACTATATACATATTACTATTTAAGTTACAAAAATAGTGTATCTACTAATCTTTTATGCTTATTTTGTCTATTGTCATAGTTTCCTATATTTATACAAAGATGATTCCTTCAGAGTTAGTTGTGGTTTCAAAGAACTTTTTACATATTTTAGTTGGTTTCTATGGTTTCTATTGCAGTTATGGACTGTAAATCTGTTATACGTGTGTATCGAGGTGAGTTTGTGGCAAGTCTTAGGAATTTGTTTTGTATTCTTTGTAGAGCCTTTATATTGCTATTGCAAGTGATTCTCCAGGATTGGAAAGCGTAAAGTAGCATGGGCCTCACGACCCTCTTGAAAATAAGTAGCTTATTTTTAGTAGAGAGTTGGGAATCTCTACTAAACAAGGGGAAGAATTTTTTTAATTGCAATTTTACCTTTATTCAGTCTGTCTCTAACATGTTCATTAAATGTGAGCTTTTTATCTAACAACACTCACAGATACTTAACATAAGGCGACCAAGAATAGATAAATTTAAAAGTGATTCTCCGTCAATATTGTTGTTTTTGCAATGCCATGCTACATGTTTAGTATTAAAGTCCCCTATTTACTCTTTTATGTAAACTGAACAATTCATTATTTCTTTCCTATCAAATCTCTTGTTTGGTGGCTGATAACAGGAAATAATGTACAGAGTGTATTTGTCAAAGTACACTTCTATCCCAATAGCTACTATGTTGTTTAATTCTGAAATGTGTATTTGTGTGTGCTTTATGTTTGTTTTTATGAGTATCGCAACTCCACCACCATGCCTATTACGATCTTTTCTATAAACTATAATATTAATGATTATTTTTGAAATAGAGTATATTTTCAATTAAAATGCTATAGATTTCAGTTTATTTACAATGTTATTGAATTTTTTTTTATTTTTTATTTTTTTATCTTTTTATATGAAATTTACAACTGTGTAACATAATGCACAACAAGTAAATATGTTGAGAAGAAGTATAAATTGGCGTGCAATTAACGTGAATGTTGGTCACCCAGTGGTGGCCAACATTAATTCAAGTGATCTCGTGGCCATCGGCGCCTGAGACGATGGCCAGAAGAAAGGTGCTGTACGAGAGGATTCGGGTGCGATCTGAGCTTTTCATGGAACTTGATGTAACGGGATTTAGCAAGGTCTGCTACGAATGGAACTTTGAGATCAATATGTAGAGTGAGGTTTGAAACATAGAAAGGAGCGTTAGCTATTCGGCGAAGAATTTATTGAAATTAAAAACTGATTTAATATCTTTGAAAAAAGAACTAAAAGAAAATTCTTCTCCCTTTTCATCTACAGCTGACTGTTTCGAACTCCCATGAGAGGATCCCTATGTTGGAGGTGCTTCATTTACCGTTGCAGATATGTTGAGAGGTGGAAACTGTGCTCTATTTAGCTCAAATGCTTCTGTTTTTTTTTTTATTCTTATTTGTTCCATCATACGAAATTGCCTAGAGTTTTTCTTGTCAATGATAATTTGAAACACTGGACAAGTGTCATTAGACGCTCTATGTTTTCCGCCGCAGCAGTTCAGACATTTCCTATTTTCTTCATCCTCTTTTGAGTTGTATTGATCTGTTGTATGATTTTTCGCACATAATTCACACTTAGGGGCTTTATGACAATTGACAGCAATATGGCCATAACTCTGACATCGAAAACATCTTAGTAAAACTATATTCCTTGGCCTATATTTCTGCCATTGGACTCTACAATAGCAATTGTTCTTATTTCATATATCACCTTTAGAGAAGTGTCCTTATTGAAAGTTACTGCATACACAAGTAGTGGAATGTTGTGTTCATTTTTTTTCTTAAACAATTGTTGAACTTTGTGAACTTCATACCCTTGAGCACTTAAATCTTCTTCAACTTCTTCCGAAGTTATAGCAGATGGAAATATACTATTAGCTTACGTCCAATTTTATTTTTGGGAGTATAGGTATGATATTTTATACCAGCCTTTGTAATATATTCTTGAAAGAAATCGTAGTCGGTTTTATTCTGTATATATACTAATACACGATCACTTTTCAGCTTAAATTCTATCTTGCCTATTAGTTTTGGTTTAATTATCTCCATTGCTTTTGTATGATTCTTAAAACGGAGAGTACATCACAAGTGGAGGCATACTAAATTTATTTTTTTGTATAACTATATTTTTATCATTCATAGCTGCCTGCGAATTTGTAGGAGATATATTAAGGTCAAGGTCGTCCTCTACATTAGACAATATCTGATATTTATTCGTCACATTTAATTCATTTTTAACCGTTCGCGCACTTGTTACCGCTTTATGTTTTCTGGGATTACCCAGGACTTAAAAAAAAAAATCGTTTTCCTCATTAATCAAGCTAATACCACTACTTCTCTTGGTATCACTGCGTTTAAGATCAGTGTTGTTAGTAAGTAAGTTCACCAATGTTATTATTTACAGAAACATTATTATCGTGCAGAACTGTTATGTATTGTGAATAAGTTTTCTGTTCGCTCACTTTTTCTAACTTTAATTGCTTCTTATTTATTCTAAATTGCACAATTTTAATGCTCACTCACTATCAAGTTATAGTGAGTGAGCATTAAAAATGGGATTACCTCTGGCAATACTTCGGGATATGGTTTTTCACTTTATTTGGAATAAAAAAATTTCTAATAAACCATGGTCCGATTCGTTCGCCTTCAAAAGTTATTCTTCATTTTGTAAAATTTTCAATTGTCCTACTTTTTCTCATAAAATTGATTATATCTCAAAAGGTTTTTCACATAAATCATATTCAATTACATCTTTGGAAAGAGCATTAAATTTCATATAAGAAACAAAAGTTTTATTTTAATTGAATTAATTATAAGGTTTTTCAGAGACTTAAACTTAACTCTACAGCGCTTCGCCTGTTAAAAACCACTTTTCAATAGTATTTTCTTATAAATTTCTACACAAATCAGAAAAAATATCTACATTTCACCAGCTTTACAACGATAATAATATCATGGGGGTTCTTTCTTGTTTTCTTAAAGAAAATCCAAAATAAATGTAAAAAAAAAAAACACAAAATGAAAATTGAGAGCTGTTACAAAAATATCCAAAGATTAATTAATAATCCTGAAATGAACTTTGGAATTGTAATCTAACGATAAAAATTCGTCTAATCTTAATAAACAGAAACATTTATTCGTGATTTAACTGGTGATACATTCAAAATGTCAGAGTTCTTTGTCACAGAATAGCGAGATATGGTTTTTATTTGTGGGTTTTGTAACGGCAGCGCGAAAGTTGCAGCTGAGTATGCTAGCCGGTGGCCTAACAGGAAACCATGTAAGCAGCGTATTAAAGACTAGGGGAAACCGGTTCTGTGAGAAGAAACTACCGAGGAAACTACTTTCATTTAAGAAAACAAGAAAGAAACCCCGCGATATTATTATCGTTGGAAAGCTGGTGAAATGTAGATATTTTTTCTGTAACCGGACCGTACGCTAGCCTTAAAGAAATTTATAAGAAAATACTATTGAAAAGTGGTTTTTAACAGTCGAAGCCCTTTGAGTTGAGTTTAATGTCTCTGAAAAACCTTATAATTAATTCAATTAAAATAAAACTTCTGTTTCTTATAGGAAATTTAATGCTCTTTCCAAAGATGTAATTGAATATGATTTATGTGAAAAACCTTTTGAGATATAATCAATTTTATGAGAAAAAGTAGGACAATTGAAAATTTTACAAAATGAAGAATAACTTTTGAAGGCGACGAATCGGACCATGGTTTATTAGAAATTTTTTGTTCCAAATAAAGTGAATAACCATGTCCCAAAGTATTTGCCAGAGGTTGCTGTTACACCCTGTATAACTAATTTACAGGTAAATTAATTGTATATATGTGTAAAATAATAATAACTCTATTTAGATGTGTCCAATTTCATTAAATATTATTAGATAAACCTAATTTCTTTCAATAAATTTAAAATTAATTTAAAAAGAAAAAGCTTACATTTTCTTGAACATTTAAATCTACTTTAACTTCTTCCGAAGTTATAGCAGATGGCAAATATACAAGGAAAATTAAAGTTTTACTAATTACACGGCACTTTTACATCATATTTATTACGTAAGCAAAATTATTATTTGTCAATCCATTTTATACGTAATTCTCACAAATAGCTTAGAAAAACATTGAGCGGAATTTGTGGCGTTGAATTTCAAACGTTTTATAGGGTGGTACATTATTGTCGGCGCTTGCTTCTGGGCTTGAATGTGATCATTTTAAAATCTGCCTAGGTAGATACTTGTCCCATACCATCTCTGTATTTATATTAGAATAAATGACTAAACTTTGAAGATTAACCAAAAAAAATTAACACTTACATGTAAAATTGTATTAACAGCAGTCGTATTAAAGTCGCATAAATGCTTGACACCAGATTTTTTTTTTTTTTTTATAATAATTTCACAATTTTATTTGTGGAATGTTGTATTATATATTGTTATGTTTTGTTTCTAGAATTGAGATATGCAAATATACAAAGACATATATTAAAATAGTGGCAAATAAGAAAGTCCATATGAAATATTTTTAGTTCGGCGTCTGTATGTGAATATATTTAAAATAATAGGGAACTTCCTTAAAAACGGTCCAAAACACAAATAAAGCCTGTGTTTGGCTCCTTATTGGACTCACATATGTGTTCACTTCCTGTGCAGCTATGTCTGTTTGTAGCTCAGGATACTAGGGGGTGAGAGCAACGCTATCACCAATGGTGCATTGCATCACATTGTATTTAGTAACACACACGCTCATAGTGCCTCCACCGCTCCAACGCTCGCCCAAACACTTCCACACAGCATGTCTGCCCATTTTTTTTATTTCTCATCACACAATTTTTTTTTTTTTTTCAGCAGAAAAACGGTTTTCATTAATTTCGTATTGTTTAAACTCGTTAGCTATCTTTCACGTAATTTCTTTGGATTATTACATAAGTATTAGTTAGTTATTATATTATAATCATTATTTAATTTATGGCGTTTCTATACCTATGGTCATTGGCACCCGGAACCTTTTCAGGCCATTGTCACTTATGGGCAGTGTTGTCTCGTTACAGACAAATCTGTAGCTGTCATTGCTGAACTTGAATCCAAGATCACCGCAATGCTAGTCCAATGAACTAATAACTTCTCTGATTATTATTAATATTAATAGTTATTATCTTGTTTAAGGTTTACACTAGAGTAGTGTAGTGGAATCGTTTATTAGATGATCTGATCCCACCGTGATACTACAATGTAGAGGAATCGTTTAATGTGATTCCTGAGGTCTGTAGTAGATGTCTTGAAGAGGGCGGAAGTTAGTTTAGATACTGTAGTGAGTACTGAAGTGTAATCGTATATTCATCCCCTCTTCCAATGGGGCGAGTTTATATATTAGTGTTGGCCACACTCACACCAAGACATCTGAGTGTTGGCCACACTCACACCAAGACATCTGTCCTAGTGTGCGACCTTGGTTCGTTTGGTGACCACCGATTTAGGTCAGTGGCCAGTCTTAGCGGTGCTTGCTTTGATGTAGGGGTATTTACCCTTGGTTTGTTTGTTTGCCCACGGCCTTGTCTTGAAGTCAGGCACCTGGCCACCTAGGCCACTAGTTGTAAATTATTCTTTCTTTGTTATTATTGTAAAGGTTTGACATTGCTATGAATTTGCCATGTCATTACAGTAGCCACTAGGCTAAATTTGGCTACATGGTTTTCTCCGCCAGAAAATTTGGTGAAATCAGTACTTGTTCTCAGTTAAATTGATCTAGCCCCCGGGACTTGCTGTACATTGGGCTACCATCTAATATCCCACTGCCACAGGCTGCGATGTTCAGCTAAAGAATTCGCAATTGTAGCTCTCCATATTTCACGGCCCCTTCATACACCACCTAGTCCCTTCCATTTCAGGTGGAATAAATTTTATTTCATTCTCTATATCTTGATTTTTTTTTTTTCTAGCCAATAATTTGTCAAAATTATTTCATAAATTTCGGCCCCGAAGTAATAGTTTGAGGCATTCGCACAGCTATATAATATTTTAGATAAACTGTGTTTAATATCACAGGTTCTGTATGCAAAATCAGGGCTCATATTTGAGAATGTCTGCGTTATCATATTGTTTATCGAGATAATCTAAAAATAGGCGATCGCCAATAAATAATCGAACGGAACTGCAAAATGAAAACGGATCTATCTGATAGAGCCTACTTATTAATTTTCTTTTGTGTAACTTTTTGTGTCACTAGACGAGAAGAAATAAAATGACTCTAATGAAATTTTAAAATCATACATTCGTAACGTGTGAAATAAATTTATTGATACTTCCATTGGGATCGAATTCGTACAGCTCGCAGCTATGAAAGCATTAGCACTAATATAAGCGGCATGACTGATCCCAAAGAATTTACGACAAAGTCCGAACATAATAGAACATTAATCCCAAATTCAATTGCATACTACTATTATGGGAGTTAGGTTGTCTTCTTTATCATTGCAATCCAAATTCTTTACCATTATTAACCTTCTATGATGTTCCAAATATTTCTCTATTTCATTCCGCTCTGAATGTTCCCTTAAGTAAACGATTTAAACCTGATCCTATTACTCCTATCACAATCCTTTAATTCATTAGCACCATTTTGCCTCTTCTTAATTACACCATAAATTGTCTGAACATGCACTCCACGCGATTTCATCGACAGAAAAATCTAATATATAATTTATTTAGGGATTCTCCAATAAAGTTAATTGGTATTTTTATTTCTCTTTCAATAACTAATAAATAAAGGAAACAACCATTAGAAAATGAAAAAAAAACGCAATTTTAAATGAAGCTAATCACTAAGATTGGTGAAAAAAATATTCAAGTCAATAAAAGTCTTATAAATGAGTATTATTTTTGCAATCTATTAGATTAAAATTTGTAATAATTATTTCTAGTTTTTTTGGTAATTTGATGACATCATTTTCATAATTTTTCTTTTTAATTAAAACAAAAAAAAATAATAGGGTGAAAAATGAAAAAAATAAAATATAGAAAATCTTTGGCAATGACCCAAAAAGACTTACCCAATTCTATGACATATATGTTTGTGTTGGTTTCTTTTTTTATTTAGATAAAAAAAAACAAAAGTGGCCGAGTTAGGAAAGGCTGACAATGTATCACATCTAGTGGCGGTATGCTGACAGCTAAGTGGGACGGAAATTGTCTCCTGCCCACTTTACGGTCAAGATAGGCGGCGGTAGGCTGATTGCCAAACAAACTTGATTTAAAAATATTAGTTCCATTCTTTTGATTATAAAACATTTATATACATTTTTATTAGATTTAATCCTTAACTGAATTACCAAAAGGATATATATATAAAGGATTAGATTGGATTCTTTTTTCATCGCTATTTTAATGTTTAGTATTTGCCATAATTTGTAATAGAATAGCTTTAGTAATTTAGTTATATATGTTTTTTAATTTCCCATTATTTTATTCTATTTTCGATGTTATTTAAATATAAGAAGTTTAACAAAATAAAAGCACTGGTGTGAAAAATTCACACAACTCTTTCTCTTACTGGGAAATGGCAAATTTTCTTCATACTTACAAAATTCTTATTAGTATTTAAAAGCGTCGGCATTTTTATGAAGAAAATATTCCTAGTAAAAGGAAGTATTGTAATCGTGTCAAATTTTCGATATCGAATTTTCACCGGAAATATTCGTTTTGAGGTCCCCTGAGTCAAAAAAAGTGGTTTTTAGCAAATGGCCTGTGTGTGTATGTCTGTGTATGTATGTAGGTGAACAGCATAGCACAAAAAAAAAAAAATCGTAGAAAGTTCAAACTTGATATTCACATTGGGTCATCTGTCAAAATTCCTCAACCGGAAGTACCACTTTACTAGTTGGTTTCTTACTTTTTTGCGATTTTCTCAAAAATCGCTCCAAATATTTTCTTCAAACTTGGTATAGCAACTACACATACTAACAGCTACAACTTTTATTTGAAACATTTCACCGGAAAAATTTATTTAAGGGTACTTCTAAGGGAGGGGTGGGGTAAGGTTTTCATCTAAAGTGCTATTTCAGTTTATTAGACAATTCTGTCATTTAAATCATATTAATTAGAATTGAATATGTTGTTGAAATTCCGAGTTTGGAAAAAAGTTGGATAACCAGGAAGTGCGTTTACTTTACCAGTTTACTAAATGATTTTTTTTTTCACTTTTTCGCGATTTTCTCAAAAATGTCACCAACGATTTTCTTGAAACTTTATATATAAACTAAACATGCAAAGATCTACAACATTTCTCTGGGAAAAATTCATTTAAGGGCCCTTTTGGGGGAGGGGTGAGGTTACAGCTTCCTCTAAAGTGCTATCATAGTTGATTTTACAATTCTTTCATTCAAACAAAATTAATTAGAAATAAATAGATTGCTAAAATTCCGAGTTTCAAGAAAATTAGTAAACCGGAAGTGCGCTTTTACTGAACAGTTTTTTCAGTTTTCGACGAATGTCGTTAAATTTGGTACACAAAGTCAATTTGTCAATTATAATTTTGAGAACTGGAGTAAGAGAATGTGTGAGTGTTTCACACCAGATTTTTTTTAATTAATATTATTTAGTTTACAAAATTTATATAGCCCATTGAACAGCACAGAAGAAAACTTAACTCTATTCCCCCCCCCCAAGATTCTCGTTAAATGAATTTTCCCAGAGAAATGTTTCTAATTAAAAGTTGTACATAATTGTATGTGTAGTTGATATATAACAAGTTTCAAGAAAAACATTGGAGTTGTTTTAGAAAAAAATAGCAGAAAACTGAAAACTACTTTCAGTAAAGCGCACTTCCGGTCATCCGTTTTTTTTTTTTCTTCAAACTAGAGATTTCGAGAACATATTTAATTTTGATTAATATTCTTTTAGATGATAGAATCGTGTAATAAACTGAAATAGCACTTCAGAGGAAACCATAAGTACGCCCCTCCCCTAAAAACGCCCTTAAATAAATTTTCCAGATGAAATGTTACAAATAAAAGTTTAGCTCTTGGTATCTGATGGGTAGTTGATATTATAATCGTTAAAAAAAAATCGTTGAAGCCGTTTTTAGAAAAAAAACTGAAAAAAAAAAACATTTACTAAAGTGGCACTTCCTGTTGATGAATTTTGCCCGAAATCTTCGTGTCTTAGTCGTAGTACCCAAGTTCGAAATCATGCGGTCGTAGTACCTAAACGTACTACTAAGTATGATCTTCCTGCAACTTTTCGTGTTTGAGATATTCTTTTCACACATATCCACACTCATACACAGATACCCAAACAAACAAACAAAAACACACACACACACACACACACACACACCACAGACACAGTGCTCTCGTTCTATAAAAAAATGAAGAAACTCTAGCTGAAATGAAATTAAAGCTTGATGGTCCTACTCAAACAATCAGGCTGAACAATTAGCTTATAGTTAAGGCTTTAGCCCGGGTAGATCAAAATTTAGGCTCAGGTCAAAATATTAGAATTTCTACGGACAGTCGAGTTTCCCTAGATTCTATAAGAAACGTCAGCAAACGCCTTCCTCTAATAGAAAAAAATTAGGCGCAGCTTATCTAGACTTCAAGATCGTTGCCTCATCTTATTTTCATGGGTGAAGGCTGATGAAAGAACGGCTGGAAATGAATTAGCAGATCAATTGGCAAAGGTGGCCTCTAGGCATTGCGACCTCATCAGCAGTTATTGTAGATGTCCATTGTCAGCCGTAAGAGAATGGATAAGTAAGCGTAACCTTGAAGAAATGGGAACAGCACTTGCATAGCTTATTGACTGGCCAACTAACTAGGGAGTTCTTTCATTCTGTTTTAAGCCGTCTTCACATGGACCATGTAAGTACTGACTTCAGACTCACCCAGCTTCTTTCCGGGCACGGAAAAATGGCAGCCTATTAACATCGACTAGACATTGTTCCAAGCCCTGCTTGTTCCTGCGATCGGATCTCGCCGCAGACGATGGATCATTAGTTGTTTGAATGCACAAGCATCCTTCCTGCCAGGTATTTTTCGGTACCTGCCCCGGTAAGACAGGATGCTTAACATCCCCTAGTCACTCAAAGATGCGCTGGCCTCCTACAAAATCTATTTTACTGCATCCTCAAATCTTTTCTGAATTTGTAAAATCGAAAAATCTTCAATTTTCTAGAAAATTAGACTTTACATTCATGCTCAACAATACTACCGTACAAATAGACATTTAACGATCCTGATTCTGTCACTTCCTTCCATGGGAAACTAATACATTCAATATACTCATCAGATACAGGAATTCATGTAGTACTCAGATGAGTGGAGCATGATGTTTACAAAGAAAAAAAACAAACACCGACTTACTATGGACATTTTCTAAAAACTACTTTTTTGGACTCAGGGGACTCAAAAGCTGTATTTCCGGTGGAAACTCAATTTCGAAAATTTGGCTCGATCGCATAATTAATAAGAAAATACTAATACATCATCATAACATTATGAGGATACGGCAATACCTACCCTCAATACAGCAATATAAACCCGCAATACATCTCTATGTTGCAAATATAGTATACGAAGAGTGAAAGTGATGGGCGACCCCACCCATCGTTCTGTGAGCTTTGTGGAACAGTAGTTAGTTGTGTTTGAATCGTGGTTGTTTGTGCTCAGATTGGTGATTATTAACTTTTGGACTTGAGTAATCACTAATTTGTTGCTGTTAATAATTGGTTGGTGTTTGTTGTATATTTTCTAACTATATTAAACAAACTTAGAATTTATTTTCTATATAACAATAAACAGTTTGTGTCAGTTATTAAATTTTCAATTTCCCACAAACATAATATTTATTTATTTATTCGAAGGTAATAAATACTGTATAAGTAATCATAAAAATTGTTAGAGATTAGATTAGATTCTAACGGGAGGATTGGCTCTTCAGCCTGCGCCACCGCGACACCCTATGGATCAATTGTGGCACCCTCCTAGTTGGAGGCCCTTCCCCTGGCCTGGAGTTTTGACCCACCTTTCCCTTGATCGGTCCTACATCCATGGCTGCATACCTGAGGCATCTTGGGACGCCACAGAAAGGCTCCGGCCCGATAAGTGCTCTGATTGAACCCTCCCGGGCCAGACGCCTCATTGCCTATATAGCCCGAGTGCCCAGGTACCCAAACCAGGTAGACCTTATTGTGGCTACCAATTTCCCAGTTAAAATTAGGTGTTACAGTTATATTTCAGAGATTTTTTCCGCTATGGCCAAGACCGGTTTCAGACGCTCGCCCATCATCAGGATCTCATGATAATCAGTGTGATATCACATCAGACTTGCACAGAGCAAAAGCGGTTTACACACTCAGATGAGCAATATAATAGTAATGTGTCTATGTACTTAATATTTTATTAATTCAAAATTTTATATTAATACATAAAACCAATCAAACTTTTCTGTATTTTGTAAGTTAATTGTTGGTGAATTGGCTATTAAACACGAATTTTCGTATTAATTTTGTTACTCCACAATAATATTACTAACAAACTTGCAACTGACATTTTTAATATATAAAAGAAACTATATATATACATATATAGTAATTACATAGATATATAGGGTGACCAGAGTTATATGCTCCACCCACTTTTTTTTTAAACGGCGGGAAATTTCGAAAAAATAGAAAACACGTATTTAATCATTTTTAGTCTAGTTTATTTTCAGTGATTGATCCATTTTTTTATACCCCAATATCCCGAGATACAGCATCCAACTTTTTTTTTTCAAATGGAACATTATATTTTTTTTTGCATATTTTTATAGTAATTGAGCCTCTAAAAAAAAAAAAATTTTAAAATCGGTTTTTCAAAAGTTATGGTAATTTAAAATATGAAAAACAAATTTCAGTTTAATGTCAAAATTACCTTATTTTTTCTTTAAAGAAGCTCTTCAAACTGGACACTATCAACGGATAGGCAAGCCAAAGCTCTGGACTCCCACGCTCTGTTTGTAGCAGCACTTAGGTGGCAAAGTCAACATCTAGGCAGGCTAGAGTTATTCGAAGATTCCAGATCTTCGACTGAAGGCACGGGATTAAGGTTACTGTACACTTTATTTTTTAGCGTGGGAGTCCAGAGCTTTGGCTTGCCTATCCGTTGATAGTGTCCAGTTTGAAGAGCTTCTTTAAAGAAAAAATAAGGTAATTTTGACATTAAACTGAAATTTGTTTTTCATATTTTAAATTACCATAACTTTTGAAAAACCTAACCGATTTAAAATTTTTTTTTTTTTTTAGAGGCTCAATTACTATAAAAATATGCAAAAAAAAATATAATGTTCCATTTGAAAAAAAAAAGTTGGATGCTGTATCTCGGGATATTGGGGTATAAAAAAATGGATCAATCACTGAAAATAAACTAGACTAAAAATGATTAAATACGTGTTTTCTATTTTTTCGAAATTTCCCGCCGTTTAAAAAAAAAGTGGGTGGAGCATATAACTCTGGTCACCCTGTATATATATATATATATATATGATCAGCTGGTTCGCCATTATACGGGACTGTTTATGCAATTTTGTCTGTAAACTTTTACCTTATTATGGGAAATAATGTAAACTGTTTTTGTTGTTACTGTGAATTTTAAAAGTGCTTTTTATAGTTTTGTTAATGGACATTGAAAATGTACTGAAAAGGACAATATTGTAAATATTCTATTTTTGGACTTTAAATTTTCTAGGTTAGATAAGTTTTGCTTTAATTTATTACTACTAACTTTAACAGGGCACCTAGTTACAAAAGTTGCCACATGGCTCACAAGGAGCAACAGACCGATTCAACAGGCATTGTAACATATGATTCAAGCAGGGACAATAAATTAAATGAAAATAAAGGTATGTCCACACTGGTGTAACTTTTCTTTCATCAGAGGCATGCGTCGTAGCGCACGGTGTGATGAATGAAAGGCATGCGTTATTGCATGCTTCATTGAAGTTGAATAGGCAATTCTTTTCATGACGCAACCAATAGCGCACGTGAATCCAACTACTTGGATTTTCGTTCAACATTCTGTGCGTCTTGTTGATCTCGCCATGTGTTGTGTGATATTGTTATAGGTTATATATTATATTATTAATTTTATATATTATTTAATTATTATTATTATTATTTATATAATTTATAAATTATATAATTTTATTTATATTATTTTTTTTTTAATATTTATAATAATTATTATTTTAATAATAATTCTATTATTAACTGATATTAAAGCTATTATTATTAATTAATAATATCTCCGCCATGACTTCTGGTAGCATTGCAGATATGCTTTGCTTCGATACTTTACATAAATATGCCAAAGACGTTAGTGAATCGCAGGTAGCGAGAAAGCTCAACGTAATCAGTAGCCGCATTTCAATTGGAATAGCATCTCGAAAACGAGTGTTCTTCTTTGAAAATTGGCTCTTTCATTCTTAACAAGTTGTAAAAGTTGTCCTTCGACATACGTGTAAAATTCCGAAATACGCCTAAGTCAAGCTGAAGTTCTGTGACTAGTCCAATATTTCGTTTTCTGTAAAGCTGCTTTGTCCACAGGGCTCGCTACTTTTTTTTCTTTTTCGTGCACTTTTCAAAAACAGAAAACCTGCACAAATAGTTAATGCCGCTTTTGATTCCATCGATAAAATGCACACTGAACAGATGATTAAGTGTGGACAACGAATTGAATGCCTCAAGAGGCATGCGCGACGCATGTTGAAATGGATAGAGGAAGCGCAAGTTGAAAGGGAAGAGAAAGAGGAAAGCGCACAAGTGTGGACATACCCTAATGTGTTTTTTAATAATAATAATAATAATAATAGCAATGCATTAAATAATTACACCACAAATAAAACTGCAAAACGGCGAAGTAGAGCGGGTAATTCAGAATTACTTACTAAAAAAAATAAAGTTAAACTTTCAAAGAAGTGCAAAAACTCTACTCCAAAAAGTAGTAATCTGATGCGCACACAGTCTCTACAATCCTTAAGTGGATCCGCTAGAGACATTAAATCTTTGTTATCAAGGGCATCTCCTTCGACATGTTCGAGTAATACATCGCAAATTTTTGCACCCCAAGTCATTTTGCGCCGTTAAGCCTTAACGATGAGCGAGAAACGCCTCAAGAGTACCTATTACCTAGCAAGTCACCAAATCCTCCTCCAATTTTTATTTCAAATGTTAGTGACTACCTACAGTTTTGTAGATCATTAACGGAACTACTTGGAGCCTCGACCTTTCACTGCAAATCACGAGTAAATAACGTAATGCGTCTACTAAAACTGTGGATGGCTACAGAACAGCAATAAAATATCTGCAAGAAAATCAAGCTCAATACCACACTTATCAGATGAAACAAGATAAGGCTTTCAGGGTGGTACTGAGAAATCTACACCACACCATACCCGCGGAGGCCATACAAGAAGATCTGGAAAAAAATGGCCACAAGGTCAGAAAGGTGACAAATGTGAAACATCCAGCTACAAAGGTGCCACTACCTCTATTCTTTGTCGACCTTGAACCTCAAGAGAACAACAAAGATATTTTTAATATTAAAGCGGTAGTGTACACAAGGGTCAAGGTAGAAGAACCATACAAAACAGCAGAGCTTATCCATAGCCATTGTAAAACATACTGCAACCATAGGCCAACGTGTGTAAAGTGTGCTGGATATCATTTATCCACTGAATGCACAAAGCCTAGAGACATCCCTGCAACTTGTGCACTTTGTCAGGAAGGCCATCCCGCTACTTATAAGGGCTGTGAAATTCATAAAGAGTTACAGCGCCTTCGGAGGAAAACAGGCACACCAAATGGCCGCAGTTCTCAACCACGTCCAAGGAATGAAGAAATGCCTCTGCCCAAACCGACAGACTTTCCTCCACTACCAAAAAGGAGAATCCACAGCAGCAACCACCATCTCAGCCACCTACCAGTTTTTGACATCGTTCCGCTGGGGTCTCGGGGTCACCAACCAACTCCACACCTATCTCTACTGACATGACTACAATGTTGACTTCCTTCATCTCTGAATTCAAATCACTCATCAATCCACTCATCAGTCTTCTTACAACACTTGTAACAGATCTCATTCCTAGACTTACAAAATGAACTCACCCTCTTCACTTAACACTCTTCCTCATTCACTGGCAGTCCTTCTCTGGAACGCAAACGGGCTGAATACCCACAGAGACGAACTAGATATTTTCTTGCATGAGAAACGAATTGACGTTGCGCTAATAACAGAAACACACTTCACTGGACGATCGATCGTACTGTAACATAACCGACTACACCACTTACAGAGCAGACCACCCGGACGACACAGCCCATGGTGGCGCTGCCATTCTCATCCGCTCCTCATTAATTCTTCATCATTACTTAATAGAACAGTCCGATTCTCTTCAGTCCATAGCAGTGACCCTGTCTTGCCATCCATTCTCATTGAACGTGGCTGCAGTGTACTGCCCTCCCAATAAAGACATCTCTTCTCAAGAATTCAGTGCATTCTTTCACAAACTGGGGCCCAGATTTGTGGCAGGAGGGGACTACAACGCCAAGCATCCGCAGTGGGGTTGTCGCACAGCTAACCCTAGAGGACGGAGACTACTCAACGTTCTTACTGACTCTAATTACCAAGTGCTATCTCCTGACCAACCAACTTACTGGTCGACAGCCCTCTCTAAATTGTTTGACATTCTAGATTTTTTCGTTACTTCCCGGACTTTTACGAATCATACGGATGTGTATACACTTACAGATCTCTCTTCAGACCACAGTCCTGTACTTTTAGTTCTTACTGCCGCACCTAAGGTACTTCCCACCCGACCGACTCTAATTACTGGACCAATTGACTGGGACCTTTTTCAGACTATACTAGAAAGTAAACTCAACTTGTCCCTTTCCTTAAAAACAGCCGACGAATTAGACAAAGCAGTACATACTTTGACTAAATCAATACAGACTTCTATCTGGGAATCAACTACTCACTTAAACCGAAAGACGTACCCCAGATAGTACAACCTAGCTGTTCAAATACGACTTCTGATCAGGGAAAAAATGAGAGCTCGAGCGACCTGGCAACGGACACATTACCCTAGTGACAAAACAACTTATACCAGACTTACAAGACAATTGAAACGGAGTTTACAAACACTGAGTACTCAGAAATATGATGACTATATATTAAAACTAACCACAGATCGAAAATCTCTATGGACAGCTACACGCCGACTGC
This sequence comes from Triatoma infestans, assembly GCA_011037195.1. NCBI lineage: Eukaryota > Metazoa > Arthropoda > Insecta > Hemiptera > Reduviidae > Triatoma > Triatoma infestans. The sequence continues at coordinate 355,777 of JAAEAF010000214.1, forward strand.
TAGCACATAAATACATATCTTTACCTCTTAGACGAGATGACGGTACGTGGGCGAGATCAGACGAGGTGCAGCCACTCTTTTTGCTCAACACTTGACCAACGTCTTTACACCTCACCCAGATATGACAAATGATTTACAACCGTCAGAAATAAAAACCGAACTAGATGTACCTCTTCCTGTCTCACTACCGCCTAAAGCATTTACTCCCTCAGACATTAAGTACGTCATCAAATCTCCACCTTCTAGAAAATCTCCCGGCTATGACCTCATAACTTCTGGAATTCTTCATTATCCTCCTAGAAAAGCTCTTATCTACCTAACCTATATATACAACTCTATCCTTCGTACTACATACTTTCTAATATTGTGGAAGTACTCCGTGGTATGGATGATCCCGAAACCTGGGAAACCCGCACATCTTCTTTCCTCCTATAGACCTATCAGCTTACTTCCGACATTAGGGAAAGTTCTTGAGAAACTCCTTCTAAAGCGCATTAGCCCCATACTGTTGTGCCTAACCACCACTTTGGCTTCAGAAGGAAACATAGCACAATTCAACAATGCCACAGGGTAGCAGACGAGATCGCTTCAGCCCTGGAGAGAAAAGAGTATTGCACGGGGGGCATTTTTAGATGTTACCCAGGCTTTTGATCGCGTGTGGCATCCTGGATTACTGTGCAAACTGAAAAAATGTCATCCCTCTACCTATTTTCTCATCCTCCGCTCCTATCTATCAGAAAGGTTCTTTCAGGTCAGTCGTGGCACAGCACTCGCTTCCTTTTCATCAGTGGGGGCAGGGGTGCCGCAGGGAAGTATACTTGGTCCCGTCCTTTACATCAGACATACCTACAAATCCATGCACACTACTTTGTGCATATGCAGACGACACAGCTATACTCGCAACAATTGCAGACATCACATCAGCTTCACAAAATTTACAGACACATTTAAATACAATAAAAACATGGGCAAAAAAGTGGCGAATTAAAATGAACCCACAAAAATGCCAACATGCCACATTTAATCTCCGGCGGGGTTCCTGTCCTCCAGTCTTCTTCAATCACAATCCTCTCCCTGTAACAGATCTGGTGCGGCACCTTGAGCTCTTCATTGACAAAAGACTCACGTGGAACCCGCACACAAGACTTAAAAGACAAGCACTGAATAAAAGGGCCAAACTTCTTAACAGACTTATCGGAAGACGATCCAAATTACCTACAGAACACAAAAGACTGATATATATTTCTGTAATCAAACCAATTTGGACTTACGGACTTGAATTGTGGGGTTCAGCTAAACCTACAAACTTACGTACCATTCAGACATTCCAATCTAAGCTACTTCGACAGATAGTTGATGCTCCTTTCTACGTGTCAAACCTTACGCTCCATAATGACCTCAACATCCCTTTCGTACAACAACTTGCCAAGACAAAATATCATTACTATTCTCTCCTTTTGCTCTAATCCTTTTGTACAATCTTTAGCCTCCACTATCATCCCTTGACAATCCACCTCGCCGTTTGAATCGCCAGTGGCCCCGAGATTTCCTTCGGGACTGATCAGTGCTCTGGTATCCCGTAGAGAGGGCTACCGCTGGGTAGTTTCTCTCCTCCTACCTTCTCACAGCCTACAGTCTCATTATTCATCTTATTTACTCATATGTAATACAGATTGTAAATTTCTAAATAAACAAAAAGTATATATATATAATTATATATACATGTATTACATGCATATATATATATATATATGTAGTATACATGTATACATATATAGTAATTTAAACCCGCAATACATCTCTATGTTGCAAATATAGTATACGAAGAGTGAAAGTGATGGGCACCCCCCACCCATCGTACCTTTGTGCAAGAGCAGTTGTGTTTAAATCGTGTTGTTTGCGCTCAGATTGGTAATTATTAACTTTTAGACTTGAGTAATCGCTAATTACATATATATATACACAATAGTATATGCATCATTTATTAAACAACGGTAACCATTTATTATTTTAAATATATGTACTGAAATATGAAGAATTGTACAAGTATAGAGACGACAGTTTGTTTGTTCATAAACTTCTTTTATCAGTTTAGTTATAATTATTATGATTATTATTATACATTTATAATTACAAAGATATATATTATAATACTGTTTGTTCTACATATAAAGACAAACACACCATACTTTCATATAAACTTACTATTAATAATATAAACATACATTAATACATTTGCACGTTCTCATCATACCTGTGCAAACATACACACACACACATATATATATATATATATATATATATACGCACAAACACTCACGCAATATATAGATTTTTCATTTTCATTTCAAACACACGATATATAGATTTAAATATATACAATATATATTATCAATTTTAAATTATTACACTTAGAATAATTTATATAGGTAACTATAGGAGTAATAACTAATATAGTTATTTATTATATATTATATATTATATTATTATTTATTATATATTTATGTAAACAATTTGAAAAACATATTATTGATTCATTCTAACTCTTAACTGTTTTGATTGATTTAAATGAAATTATATTATGGTTACTATTAATGTCCTAATAGATTAGTACAGAATCTTTTTGTTTCGCTCACTAAATATTATCTGTAGCTAACTCTGGTTTTACGAAAAACATTTTATACAACTTTTAAAAATACAAAATGCAATAATTTTTACTTTGTCATTTAGTTATTAAAAATTAATTAAATGGAACCCTTCACAGCCATTTTTAAATTATACAAAACATTCCTGATTATGGCTGCTAATGTAGCAAGATAAATACTTTTCAAATTATTTCATGTAAAATATTACTGTAAAAATAACTAACGATTTTTACTTTCTCTTACTCCTAATAAGTAAGAGGAAGTACTCTAACCTGTCAAATTTTCGATATCGAGTTTTCACCGGAAATATCCGTACTGAGATCCCCTGAGTCAAAAAAAGTGGTTTTTAGCAAATGGCCTGCGTGTGTATGTCTGTGTATGTATGTAGGTGAACAGCATAGCTCAAACATGAAAAACCCGAAGAAAGTTGAAACTTGATATTCCGTTTAGGTATCACCATGGAACTGACAGTACGTTATCTGTCAAAATTCCTCAACCGGAAATACCATTTTACTAATTTTTTTTTTCTTATTTATTTTACTTTTTGCGATTTTCTCAAAAATGGCTCCAACGATTTCCTTGAAACTTAGTATATTAACTATACATACAAAGAGCTACAACTTTTATTTGAAACATTTCTCTGGAAAAATTCATTTAAGGGCACTTTGGGATTAGGTTTTCCACCCCCTGAAAGTTCTATTTCAGTTAATTATACAATTCTATCTAATTAATTAGAATTAAAAGTGTTGTTGAAATTCCGAGTTTGAAAAAATTGGATGTTTGGAAGGTGCATTTTTACTGAAAGGTATTTATTAGTTTTCTGGTATTTGCTCGAAAACAGCTTCAACGGTTTTCTTTAAACAAGTAATGTGAACTACACATATAAAGAGTTCTAAACTTTTATATAAAACATTTCTCCTGATGAAGTCATTTAAGCGGGCTTTTGGGGGAGGAGTGGTGTTATGTTTTTCACTAAAGTGCTATCATAGTTGATTATACAATTCTATCATCCAAACAAAATGAATTAAAAATAAATAGATAGCCTAAAATTCCGAGTTTCAAGAAAATTAGTAAACCGGAAGTGCTGCTTTTACTGAACATTTTTTTCAGTTTTCGACGAATTCCAATGAATTTTATCAAATTTCATGCATAAACTCTAAAATTTGTCAATTACAATTTTGGAAAATGGAGTAAGAGAAAGTTATGTGAGTGTTTCACATTAGTTTTTTTTTTTGTTTTTTTTTTAATCTCTGAATATTTAGGATTCCAGTCTCATAATATATGAGATTATTATCAGAGAATATCTATTGTACGGAAGCCTCAAGGGAAAAATAAATAAGTTATCAACAAGCGCTACTAAAATGTGTCCACTTTTTGTCAAACAAAACAAAATGTTACATTGATATATATAGAACTTGATATAATAAATTTCCATATCACCGAAACACAAATAAACCATCGCCATCTCGTTTGAATGCTTATCTGTCTTTTCGGGAAAAGGGCGACTGAAAAAAAAGTTAATAAAGGCAAAAGAAAAATAAATAATTTACAATGTTAAAAAATTCTTCTTTGCCCATAAGAATATAAGCATGTACTTGACGGATTCTTCCCCAAAAAAATGAACTTTATCCACTTTAAAGTTATCACATAATATTATTTAATGTAAATAATATTTATTTTTTGTAGTTGTTAATGAAATAAGCAAAACAAAAGGTTGGAGGAGACCAAAAGGTACATCTTTAAAAAAGTTTATTTTTTTGCTATTTTGAGCACATATTTGATGCCCATCTTCAGGAACTGTCGAGAAGAGATAGACAAGTTAAACAAATAAGAAAAGATACATAAACTTTTTCCAAGTTGAAACATTAACAGTCTAAGGCCTTCCGGTGTGGCATACAATGCTTTAGAAATAATTAATTCTTGTAACGATCAATAAATGACCGTCTGGAATTATGAATATAAATTTATTCCAATTATTATTCAATAACTGAAAATATTCAGTTTCAGTGGTTTAGCAAACACTCAAATGATTAGCGTACTTACGCACTGGTGCAAGAATTTACAATTTGATTTCCATAAAAACTTGAATTTGTTTGTTGACCTTGCAGCATCTAGAGGAAAAATGGGTTACACTAGCGAATTTGGTAACTAAAAGGGAAAGAGAACTGCTGCGTATTGACTAAATGGTATCCACGAACAAAGATCGCTGTCTCGCAGGGTTTTCCCCGTTTATGCGCTGGAATGCCAAAGGATTGCTAATGATGAGATGATGATGATTTATTATTATTATCATTATTATTAACATTATTATTATTATTATTATTATTATTATTATTATTATTATTATTATTATTATTGAGTTCATATCTAAACATTTTTGTATATATTTGTAATAGAATTTCAAAGAGCAGAGAGAGAAAGACAAAATTGAGAATGTCACACGCCACTTAGGCCAGACTAGAGCGGGAGACATGGTACATATACTGCTGAGCTAGCCCTACAGGGGGGAGTATTTCAACAGTTCATACAACAGTTACAACGCATCAGCAACCTTTCTCTTCACTCACTCTAAATCTCACGCTACCAGTTTCCATATACGTGTAAAGTCCTGGCAGTTTGTATTACTTCTTAATTATACAGTGTTAAGCATTATTTCCAGTTTATTTCTTTTTATAAATCCAATTCTCTCCTTCTTATACCCCTTATACATTCATGCAATAACATGATTACTTCAAAGATTCACATTATTACGAATACAAATTCAAATATCAATAATTGAATAATAATATCAATTTATATTTATAATGGAGTTGTTGAGGAGAGAAATTGGGTTTGATTGAATAAACGAGATATGAAGACACTGTTATAATGTACCTATAAGTTTACACAAACTGCACTGGACTATGTAATGATTTTGATAGAATAAAAGATGGTAGTAGAGATATGACACGATGCGGTGTATGGTTGAATCTGATAGATATCCTAGATAGATTTTCACTGGCTTATATGCACACGTTCTACCAATCTAGTCTGCTTAAGTCAGAGAGTACCAGAGAGGGTCTGTTTTCTCTCGGATCTGTCTTCTCTCTCTTGCTATTACATATTGAATATTTTGAGGTTATCAGTACTCAGAACTCTAAAACCATTTACACACTGAAATTTGAAATATTTGCAATTTTCCAATGTGATTATAGTTGTTGCAAATAACTAATAATCAAGCAAGATTAGCTCAATGGTCGCACACTGGATGGCAATGGCCACTTGAAGATCCTGTGTACGAATCCAACAGTGGTGTACTTAGATTTTTTCGCCGAGGAAGCCTCCACTATAACTTACTGTCTGATGAAGGACAGTGCTAACAGTAACGAAAGTAACCTGCCCAGAGGCCGGCACAGTGTACTGAAGAGGGCTATAAACTTTAGCTAAATGGGTCCAGAAGGGCTTTAGATAGCGAATGGCCTTGGCCTTCCCCCAGGTAATAATAATAAATTGATTTAAAGATGTTTGAAAGTAACTGAATTTTTGATATCTGTAATTTTCCATTTTTAATTCAATTAAGTTTTTAATTTGTTGTAAAATCTACGATATCGAATATCGTCAGGCGATATCACCAAATTGTACTTATTATATAGTAACTAATTTGTATTATGTATGTGTTGTGAAAGTTAACTAATTCTAGCTGTGGTACAGATTATGAAGTGACAATGCAGCTTGGATGTATAATATTGCTTAATGTAAAGTACTGTTTCATTTGAACTATTTGGAGCTTTAACTCGTTAACGTTAGTTTTTGCTACACCAAAGAGGTTATTTTATAAAAGCACTAACGCACCCAAACCCTCCCCTATGGCGTAGCAGCCCATGAAGGGCCAAGGCTTGCCAGACGGCGCTTTGAATTGGGGTGCGTTTGGTAAGCACGCCGCAGTTCCCACGCCTTTAGTTCCGACCTTCGTTACCTAGGGCGCTAGTAACTGTAGCTTCCCACTTTTTATCACTATGCTGGGTCAACACCGTGTTTGTCCTCCTGGGAATCGAACCTTGAATTCTCGCACGAAAGGCGAGAGTGCTAGCCACTAGGCCAACGCGTGAGGCAACGCACCTTAAAGTCAATCAATATTCTAAAGCTTCAATTATATTAAATATTTTTTAATTTCTAAAATTTTTTTTTTTATATGAAACAGACTTGGCTATATGAATAGTAATTTTATTCATTACTACATTATAACACATATCACATTAAATTACAAATTAGTGAATATAACTGCTGAATTGTATAAACAAGTTGGACCAATGTAGGAGTAAATACAGTATAGAGCAGTAACTACATTTATTGCCTACAATACCCAAGTTAAAATGGTGTTACATTTGAAATGAGATGGGAAATAGCACATTTATATTGAATTTCACATTATTCCATGGAATGAATATCTGCCTTTCGTTTTTAAGTAAAATGTTTTCTATTTTTTATTCACCTGACGCTTTAAATTTTTTGCCACTTTGAAACAAAACACTATAATGACAATTACTGTCATCGTCTTGTAAAATAAACGTACGAAATGGATGAGAATGTACGGTTTGAAAAAAGGGACGCATTGCTTATACAAGTTTTACTAATATATGTTTACACGATTTACATATTAAGAAATATTCTAATGTCTAAGTAGAGATTGTGAGAGCGACTATACATATCGTTGGCCGAAGGTAACTTCTTGATACTGTAGACTGCTGAGCTCATTAGAAACTGTGTAACGACTTTTTTATGAAGGCTGCTTTCTATGAAGACCTTTTATAGACTGATTCTCATTAAAGACTGATTCATACTCAAAGCATTGAGAGGAACTTAGATTAGATACTATGGGGGAATTGGCTCTTCAGCCTGCGCCATCGCGACTCCCGTGGGTCTATTGTGGCTCCCCCTAAGTTGGAGAACCTACCCCAGTCCTGTCCTTTGTCGAACTATGGAGAGTAGGGAGGCTCCCCAGGTGGTCGATTTAGAGCACCTACCATCAGAGGACCCTCTCAAGCCCTGACTGCCTTAACAGACTTAATAGACCCGAGAGGGACTCCTGGCTGAGGCTTGCAGGCAACAGCTTTTCTTCTCCAAAGAGGCGATACCTTAGCCATACTAGCCCCTCGCACTGACATAGCACGTGCAGTGCTGTTTCCTCTTTTTCCTGACAAAACCTACGCAGGCTATCCGTTGCCAGGCCCATGCGATGCATGTGCTTATTAAGTCTACAATGGCCAGTGAGAACGCCAACTGCTATCCTTATGTCCACCCGGCCTAGTTGAAGTAATTCTGCAGATAGCGTGGGCGAGTGGCTATCAATAAACGTTTTCGCCTGCCTCTGGCCTGGGGTTTTAGCCCACCATTCCCTTGATCGTTCGTGCATCCATGTCCTGATGGATGCACTCCTGAGGCATCTTGAGACAGAACGGTTCCGGCCCTATAAGAGTTCCGATTGAACCCTTCGGGGCCAAACAATCTGCCGCCTCATTACAATGGAGTCATAACCTGTTGGTGGACCTTCCTAAACATTATTTACTTACTGATCTCCAACGCTGAAAGAATCACATGGCCAGCGCCGTGTCAGACGAAACAAATGGGTTTGTAAACAAGAAGGCTGATGGATTAGTGGATCAGGATGACCTGAAAGCAAAGAGTGAAATTTTTTATAGCGAGATATTATTAGGTCTCCTTGATGAATGGTATGTTGAGGTCGTTATGAATGATTCTGATTGAGACATAGTATGAAGCGTTGGAGCGAAGACATAGTCTGTATAGATTGGAGACAATAGATTTAGAATGCTAGGCTGACCCTCTTAATTGATCCACTGTAATTACCTGGGCAAAAAAGTGGCGAATTAAAATGAACCCACAAAAATGCCAACATCTTCCAGCGGGGTTTCTGTTCTCCAGTCTTCTTCAACCACCATCCTCTCCTTGTAACAGATCTGGTGCGGTACCTTGAGCTCTTCATTGACAAAAGACTCACGTGGAACCAGCCCGTAAGACTTAAAAGACTAGCACTGACTAAAAGGGCCAAACTTCTTTACAGACTTATTGGAATACGATCCAAATTACCTACAGAACTTAAAAGACTGATATATATTTCTATAATCAAACCAATTTGGAATTACGGACTTGAGTTGTGGGGTTCAGCTAAACCTACAAACTTACGTACCATTCAGACATTCCAATCTAAGCTTATTTTATAGATAGTTGATGCTCCTTTCTACGTCTGAAACATTCCTTTCGTACAACAACTTGCCAAGACAAAATATCATAAACTCCATACTACTAATCTCCTTTACTCTAATCCCTTTGTACAATCTGTAGCCTTCAATACCATCCCTGACAATCCACCTCGCCGTTTGAATTGCCAATGTTGCCGAGATTTCTTTCGGGAATGATCAGTGCTACTGGTATCCCGTAGAGATTGCTTCCGCTGGGTAGTTTCTCTCCTCCTACCTTCTCACAGCCTACAGTTTCATTATCAACATCCTATTTACTCACTGTGTGCATGTAATACAGATTGTAAATTCCTAATAGAACAAAAAAAAAAAACTGTAATTACCAAAATTGCTTATCCTTCGATTATCAGATCTTATGCTTACACAAACACACACACATGAACAAAATAACCGTACATAAATTTTTTGTGTATGTGCATAATTAAAGGTACTAAAACATAGCACGAAAATTATGTTTTAAATATTTAACATAATTATAATAAAATCTTATACAACAGTAAGGACAAGTAAATAAGTAAGAAAATTATCAATATAAAGTCGATCATTAATAACAATTTTTTTTCAATCATTAGCTAATTCATATTTTTTTTTTTTTTTAATTTATTCTACAGATTAAAACGCCCATATCACATGGAAAGATTTAAGCGAAACAAGCATAACAAATAAAGTCACATTTTGCGGAATTCATACTGAATAGGTAATTGTTAAATTTAATTCTATAATCAGATTATTTTGGGCCGCTTTGTAATTCTCTGTACAAAACCTCTAAATAACTGAACAAACAATTTCTTTATCTGTTCAACTCCATATTCTATGAAAAACAGAGTGAGACAGATGTATAATATTAATTAATGTTATTGCTTGCTCAGTTTATGTTTACTTTGAATAAGTTTAGATATATCTCTCTAGATGAAAGGCAAATCCCAGGCCTGGATAACTGTAGATTCTATATAATATACAGACTTACGTAAACAGGAATATCACCAAAGTAATACATTAGTATCACTCACACTTTTCAACACTTACTGTTGATAAATGTAATTAATGACGCAATTAGTACTTAATCAAATTGTGTACTTAGTTTTTGGATAAATTTACACCGAAAAATATGTTTCAATGTCTTCTAATTGTGGACAAAATTGTTTTTTAGCAATTGGTCGCTCTCGCACTCTGTTTCACTCTGTGTGTGTGTGTGATGTGTGTGTGTGTGTGTGTGTGTGTGTGTGTAATAACGCAACATTACTGAATAATTTTTTCAGTTATTCGCAATTCTCTCGAAAATAGTTCCAACGATTTTCTTTAAACTACGTATTCTGCACATAATTTATACATTTACTTATGTATAAATTACATACGTATACTGCAAATAATTTTTATCACCATTATTTGAAGCATATTATCACGATAATTATTTAATTTTGGAGGATTGTAGGGGAGCAATAATGTAATGATTTGCTTTAAAATTCCACATTTTTACAATATATTATTGTATCATCTATCAAAAAAAAAAAAAAAAAAAAAAATGAAGATACATAAAAAAATGTAATGCTAACTTTCCAATTTTGAATAAAGTGGGTTACCCTGAAGTGTAAACAGTTTCTTATATTTTTGGAATTTTTTCTTAAACGTTACAACGAATTTTTTTAAAACTTAGAAAATGCTATTTACGTACACTGATAATATAAACCAATCACATTCATTTGAAACATTTTCATTGTAAACATTGATATTAGAGAGTTTTCGAGAAATCTGTGATATTTTGTATTTCAAATTTTGTGTAGGTTTGTCCGATATTCTTGGCGCGTTCTTCTGGATTTCATTATAAACACTCTAACTATTACGTGGCTGAGAAGATATATATATGTACCCCTATATTTTACTGCATATGTGTTTTACACATACACACACACACACACACACACAAATACATACACACACACACACATACATACATACACAACATATATATATGTGTGTGTGTGTGTGTGTGTGTGCAAAAAAAAATATTTCAAAAATGAAAAATCTTAGAAAGCTCAAACTTGTTCGCACTGACACGAAGGTTTCGGGCAAAATTCATCAATTGAACGTGCGACTTTGATGATTGTTTTTTTTATTTCATTTTGCAATTTTCTCGATAATGACTTGAACGGTTTTCTTTAAACTTCGTGTGCTACCAACATATACAAATAGCTATCACTTTTATTAGTGACACATTTCCTAGGTGAAATTTACCCTAGAGACAAGGATTGTTATGAAACAGTAGCGTTAAACATTCCACTAAACCTCTAATTTCTCTAAAGTACGGTTTCACCACCTACGTTACATTTGTATTACAATTTAATTAAATTAATATTACATATTACAATTTAATATAATAATATTCCAATATAATATTAACATTAATTATTGGTAGTGTAATGTGATAGCATGATAGCAAGAAGAAAAAGCTATAATTTTTAATTAAATTATAAACTTATAAATTATAACTAGTGGTTCCAGCCAGCTGCTATCTGCAGGTCAAGAACCGCGGCAAACAAAACCCTTTCAAACAAGGGTCAATACACTGTCAAGGAAACGCCGCTAAACCCTTTCAAACAAGGGTCAACACACGGTCAAAGGAACGTCACTAAAGAAACGCCGCTAAAACCCTTTCAAACAGCGATCAGTATACGGTCAGTGTACAGAAGCCACCTGGCCGGTATTCCCTTCATACAAGGGTCAACGAACACGCAAAAGGCCACCTGGCTACCATCTATTAACAAAGAGTCTTTGAAATTATATCTTTTTCTTCTTGCTATCACATTACAGTAGAAATGTGAAGATTTTGAGTTATTTTTTTAATTTTATTTAATTTTCTATATTCTAAAATACTAACTGTTCAGGTAAAGAATTAAAAATATAATATGCCCACCACATTAATAAAGAGACTACTATAGAGCTGAGTTTTTTCTTTGTAATTTTTCTCAGCACCACACTGTGAATTACATATTATGCGATAGAGAATTTGGTGAAGTGGTAAAGATGAAAATCTGGTACAATTAACATTGTAAATATGCAAATATCTGACAATAAAATATTATTTTATTTATTCATTTGTTCAGATAAAACTCTATCACTATTAGTTGAGACAATAATATTAGATTATGTGCACCCGCGGTCGCGGGATTGGCAAGCCCTGATATACAGTATCCAATTTAGTATTTATGCACCAAAAATTGGCAAAATTATTTTCTAAAGTTTCTGTAGTTTTGATATATAATAAGTAAATTATAGTAAATATATTTTATTTATAAAATATTTGTAAATTATTTCGTTCACAAAATTAAATGCAATAAACGGTAAAAACAATTGAAATCTTCAAAATACTAAACGAATAGACAAGATTACAATTAGCATAATCGACATCTTTCGGCCATTTATTGCGCTTATACTATAATAAAAAAAAGAAAGAAAAACGATTGCAATGCTTGCATTTAACAGGAGTAAGAGAAGGCTAAAAATCTGGTGTGAAACACTCACTGGACACTCGCTTACTGCAGTATAGAATTATGAAACTGACACTTTCTTTTATAAACATAGATTTCACATAAATTTAATATCATTAGAAAAGTAATGGGGGTACATATATATCTTCTCAGGCACCTAATAGTTAGAGTATTTATAATGAAGTCCATAAGAGCGCGCCAATAATACCCAACAAACCTATACAAAATTTGAAATACAAAATATCACAAAATTTCTCAACAACTCTCTAATATTAATGTTTACAAGGAAATGTGTGTCAAATAAATGTGATTGGTTTATATTATCAGTGTAAATAGCATTTTCTAAGTTTTAAAAAAAATTCGTTGTAACTTTTAAGAGAAAATTCCAAAAATATAAGAAACTGTTTACACTTCAGGGTAACCCACTATATTCAAAATTGGAAAGTTAGCATTACATTTTTTATGTATCTTCATATTTTTTTTTTTTTTTTTGATAGATGATACAATAATATATTGTAATAATGTGGAATTTTAAAGCAAAGCATCACATTCTTGCTCCCCTACAATCCTCCAAAATTAAATAATTTTCGCGAAAATATGCTTCAAATAATGGTGAAAAAAAATTATGTGTAGATAATTATGTGCAGTATACGTATGTAATACATATATAATTTATCCATAAGTATATGTATAAATTATGTGCAGAAACGTAGTAGTTTAAAGAAAAGCGTTGGAGCTATTTTCGAGGCAATTGCGAATTGCTGAAAAAAATTATTCAGTAATGATGCATTATTACACACACATACGAACACAGAGTGAAACAGGGTGCGAGAGCAACCAATTGCTAAAAAAAAAACATTCTTCCCACAATTAGAAGACTTTTGTAACATATATTTCGATGTAAACTTATCCAAAAATAAAAAGCCACAATTTGATTAAGTACTTAATTGCGTCATTAATTACATTTATCAACAGTAAGTGTTGAAAAGTGTGAGCGATAGTAATGTATTACTTTGGTGATATTCGTGTTAACTTAATTTTGTACCGAATTCAAAAACCTAAAACTGAAATATTTTGACAATGGCAGTGCCTTTTACCTACTCAAAAGACAAACGGAAACCTAGCAGCAACTTTGACAGCCATTGTTTATTTTTTTCCGTCTAACGAAAAAAAATAAATAAATAAACCAAAAAATCTACGTGACGATATGACTGGAAAAAAACAGATATGTTTTGTTCGTCCCAGAAAGTGAAATCTTTTCTCGTGCAAGCGATATTTGTTTCGTATTAAAACAAAAAAAAAAATGTAAGAAATTACATAGTATTTTGTCGGGACCGCAATATGATTTCGTGTTAACCGTTTTTTTTTTTTTTCATTTTAAGCGTTTTCGTGTTAAAAAAGTTTTTCCACTATATTTGGTAAAAGAAAATTGTTTTCGTACTCAAGTACCTGTAAACAATTATTTTCGTAGAAAAATTCAATTTCAAATAATTGACACGATAGCAATACTTCCTCATACTAATATTAAGTGAAACGGGTTAAAAATAATTGAACCAAAACAATGTATGAGTATAGTTTTATTTTTATGAATGGCCAAAAAAAGATTAGTAATACATTATAAAATCATGTTCAAATCGGTAACTATATTAATATTAATAGCTATTTAGTTACTACTAAAAAGGAAAGAAGAGAAAAGTCACAATGGAGGCAAAAATAAATAAACTGTAGCATTTCTTCTGTTAAAAGTTTGAAAAATAAACTGGTACATAGTTAATATTGTTTGTTGAATTTTAATGGAGTTCTTAATTTAAAGAAACTTGATTCAAGAAATAACAGTAGAAAGTAAATAAATAAATAAACATATATTTGTGATAAATATTTCTCTAATGTTGATTTTTATTTTGTTTATAAAGAAAAAAAAAAATTATTAGAAAACAGAAGCTGAAGGAATATTGATTTTTTAAACAAGAATACTAATGTGGATGTAGTCCAGCTTTCCCCACTTTCCCACGTCCCCTACTTAGTAAAGTTTATAAATATTCTTTCCAAAGTAAAAATTTCACCATTATCAAGTTTTAATTTTTTTTTTCCACCCCATTTTTATAAAAACAAACAAAAAAAAAAAAAAAAAATCAAGTTGGGGAACTAAATTTACTGGCATTATTTCAATAAAGTTTGAATTCTAACTTAAAACAATAAAGTTCGGTGAAGCGCATTTTAATGGAGCCGTAGTGAAAAAGAAAATGGTTCTGTTTATGAGTAAATAGTATAATCATTGAAATTAAGTGTGAAAGAAGTTTCTCAGTGAACTAAAAAAAAAAAAAGATGTAACAATACTAAAAAACACTTGCCCATTATCTTTGTTCTTTGCTTAAATGAGGATATACACGAATACAGTGGGGGGTTATACTTTTTTAAACAAATAAAATGGCCACAAAAAAAAGAAGAAAATGTCAGGCTATTATTGTTCGTCCTTTTTAACCGTTCTAAAAAGTAGATGAGATACGGCAAGAGAGAGAGAAGACAAGCCCGACCGAGAGAAAACAGACTCTCTCTCGTACTCTCTCATTTAAGCAGGCTAGAGTGGGGAGAACCTATATATAAGCCAGTAAGAGATCTAGATATCTATCAATCTATCAGATTCAACCATACATCGCATCGTGTGATATCTCTATTCCCACCTCTTATTCTATAAAATCATTACAAGTCCAGTGCTGTTAGTGTAAACTAATAGGTATATTATAACAGTGTCTTCATATCTCGTCTAATTAATCAAACTAATTTCTCTCCTCATCAACTCCATTATAGATGCCAGTTTTTGGGCGCTGCAATTGGACATCATCCCAAGACAGAATCTTTCACCTCGCGCCAGCATATCTCTCGTAAAATAGTCGTCTTTTTTTTTTTATAGCTAAGTGTTTCTATTTTTACTTTTACACTTTTATTCCCAGTAAAAAAAATGACAAATTTGAAAAATAAATCAGGGAAACAATCAGACACTTTCTCTTACTGTAACTTCTTACTATGATTTTATTCGTTGCAGCACACTTCATTGTTTTGGTTCATTTTTTTTTTTTTTTTTTTTAAAAAACAATCTATCTTGACAAGCTGAATTGTTAAATACGTGATTCGGTCCATAATCTATGATTTTATCCAGGGATTAAATATAAGAGTTATTTTTTAAACCAAAAAATTAATTCGCGTTAGTAAAAGGCCACTTTAAGTATTCATTAATTTTAAGTTAAATTCCGCGTAAAATTTTGAACATTATGAGTTGTTAAATGAGAGTTATTTTTTTTATAGATAATTTGAAAAATTCTATGTGATTTTTTTTTATATAAAAGTAAAAATTAATTGTTAACAATTTTTTATATTTCAACGAAAATTAATTATTATCTTTTAAGAGATTTGTATTTTGCTCAGAAATAAAGAGTTAACCTGTGTTATCATGCTCGGATAACCGGTATATTTTACTATTAGATTTTCACTAATATGCGAATTTAAACAAACAATAGATAAATTCATATTCAATAAAATTCAGACTGAATACTTCCAGCATAGACTAACTGTCATCTACAAATTTAGTGCAGATGAAATTAAATTCTTCTTAAGTTTATTTGATTTAATTAATTTATTATGTATTTTTCAATAATAGGTATATTTAATTTTTAGAGTAACAAAAGGATGTTGTTTAATTTACCCCAGAGTTGGGCAAAACGTAATTTCAATTAAAACAAATAAAATGGCCAAAAGAAAAAGAAGAAAATGTCAGGCTATTATTGTTCGTCCTTTTTAACCGTTCTAAAAAGTAGATGAGATACGTAGAGAAAAGTAGATGAGGGCAAGAGAGAGAGAAGACAAGCCCGACCGAGAGAAAACAGACTCTCTCTCGTACTCTCTCATTTAAGCAGGCTAGAGTGGGGAGAACCTATATATAAGCCAGTAAGAGATCTAGATATCTATTAATCTATCAGATTCAACCATACATCGCATCGTGTGATATCTCTATTCCCACCTCTTATTCTATAAAATCATTACAAGTCCAGTGCAGTTACGATTACTTACCAATCAGTGTAATTTGAAATTGCAGAAATAAAATTACAATTGCATATCATTGTAATTGGTGACTGCAATTACTTTATGAATCATTGTAATTTTGGTACACAATTACAATTACTGGTTGAGCAAAAGTAATTCAATTACCAATACAATTCCATGTAATTGTAATTAAACTTCTGCAATTCCAAGTAATTTTAATGCAATGTCAAGTAACTGTAATTGGTAATTGCAATTATTAACGTCAAAATAGCACTAAACAAAGTAATTATATACTACTCAATGGAAAAATAGAAAGAAGAAAAAAGTCATATGTTAGGAGTATTTTTTATTTATTAAATTATTAATTTATTATTACATTAAGATAATTGGGAGATCGAATTTATTTAACCGAGGAGGTTATTGAGTGGAAATGTGGCAGAGATTACTTTTGTTCCATTACTCAATTTTTATTTTTTTTATATTTGCATTTGGTATTATACTACTGCAACTACAAGTACATGTAATTATAATTGAATTACAGGAAACTGTAATTGTAACTACTACTACTCAGAGACAAGAAGTAATTGTAATTGAGAGCCTGGAGAAGAAAACATGGGAATTCGATTTAGTAAATTCATCAAAAACTTTTAATTTGAATTTAATCATACAAAATTTTTTTTTTTATAACTACATATTCAATAAACTTTAAAATTAAAATATAAAATTCATTATCGAAATCTTCAAGTTTCTAGAAAATTAGACTTTACATTCTCAACAATACTACCTTACGAATAGACATTTAACGATCCTGATTCTGTCACATCCTTCCACGAAGATTAATACATTCAATACGACAGATTGATACACTCATCAGGTACAGGAATTCATGTAGTACTCAAATGATTGGAGCATGATGATGTTATTTACAAAAAAAAAAAAAAAAAAAGACATAGTATGGACATTTACTAAAAACCACTTTTTTGGACTCAGGGGACCTCAAAAGCTGTATTTCCGGTGGAAACTCAATTTAGAAAATTTGGCACGTTTGCATTACTATAATTAGTAAGAAAATGTAAAAAATACTAATACACGAGGATACGGCAATACTTACCCGCCATACATCTCTATGTTGCAAATATAGTATACGAAGAGTGAAAGTGATGGGCGCCCCACCCATCGTACTGTGAGCTTTTTGCAAGTGTAGTTGTGTTTGAATCGTGGATGTTTGTGCTCAGATTGGTGATTATTAACTTTTGGGCTTGAGTAATCGTTAATTTGTTGCTGTTGGTATGTTAATAATTGGTTGGTGTTTGTTGCATATTTTCTAACTATATTAAACAAACTTATGAGTTTATTTTCTATATAATAATAAACAGTTTGTGTTAATTTTAAATTAGAGTAGGTGATTTTTGAAGTGCAATTATTGAAGTGCGTGATTTTTTTTTATATATAACTACATATTCAATAAACTTTAAAAATATAAAAATTTGGTGCAGATACAAGTACTTGTTCGTCTAAATTTTCCATTCTTCCAAATCTTTTTGATTATTTTCAATGAAAAATCAGGCGAAAATGTATCAACTAGAAAATCAGCTTGTTTAGAAAATTTGGCACGTTTGCATTACTATGTAACAGATATCTCATCTGAATCAGCATGTAATGTGCTTGAAGATATGTTATTTCTTTGTCAATAAAAGAAATTTGAGTTTTATTTCTGAGAGAAAAATTTTTCGCTCATGGAATCAACGATATTTATGATAGATTTATTTAGTAACAATAATAACCTTCACATTGTGATTTTTAATAATGTGACTACAAAATAAAAGTCCAATCTTAATATAAATCAAAAAATGATATCTAAAGACCAAACAATAAAAATCTAAAGTCGTTGATATGCCATTTTACAATACATTAATTATTGATTTCAATCCCTGATTTTATCCCTCGTAGCATGCTCCATTGTATTGGTTCTTTTTATAGTTGAATATATGTATTTGGGTCCCGCAGTGCTGGAAAACAACTATGAAAGAACCAAAACAATGAAACAGATACGACGGATAAAATCATAGATGTTATCCATCAATGAGGATCCAATCAAATTCGTTACCTAGTTATAATATACAAATTCTGTTTAAAAATATAATTTTTACTAGATCTTTAGTTGTCTTTAATTTACATGAATCAGAGAATCTAGGTACTTTATAAAACGACATCTTTTTTGTGCAAAGCATAACCACTTCCTGCCACCTACCTACCCTATGGCGCAACAGCCCATGAAGGGCCAGGCTTGCCAGACGGCGATTTGAATAGAGGGACGTGTGGTAAGCACGCCGCACTTCCCATGCCGTTTAGTTCCGGCCTTCGCTACCTAGGGCGCTATTTACTGTAGCTTCCCACTTCCCCGTGTAGGTTCCGGGTTAGAATTGGCCTACGGTGTTCCCTGCCTGTAGTAGAAGGCGACTAAAAGAGGGAATCTGCCACTGGACATTTTGGTTTGGTGCATACAGTAAAATCGCACTACGGAAAAGTCATATCTTCCAATAAGGTATGTACTGGTCCTTGTACGAACATTAAAACCTAGTTGCAATTTCATATCCTCTTGCATCTAGAGACATTATGGCGTTGGTCTGTGGCGCCACCATCGCCCACCCTTCGGGGTGCAATCAGCCTCTGGCTCTCCAGGTTGAGAATTCTCTCACCGAACCCATCCTGACCCTTTCCCCTTGCAGGGTTGCCTATAAGTTACCTTTGTTACTGAAACCCCTGTAATTGAGACAATGGACAGGAATCAGTAGATGAACTCTCCATCCTGTGATGGAATCCGTCGGGCTTGCGATCAGCCACGCTAGCTCGTGAGAGTTGAAATACTGAATTACGGGCGCAACCTACTTTCCGAGCCTATTGCTTGCAATTGAGATAGGATTCGTAGTGGTCGTGGTTTAAACAGCAACTCCAATGACCGAGGACATGAGTTGAGCGGGAGGATACTCGCAATACAAATAAAACCCCGGTGCCAGCCCGTAGCTTGAAGTGCAACTGCTGGGTATGCGCGGTTCACCATAGCCTGCAAGAGAGTGTCTTCTCTTGCTTCGGGTAGTAGAGTGTGACCACTTCGTGGGATCACTCTGCGCGCTGGTTGAGCGTATCTCAACCTGCCCTTAAATAGGTCAAGCAGGTGCCTGGGAGAGCAAGTTATACCATGGTCAGGTATTGCACTAACCGCCTTTCCATGGTGATGATATACCTCTCTTGTTAAACGATTCCGCTGCTTGCGCGAGAGGGACCGGTATACCCCACGAGGTTAGGAACGGTCTTTAAAAATCCAAACAGGACAAACCGGGAACAGGCAAACCGGGAGAAATGTAGCTTACCACTTTTTATCACGATGCTGGGTCAACACCGACTTTGTCCTCACGGGAATCGAACCCTGAATTCTTGCACGAAAGGCGAGTGCGCTTGCCACTAGATCAACGCATGAGGAAACAACCACTTCCTCCTCCTCCGAAATCATCTTAAATGATTTTTTTTGGAAAAAGTGAGTGGATTGTCCATTAAATGTGGGCGTCAGACAATTCCATTACATCAATTATGATGTTATAGAACCATGGGCCGGCTAATTTACCCCATTAAAGCTGGACTCAATAGGTTCATTTGCAACTGCATCAAGGCGCCACCAAGACGAATTAAAAAACTTCCCACTTCACGTCTATAAAAGTGTATTGGCGAGGAGGCCTTCTCGACATCCAATCTCCTACCTAGAAGATGTCTCAATCTGTAAGAAAGATCGAATATAAGTTCACCAACTGAAAGTCTATAGTTCAAATTCTGAAGAGCACCAATTCTACTTTAAAGTGTACGGGTAGATGCTGCATCACATTAACCTTGGAATGGTCAATCAAGCAAGTGTTCTAAAGATATATCATGCTTCAAATAAATGTCGCGACAGCAAAAAAAAATGTCTTGGGCGATCGGACTCCCACGCGGAACTCCCGGATTCGAGTCCAGTGTGTTACCCTTAGATTTTTTTTTTTCTAGGAGCCTCTACAGCCCACTGTTCGGTGATGGACAGTGTTGTCTGTAGCGAGAGAACATTGCCCGGAGGCCGGCAGTGCACTGAGAAGGCTCCGGGCGCTATTGACCATAGATGTTGAAGCGCCTTAAATTAAAAAAAAAAAAAAAATAGTGCTTGTTCGTGTGTTCTCATTTATAAAATTTAATTTTCACCATTCAATAATCATACCCTGCCACTAATGCAGCGTGAACAAGAAGCAGAAAATCAAAATCAACAGGTTTTAATAATTTCAAAATTTCTATACAATTGTAGAAAGGCAGAGTTTTTAATAAATCTTAGGCGATTCATTATTATTGAACACCTTGAAGAAAAGTGTTAGTATAAAATAATGTAACATAAAAAATCTATTATACAGTATTTTAATGTAGCTACTTTAGCTAAATATGAATCGACTCTATTCTCACTCTGTGAATACATTGCCACTTTTACAAATAAACTTCTCCCAGAAAGTGAATTAAGAACAAAGTTTATATGTGAGGGGAGAAGTTTGAAGTTTGCGTTTTCACTAAGTTGTATAAGTATATATTAAAAACTGTAAGAAATATTATTAATTTTATTATTCTTTTATCTGAAAGTTTGGAGCTTTATGGTGCTTGATTTTTAATGCATAATAACTGTCACTTGAATTTTATCCTTATAATAACAATTTTATTCCTATTTTATTTATTTGAAATTTTTTTATTGAGTTGCGTATCATATCGCATATCATACATTTTATCTATCAATTTTGAGACAAAGTGTATAAAATTTCAAAAAAAAAAAATCAAATATAGAATTTAAGTTATTTTCAGTTATGTGAAGTTGGAAGGTTATGGAAGTTGAAAGTTAATGGTATCAACAACTGTTTTTCTAAAAATTATCCTCTAAGCGCCGAATCATAGGCCATGCATTTGAATATCTCTCTCGGCAAACTGGTCTCTATATTTCTCGAAGAGATAATTTACACATTTATTATTTTCATAACGCAATATAAGACCGATTATATACATATGCTCGCTGGTTCTTTTAAAGCCAAATATATGTGCGATTCATGCAAAATCATCTTCATCACTCGCGTACACTTTCTCAAAGCAGTTACACTGCAGATGGGGGAATGCATGGTTCTTCAAACTAATGATGCAACCTCTAGTCATGAGGAGCATTTTATTTGGAAAAATGCCAGCACATAAGCCAATGATTTGTTCTCTCTTTGCAGCAGATGGATCAAATATCTCCTTCTTCACTTTTTGGCAACTCTGGCAATGCTTATATAAATGGTGCATTGAATTTTATGACACTGACCTAGTCCGAACCTGAAAGCACCAGTTTATTGTATAGAACTTGATAAGTTCAAGGGTTTCTTTGAAGAGGCAGTCTCCCTACCCCTTTTCATTTGCCATATGTCCATTTACCCCGAACAATCCTTTTCTAAGTGGCAGAAAACTTTGTTGACGTGCTTAGGATCTTATATATTCTGTAAGTTACAGTGATGCATATAGACACAACTTCCGAGAGTCACGACCCTTCGAAGCATCTGAAGTGGGTAAATCAACATTGGAAACAGATACTGATCGGTATATTGAAGTTCTGGTCCGACTTTCATAAATTAGAGGAACACAGTTAATTCAAATTTCCAATTGTTGTGGTGGTTGGTTCCTCAGAGCTGGAAAGCATCAGAGACATTTTCCGTGGGAGCCTGCTTCATTTTGTGGTCATCGACCGGTTTCGGTTTCAGTGATAACATAGACTTGAACAGGGCAAATTCAGTTTATACACTCATTATGTATAAACTGAATAAACTCATAATGAGTAATAATGAATAAACTCACATTATGTATAAACTCATAATAACTGTATAAACTGAATTTGCTCTGTGCAAGTCTGTGTCTAACAAACGCATCCTGAAGATGGGCTAACGCCCGAAACCGGTCGATGAACACAAAATGAAGCAGGCTACCACGGAAAATGTTTCTGACCATATTTCCAGTATCATGCAAGACGAAGTAAACTGAATTTCGTCAATATTATCTGAATGCAATACTTCTCCTTATATCAGAATGAAGAGAATATTTACAGGAAGGGAAAAAAATACTTTTCAGAAAGTATGAGGAGGCTACCTTTTAGAAAATTGTATTCAACCAATTAAACTCAAGAGATCAAACAATGGAAGGATACAAATGGCATATTTGGGAGAAATGATCTGGTGACAGGAAAGGAATCTGAAGTAAGAATTCTCTAAACAAGTTGTTAGATTTATTACATAGTTGTAATAAACAAACAAAATGTTCTTACAGGCATTTAAAACAAAAATCAAGTTAAAAATATTCATACAAAATTCTATGTTTTTTTTTTCGATTTCAAATTTGTTCAATTCAATTAATTATCTCTTATATAATCTCATTATTTGAAATGGTCCCTAAAGAAACAACATCTTATATCTGTAGGGGAATGAAAGATCGCAAGACTTTCAATTACCCAGGAAATATAAATAAAATAAAATTCAAAGAAGATTTTATTCATTTCCTAGTAATATGAATGAAAGGATTACATTTCTTATTTAATTTCTGAGAATGAGTTTTTACTCGTTTGTGCGTGAGTGTGTGTTTTGTCTATGTGAACAAAATAATTCAGAGACACTAAATTGTTTGGAGTTAATGTTTTATGTAAACTATCACGAAATAAAATATTACGACATGAAGGTTTCGGATATAATCGGGTCACCAGAGATGTAATTAAAATAAATGACTTTCCAGTTTTTCGTGGAACAAGACAAAAACCTTAGACCATCTATACTAGTTCCAGTAATCTACTTAGAGACTTTGTCTGGTTAGGATTGAGAATTTATTTTTATGCCATAACAAAGCTATCAATAAATCTAAACGGATTTCTGAAGAAAGATTGCGCTGAAATTCCAGATCTGAATTCAGGAGAGTGAGATTAAGTGTTGCTGTGTTCAAAAAAAAAAAAAAATGTGGTCAAATGGATGGCCAGAAAATTCTCACATAGTAAGGCTATATTTTTTACACGCCTAATCAATAGAGTTGTGTTTTTCGTTCTTATCACTCAATAGGCCAACAGAAACTTTGCTTTGCTTCTTTTCCTGAATGAAAGCAATACTGCCTGCTTGTTTTTTTGTTAATTTTTTAAGCGTTCTTTTAAAGCAGAAGCAATTTCATCTTTTTATTAATTACTTAATTCGTAAATTCCACCTTATACTGAGAAGCATTTCCTAGTGTGACCGAGGTATCGCCTCGTTTCCTACATATCTGTAAACAAAGCAGTTCTGTTCCTAATTCTTCTCTGAAAACTCAATTACAATCTTTCATAACTTCAAAGGATTACAAGGCAATCCTTTTCCCAAACATAAACTTTAAAAGGTCGATCGCTTTTTAAAAGAAAGTACTTTGTTCTTGGAGCTTTGGTTTCCATAATGGAAAACCAAAATTAACTCACGTAACTTTAAGTACGTCATACTGAATCTTCTATGGCCAACTTAGTTACCTGAGTCTACACCAAGACTGATCTAGTGTTCCTCCAGAACACACTCAATGGACTCGACACTCTCAGACTGCACTAAATCGATTAAGCTTTCTGATTAGACAAAATGCATTTCTTAATAAAAACGATGCAATAGAGTTTATTAGGGTGGAATGTTCTTGTGCTAGTGTAATGTACTTGGATCGGAAAGCTCTCGGGTTCGTGTTGGGCAGTGTAGTCTAATCATGGTATCTAGAACGCACTGAGAAAGTTTCGGGCGCCACTCACCACAAATGTCGTCTCGTCTTAAGGAAATAAATAAATATAAGTAGATCAATTATCATAAACCTCTTTGACGAGAAAGTAATGTAAAAATCTGTTTTTAGATAATGAAAGATTTTTAACTATAGAAACATTAAAACAATTTTACACCTAAATTTTGCAGAATGAGGTCAAATGTCAATGTATCTTAAAGTAACTTCACAAAATAGACTGAGAGAAAGAGAGAACAAGCAAAGCCTAACACAATAATCCATATAATTATATAACCTCATAATCTTGTTTCACTTTACTTAGAATTGTGCTTATTGTATTACCAGTCGTAACCCGACACCTTTATGTCACACACCGAACATCCTATGACATTTCGCCCATTGCCTCAAAATCTTACTCCGACCCTTTTTTAGTTTTAGTTTTAATTTTTTTCTTTATAAACTAATATACTCAAAAATTTTATAAATATTAAATTGAACACTAACAATTCAGCCTTAAAACTATCATCTTTTATAATGAGGCACCCTTTTTAATTCTGATGGTAGACCGCTAATGATAGCAGATAAATGTTAATTTATGTTAATGCAAAGAATGGTTTTGTATTATTGTGGAAGTTAATTATTGGTTACAGAATTAAGTTATAAAAAAAAAAAATTAAGGCTGGTAAACCAAATAAAAAGACGGAATTAATGGGGAATATATTCTTATAATGCACTTCCCGAACAAAAAATTCAACGCTATCCATTCCGGTTTAACGTGTGGCGGCAAAATAATCGTTAATGTTGAGAAGAGGTTATTGCCATATGATTATTGGATGATTATTGTGTACTGTTTTTTATAAAGCTTAGTGCGATTATGAAATAAATATTTTTAACAGAAGCAATGTTTTATTAATTCAATACTTTCACAATTATTCCCAGAACGCTAAAAGTGGTGATCCGACGTGATTTAAACACGTAACCTTCTGATATAAAAGAACCTGTGTGCAGGCTGAATTGCGTCTTGTGTAAAAATTTAACACACTTAGTTAAACGCCCCATACTGAAATACTGAAGTAATCAATTTAATTAGAAATACTAAATTCATTTATAATAAAAATTAAATATTTATATTTAAAAAAATCAGATCATTATTGTTTGGTTGAAAATAATAAAATAATTATTTCAATCACGTCATATGTTGCTAAGGATGCAACTTTTTTCTTTCTTTTTAATCTAAGGCGCGTTATCATCTATGGTCATTGGCGCCCTGAGCCTTCTTTCCTAGACATTCTCTTAATTATTGTATGAGGGAGGAAATATTGGGATTCATCAATTTTTTTCAAAAATTTTATTTAATAATTTAAGGCGCGTTAACACCTATAGTCATTGGCGCCCTGAGCCTTCTTTCATAGACTTTATCTTACTTATTGTATGAGGAAGGAAATATTGGGATTCATCAAAATGTTCCAATTTTTTTTTTTATAATTTAAGGAGCGTAACATCTAGGGTCATTGGTGCTCTGAGCCTTCTTTGCTAGACTTTCTCTTAATTATTGAATGAGGAAGGAAATATTGGGATTGATCAAATTTTTTGAATTTTTTTTTTTATAATTTAAGGCGCGTTAACATCTATGGTCATTGGTGCCCTAAGCCTTTTTTCCTAGACTTTCTCTCAATTATTATATGAGGGAGGAAATATTAGGTTTTATCAAATTTTTTGAAAATTAAGTTTTCAGCGGAAATATATATGTTCTGAGTTTCCTACGAGTTTTCGTTCATACACATACACACAAAATATTCGATAATTTTTTTTTTCATACTAATTCACGTCAAACTATATTTCCGATAAATATCCAACTTCAAAAATATTTCACTTCTTCTTCCTTCACATTTATTTGAAATACTTTTTCAGGAAACCAGATTTTTTGAAGGTTTTAGAGGATCTGCCACTAGCAGTGCAACTTATAGAATAGAATATCTGAGAGTTTTGTATTTTCACTATAGAGATACAAACGATATTCTTTAAACTTGAGCTCAAACATAAACCTATCATACAATTTGTTGATTTATTGACGAAGAAATCTTAGAATTGCAAATAGCATTAGTAAAACTAATTTTTTACTTTTTATTAAGAAGAAGTATGAGGAAATATTGCAATCGATTAAATATTCGATATTGAATTTTCATTGAAATAAATTTCTGAGTTAGACACTTCTTCCTGTCAGCTTGGTTTCCAACCAAAACACTCGACCACTAACCAATTAGCTGGAGTGGTATACTTAATTTACACACAATTTCAATTTGAACAAACATACGAGTATCTTACTTATAGAATGGTCTTGATCTAGGAGCCTAGATGCAACTTTGAACTCAATTCCGAAATCCACATAAATATATTTAATGAAAAAATCATACATATGGTTTGATAAAAATCTGGGGTAAAATTGCGCTCAAATGACGGCTATAAAAACAAGTATAACATAAAATGACAGATTTTCTTTAAACTTCAAACATTACTACGTAAATTAAGTAAAATTTGCAATCAAAGAAAGTTGTGTGAATAGTAACTATAACTTAGTTTTCTTATTGGACTTAAAAAGTTATACAAAATATGATGGTTGAATTTTTCAGTAATTTATACACAAAACACATTGCCACTGGACAAATTCTTAATTTTCTATTCTGATCAACCGTATTCTTATAAATTAAACACTACTGTAAACCTCATAAAAAGATGCTTAACTCTTTCCACAAATAAGTACCATAATACTATAAATCAAATATGCTTTCAACACACTGAAGGAAAATTGTTACCCAAAAAAACTCATCCATAATCTCATTAAAAAATAGGCAAAATCAAAACCAGAGTCATTCAAAAAACAACAACGCTATATCAATAAACAAAGATAGAAAATTCTATTCACTACACTATATTCGTTGTAACAGCAGCCAAAGAGAGATCACCATCCAAAGAGAGTAAAGAGAAGAGGAACAAACCCAACCACTCTCTTCTCGGACTGGGGTGGGAGAAACATATATATATATAGAGCAACCAAAGAGAGTAAAGAGAAGAGAAACGAACCCAACCATCACTCGGACTGGAGTGGGACAAACATATATATAGAGCGATGGACAGTCCAGAAGGGACAGTTCAAGAGTGTTCAATACAGTTCATACAGCCAATCACTACGTGTCATTACCCATTTTTCCACTTTATCATACAGTATCATTACAAGTATAAAGTCAAGGCAGGCTGTGTCTCTTTATTATCACACATAGTTAACCAGTGTTAACCCAGTCTTTTTATTTCATCAACCAGACCCAAATTCTTTCCACCTAACACATCCATTATATCGTGGAATTTCTGAAAAAATTAACATATAACTTTTCCAAAAATAATAATATCAAAATTTCCTGTTCGAATTCAAATGGTAATAAAATTTTTTTTTGATGCCAGAAAGACAAAACCCTAATAAACCTAAATTCTAATGTTAATTATAAAAAAATATTGTTCAAACTACCCAAAACAAAATGTTCAAAACCGAATTTGACAACACAAATGTGACGTTAAAAGAAGAAAAAGACAACACAGCTGTCTCAACACACTACAAAAACTCTGGACACACTTTTTTGACTTCAGTAAAATTACAATAGTTGACAAAGAAATGAATTCATAAAAAAGAACAGTTTTAGAAATGATCCACATCAATACTAACAGAACATTGATCAATTTTAAAACAAAAATATTGCTGATCTTAATGCCAAATATACAAATTTATTGAAATAATGACACCGCTTGTTTTTCAACAATGCTAAAATATGTAATGTAATCTATCATCAAACTGTAACCTGCTATGTTGTTTTAATCTAGTTGTGTCATCTTGAGAATGACCTGGCTCCCAGGTAAAGCTTGATACTTTATAATAAAGTGTTTTGCACATATATACCAGGACTTTTTGTCATTTAATTTTAATAATCACATTTTGTCGTGTGAATATTATATTTTTTTTCCCGACTCAGCTATTCAGCCATTCTATGTATCGCGCGGACCAGTATAAAATTTTAGCTTACTCTGGCGATTGATGTTATTTGTTTAGATGGATATCCAGGGGGTACGTGAGAACAATACGGACGTGAACAACTTCACTCCCAACTACCACCCGAATATAATTTTTTTTTTTTTTTTTGTTTTAAAGTCCATTTAGAAATAAAAAATCATTTTTTTTTATTCGGTAGTAAAAGTAGTTTTAAGATAGTTTTTTATAGTAATCTAGTGCATAGCGGATAGATAATAGGAATAGTATAAAAAAGAGGGGTCTTACAAATTGAGATTGTATTTTCTCATTTAAATGTATGAACACGTATAAATATTAATAATTTATATAGGAATTTTTAAATATCATAAATAATTAGTTTCATAATGAACAAGACTCGAATAAGAGAAAATCGGAATTTGCTAAATAACTAATAAATAAATGCATCGTATTGAATGATACAAACAATAAATTATACATCCACCGGCAAAAAATTCCAGCCAATTAAATATTACATTTAATTAATAATGTAATATAGTCTTGTCTGTTTTCACCAGTTATATTGATTTGGCAATCAAAAGTTAACATTTTTAAAGATAATTGGACTTTGTACATTACACTTGTGGTGATAAAAAAATTAAATAAATCATAAATGTTTTCTAGTTTGTGTTCATTTATAATCAGTTTGTTTATTATTATGATTATGCCGTTCGAATTAATTTTTTTATTTACTTTAACTTCGCTTTAGCTTGTCCCATGACTAAGAAAATTAAAATTAAAAATTCGAATTTCAAAATGACCCTTAGTGCCGAAGATGTCGCACGTGTTGTAACACTTATTGATGACGACTGTTTCATCAGAGATGCAATGCAGCGTTACAGGGAAACAGGCTCATACTCAAATAGGCCAGGTTCAGGGCGTTCAAGGGCCAATGAATTGCGCGACGACTGTTTTTTGACACTGACACTTTTATGAAATCATCATCTGACAGCTGTTGAAGTAGTTCATCGCCTCCAAGATGTTCAAATTTTTGAGAGAACAGCTCAAAGGAGATTGAATAAGCAAGGTTTAATGGCTTTTTTGCCCCACAAGAGGGCCAGAACAAACCAGGGAGTACCGAATTTCTTGCCTTGGGTTTGTACGGCAGTACATCAATTGGTTTATCAAACAGTGGGCAAGTGTATTGTTAACTGACTAGTCCCGATTTGCCTTAAGAGCTCCACTCGGCTGCGTATGAGTATAGAGGAGAAGTTAGAGATTTGCGTAATGCAATTTTGTTCTCACTAGGCCTTTCCAACGTGTCTCTCTGATGGTTTGGGCATTTTGCAAAGGCGTACGAAGTTACTGATCGTTCGTGGAGGTTCCGTGACTACCGTTCGATATTTGGCAGATATCTTGCAAGTACATGTGGTCCCTATCATACCAGAGATAGATAAGGAGTTTGTGCTAATGCACGATAACGCTCGTCCACATACAGCCCATATAGTGCAAGCCTTTCTTAATAACCATAATATTCATTTTCTAATCTGGCCTGCCCGTTCTCCAGTCTTAAATCCCATACAGCATCTGTGGGATATGCTTGGAAAACGGATAAGAGATCGGAGAGTCCTTTCTGGGACGATTCAGGAACTAAAAAGGGCAGTTCAAGACGAATGGGCTCTAAACTCATAAAACGAAATTTCCCGCTTGATTCAGAGCAAGCTAAGGCGCCAAGAAGCTGTGTTTAAATTTCCTATATAATCCTATTTATTTGTTTTATTTTTGAAAATCAATAATCAACCTATAAACGTTATGTACGATAAAAATTATTAAATTATTGTAAACTAGATATAGAAATAGTAAATTTTTCAAGTGGCCGGAATTTTATGCCCTTGAGTGTATTTGGATACAAAAGTTAACGAGGAAGGGCAATATTATATTTGGACTGTACGAGGCTGAAAATCTGCTTGATGTAAAGCAGTTATTATGTGAAATGCAAGCGGAATTAAAGAAAAAAGTAAGAGTATTAGACTGCCTATTACATAGAGTGCTATTTGAATTTATGGAAAAATTCGTAAGTTTCATGTGTTTGAAGTACGAGTAATTTATTCCAGATGAGGCTTTAGAAATATTTAAAAAAACAATAGCTATATATAGAGATATAAAGTAATCTCTTTGGAAGCAAAAGGTTATTTAGAAACATTTAATACATCCGGATCTCCAATAGGAATGCAATTTTAACTACCTATTTTTTTTATATCTTTATTTAAGTGAAGGCATAAAATTGATTAATTACAATTGAAAATACAACGTTAGGCGTGCGAAAGAAACTAGCGGAAATGAAGAAATGGGAGGGGGTACATGTAGAGCAATAAATAGGAAAATGGGGCTTAATATGTGGCTGGTGAATTTAGATAAGTCTCACAGTTAAGGTGTTTAGAAGTCGAACAGAGAGAGAGGCTGAATTAAATCCTAAATATGGAAGTGATATCAGGGAAAATTAATCCCAAATATAGGAAAATAAGCAGCGTGGAAGTGGTAAAATCATAGTAAATATTAAATGATTAGACCTTTCCTTCTCACTGAACATAATTCTTATTGGAAGGACACACAATATCAGTTTTGTTGAGCACAAGTGGCAATTCAATATTGAATGGCATGACATATTAAATATTGATGTTTCAAATAATAATGATAATAAAGTAGATGAACTTGATTTAAATATTAATTGTAAATTAGATTTAGGAATTCATAATGATGTTAAAGCTATTATTACAAAGCATTACATTAATGTTGTAAAACCTAATAATCCAGTAACTGAGTTAGAACTAGAACTTAGACTTAAAAACGATCATGAGCCTTTTTATTTTAATCCCCGTAGATTATCTTATGAAGAAAAAACTGCTGTTTCCAATATAATAAATGACTTGTTGAAAAGAGAAATTATAAGGCCAAGCAACTCGCAATATGCTAGTCCAATTGTGTTGGTGCGTAAAAAAGATGAAACTTTTCGAATGGCAGTGGATTATCGAGCATTAAATAAAATAACATTAAAAGAGCATTATCCTATCCCTAGAATTGACGATCATATTGATAGCTTAAAGAATAAGTTTATTTTTCACGTCTTGATTTAAAAGACCCATTTTACCACATAAAGATCAAAGCGGCATGTACGAAATATACTTCTTTCGTAACTTTTATGGGCCAGTATGAATATTTGCGGCTCCCTTTTGGCTTATCTAACGGTCCTTCCTTTTTCATGCGTTTTATTAATGCAGCTTTTAGAAAAATGTTAGAGGTTGGCCATATATTAATCTACTTAGATGATATATTAATTCCCACCCAGACCATAGATGAAAATCTCAAAATTTTAATTCAAGTACTAGAAGTGCTAGTTACAAATTGTTTAGAATTAAATTTTTCTAAATGTAGTTTCTTACAAACGGAAGTTGTTTATTTAAGATATCTCATTAATAAAGATGGAATACGTCCTTCCTCTGTTAATATTTCCGCCGTGGCTAATTATCCAATTCCTAAAAACTTTAAAGAATTACACAGCTTTTTGGGTTTGATTTCATACTTCCGCAAATTCATTCAATATTTTGCAATTATTGCAAAACCATTATATGATTTATTGAAATCCAAGTCTAATTTTATTTGGTCGGAAGATGAAGCTAATTGTTTTGAACATCTGAGAAGTTTACTAACGAAGGAAC